>LNAC01000143.1:215202-456199 GCA_002007465.1 Ailurus styani | reverse complement strand
AGGAGGAAGCAGGCTCCCCGCTGAGCAGAGAGCCCGACGCGGGCCTCGATCCCAGGACCCTGGGATCATGACCTGAGCCGAAGGCAGCGGCTTTAACCCACTGAGCCACCCAGGCGCCCAGAATTTATGACTTCTTATCTCTGAATAGCTCTAATGTTGGCAAGAACAGCAGGAAGGGCTGCGCCCCCCTGTTTCCTTCCGGCCATGCTACCTGTCCCATTCTCATGTGTCAAGTTTAGCTGCCCAAACTGTAACAATTCACTTGGTGTCTGCCCTTGGAATTTTTTCTCTTTTTATATGTCTTTGTGACTGTTGTCTGTAGAGTGTAAAAACTTTTGCCACCCGCCTTTATACTGGTTGCTACAATGGGATTGATGTGAGGCTGACCTCCAGTTGGTAAGGAAGCTCCTCCACCCCTTCACCCCTCCACCTGGAAGCCCCTCCATTGTTGGCGCTAGCAACAATCAAGGCATCATTCTGACAGCTGTGTTGAAACTACTTCCTGACAGTTGACCTGCAACCACCTTCCCAATTCATCCTCATTAATAGGTAATACAATTGAGGACCGAAATTTGGCTAAAATCTTCATACAGGTTCCCATGGACTTCCTTCAGATTTTGTTAATTGACTCAAGAAATTCTCATTCTTCCTCTTTCAGAAATCACATCCGTATCAGCACCGCATCCTTCTTGCAAAAACTGTTCAAGAACTGTGAGGGGTCTGAGATTTTACCTCTTTGCAAGCTAGCTAGGCCACCTCCTACCGTTCACCGATGCTGAAGACGATAGAAGACTGCTGTGTCAGTGACAAAGGACAGCTTATGATACAGAGCAATAACAGTATCTGGAGTGTCTCCATTTTAACTTTGGTTCCCCACACCCTCATTCCCATAGGGTGATGCCCAGAGAGCCGGTGACGCTCAAACAGTAGGATGCATTATAGGAGAGAAAACTTGAGCTTAGGGAACTTCAATCTTATGCTGGCAAAGAAGCAAACGTATCTGACCTTTGTCCCAGGAGAAAATGTTATCTTTGTTATGCTACACAATAAACTGATCTTTTGATGAGGAAGGAGGCATTATCTCTAGCTTCTAAGGCTCTTTGTTACCTAAATAACCTTGGAAAGATAGTTCAGAACAAAGCCAACCAGCGCCAGTGCTCATAAAACAAGTAGAAATATGAGAGACCCATGAGAAAGTACCTCTCAATATTTATTCTCTTAGTAGATCAATTTTATATGAATCTTTGTCTCTCTAGTTCTGCTTCTTCGGAACTCAAGACGGGGGGTGGGAAGAGCTAGAGGTCAAGTTTGAAAATCACAATAATAATGGTTCTGACTATCTCATCTCAGTTTGTTTGGGTTGCTCTGGCAAAAGACCATAGACCAGGCAGCTTATAATCTAATCCTATTCATGAGGGCTCCACTGTTATGACCTAGGACCCCCCTCCCAATACCATCATGTTGGGCATGAGCATTTCAACATACAAATTTTGGGAGGACATAAACATTCAGACCATAGCAATTACTGGATGCTAGCCTATAATTTTGTAGATTATTTAATGTTCGATAACAGTAAGAAGGCATTTTGGATGGGCACATGTGTTTGGCTCTCTTTCTTAGTGCTGTAGTTGAGAAATTCTAACTATTGAGAGAAAATGGGTGTTTGCCAAGGGAGCAATGTCAATAGAAACATTTCCAAATGAGAACATGCAGATTAAATGTTTAATTCAGCTAGCTTTGCAAACTACATCATTAGCACAAATTACCTTAAAGGTCTCCCTAGATTTTTCTTTCTGGTTCAGTTCATGGGGTGTTTCATTTGTTTATTTGTTTGTCTGTTTGTTTGTTTTTATTACTGAGGCTCACTGACTCTATTTTTTTTTTTTTGTTTAGACATTATTCCTCCTGTCAAAGAGTCTACATAACTTGGAAGATGGAGGATTTTGAGTTCTATGATATATAAAAGGAAATTAAGATTTGTTAAGGAAATGAAGGACACATGAGTCTTCATCAATATAGATGAAGACCACAGAGATATGTATGTGCTGCGTGTTTGATACGAGTGTAGATTATACACATTTTAAAAATAAGTTCCATGGTCCATCTGGATTTTTAGGCATGGTGAGGAAACATTTTCCACTGTTTTATGTAGGCAATTACTGTCCGTCTTAGAAGTTTAATTGGGTGTCATCTATCACAAGCTCTATTAGTCAGCACTATGACCACCTCCACAGCACCAGTAACTAGAATATGCAACTTGATCAGCACAGAACATACTTAGTCGATAATTATTTTTAAAGCAAAGTACATACTACAATTCAGCAACTATCCAAATGGCTTTAAAAATGTCATTTTCAGACTTCCATATAGAAAAAGAGATGGGAGAACAGAATCATTTGAGTAGAAACAGTAAGTCAGCTGATTTCTGTCTTCTCACATGAGCCTTATAGATAGACCATGTTATCTATGTTATTTGAAAAAGGTAAGTGAGTCTCAGGAAGGTCGATGACTTTGTCAAAGGTTCTGATATCCCAGAAGTGGCAGAGCAGAGATATAAACCCAGGCGTGAGCCTCTCTCATTGTTCTTTTCAGCCAATCACAGAGCCTTCGGCTAGGAAAGATTACTCCACATAAATAGCCTGAAAATGACCTGTCTCTCCATCCAGGAGATCTGCAACTTTTAAGCTGGGCCACCTAAAACAAGGCCCAATCTCACCCTAGAGCAATGGAATCAGAATTTCTGGAGAGGAGGAAGAGAGCCTGAGCACTAGAAGTTCTGCAGGTGATTCTAATTTGCACCCATGTCAGAGAACCTCTGGTTTAGCTCAACTCTTTTCTCAGGACCTCTTGGATGTTCTGCAGTGACTTCCAACCCAAAATCTACAAACCAGATCTCAGACACCCAACGCCCTGACCCTTTCTCCTTTCCTCAGTTTCCCCAATGGCACCATCACTCTTTCAGGCTTCACCAAACCTCAAAACTCTTTCTTTCTTTCTTTTCTTTTTTTCCCTAGGGCTTTCAGGGCAAAGCATAGTTGGTAGTGAAGTGAAGTTAATTTTCTTCTTAGTGGCTCCAGCTCATTCTTTTTAGTGATTTTTGCTTCTGTTGCCCCCTGCTGTGTCTACCTTGTATGAAGGGAACTGATCTTTTCCTTGTGCCAAGATAAGATATGGCTTGGTTATATACCTGTTGTGTTTACATGATTGACATTCATTTACTCTGAACATTAATTTGTTGTCTTCTTAGCTTTTTAATGTCTTTCTAGCAAACTTTTTTTTTTTAAACAATGCCTCAACATGAACAGAATCCTGAATTAAGTAGACTCAAAGAGTACTTTATGTGGGGGTGTTTGGATGGCTCAGTCATTAGGCGCATCTGCCTTCTGCTTATGTCATGATCCCAGGGTCCTGGGATCGAGCCCCACATCGGGCTCCCTGCTCAGTGAGAAGCCTGCTTCTTCCTCTCCCACTCCCCCTGTTTGTGTTCCCTCTCTCGCTCTCTGTCAAATAAATAAATAAATCTTAAAATAAGAAAAGTACTTTATGTGTCTGAATGTTAAGCAATCCCCGATACAAGGTATACAAAAACGATAATGTTTTTGATCAACTTGAATATATGCATTTTGGGAGATGTAGATGAAATTGTTAATTTCAGCTTGCAGATTTTAATGTGTTTATTTGATTACATGCATATCAAATACATATTAAATAATGCTTAATTAATACATATTATCAACACAATTGTATAATATACATCATAATTTTGTTTAATTTACAAATATTGCTTTTTCATTCTTATATTTCCTGAAAAACTTCATTCAAATGCTTTACATATACTTCTCACATATACTGCCCTATACAGTAGTGAACCATCATTGAGCACATTTTTTCTTTATGTCCATGTAATTATTGATGATACAAAATCCACGTATGATGCAGTCACTGAAAATTGTATACCAAGCTACATGTAACCATTTATATAATTGTTATGTATTTGATCAACAAGTATTTGTTGAGCATGTACCATGGGCAGAGAACAGATCTAAGCACATTTCACATGCTAGGGTTATAGTAGTATCATTACCACATATAAATTCTGATGGAGTTTATATTCTAGTGTGAGGAAGACATACAACAAATACCTCTCAGGTACTGTCTGTAACATGTTGTGAAGACACACAGAGGATAAGAAAATGGAGACAGATGGTGAGGAAGACCTCTCAAAAACTGTGTTAACCATTTCTTTTATTTTCTGTGTTCTTTGACATCTGGGGTCTTCCTGACCCTGTAGTGACCACCTCTCCAGGGTTAGCCAATTCTTATGGGTAGTAAACAGCTCTCCAATGAACATGTTTTTCAAGTTTAAACCAACCAATCCACAACCCACCCCTCAACCACTTCCTTCATTGGCTCTCATACTCTGGACCACTATCTGCCTGTTCTAAGCACACCAGGGTCAGATATGAGACAACTAGAGATAGACCCATCGCTACACAATCTACTGAAGTTATTTAAACTAGCCAATCTAAGCCTGTTTATCCTGTGTCTTCAGTTCCTTCCCATGGAAACGATGTAGGCTCTTGCCCTCTGCCCACACCACCTCCCCACCCTGCCTCCTGACTGACCCCAGTGTGCCCCTTGGGGGCCCACATGATTTGGCATGCTGCCTCCTCTTGGTGACCTTGAGTGGCAAACCATCCTTTCAGTGGTGGTTGTCTCTTGGTCTATTGGCCTTATTCTTCCTCAAATTTTCTACTAATGTACTACATTTTAAACAGAGGGTGTGACATCAGAGGAGAGACCTGCTGGATGAGGTAAGGAAACATGAGGCTATCTGGAGGGAGAACATTCCATGCAGAGAGAACTGTGTGTGTTCCTGGGCTTGTCTGAGGAACAGCAAGCTGGCCATGTGGATAGGGCAGTGTGAACAAAGGTGAGGACACTAGGAGATGAATCAGTAGGAAGGTGGTGGTAGCATATGCAATTAACTTAAATGAAAGCAGTGCTATGGACTGAATGTTTGTGTACCCCCTCCCCCAGATTCATTTCGTGAAGCCCTAATCCCATTGGGATGGAGGTGAAGCCTCCAGGAGGTAATGAAGTCATGAGAGTAGAGCCTTCATATGGGATTGGGGACCTTAAAAAAAGAGACATGAGAGAAGTGATCTCTCTTTCTGTTATGTGAAGATACAGGGAGAAGGTCTCTATCTGTAACCAGAAACTGGGCCTCATCAAGAATCAAAGCTGCCAGCACCTTGATCTTGGACTTCCCAACCCCTTGAACTGCAGGAAATAAATTTTTGTTGTTGAAGCTACACAGTCTATGTATTTCTGTTAGAGCAACCAGAACAGACTAAGATAGGCAGGCACTTGGGAATCACTTGAGCTTGCCAGTAATTGGACTGTCAGTGGAGAGGGAAAGTCTAGACACTGAATCGCTCTTCTAGAAAATGAGTAACCATTGTCAAAGACCAAGACTGGCACAGGCAGATATTCAAATCTCTCACAAAGTGGCTCTCAGGACAAAAGTGACCAATAAATGACTCTTGTGGATGACAGAAGAGAAATTCTGTTTCCTTATCATGCTCTCTGACTATAATGGATTACTGTGCTCAATTACGGGAAAAAGCACTATGTTTCCTCAAGCAGAGCATTTGCAAAATGACCTGTTGGATCATACTCATGCCCTAGATCCTATTTTGCATTTTGAATAAATGAAGCTTCCTTTCCTCTTAGTTTTCCGAAAGTGGGAAAAACTTTAGGTCAGACGCACCATTAATGGAGTAGGTCAGAACAGTATAATTTTTGGCCAGGATTTATGCACGTATGTTTAAATGCAGGGTTTATTATGCATGCAGTGGTCACAATTAGTATGCATGTAGTGGGTGCAAATTAATTAGAAAGTCTTTCTTGCATATCTTATCACTGCTCTGGGCCTGAGGGAGTTTCACAACTACGAAAATATGTTCCCCTCCAAGAGTAGTCATCGCGATAAGCACAGATAAAACAATTGATTTGTAATAAAGAGCAGAATTTTGTGTAGAGGTTCCAACTTTGCTATAAACTCAGAGGAGAGGGAGATAAGAAATGTTGGCATAACGAATGCAAAGCTTGATTCGCATTTTCATTTTGACCTTAAAGAAAGTGTGAGATTGACACTGAAGGATGGTAGAGACACATGAAGTGAACAAACCAAGAGAGCAGAAGAGTGTTTCTGGACAAGAAAGAGTTCAACTGGTTGAAAAAGGGAAAAATATGAACAACATATGTGATTGTTTTGGAAGTTGAAATTAAGATAAACAGAGTTAATGATAACTGGAGGAAATAATGTATCATCGATCAGTTTTTTAAAAAAATTTATTTATTTATTTTAAAGAGAAAGTGAGAGAGAGCAACCGGGGAAAAGAATGAAGGGAGAGAATCTCCAAGCAGACTTCCCATTGAGCATGGAGCCCAATGTGGGGCTCGATCCCATGATACATGAGATCACGACGTGAGCCAAAACCAAGAGTTGGGTGCTCAACCCACTGAGCCACCCATAGGCCCCTTCATTGATCAGTGTTTTGAACAAAGAAGTGATATAATTTGAAATTTGAATGATATTTAAGGAGGGTTTTTCAGTCCAAATTAAGCTGAATGGTTAATAAATAATAAATAAGAAGAAGAAGAATCAAGAACAACCGGTGTATCCCTTTCCTAGGACTGCCATAACAAAGTACCACAAAACGTGTGGTTTACAACAATACAAATTTATTGTCTCACAGTTATGGAGGCTACAAGTCCAAAATCCAGGTATTGGCAGTGTTGCTTCCTAATAGAGACTCTGAAGGAACATGTAATCCATGCCTCTCTCCCAGCCCTGGCAGTTACAAGCTATCCTTGGCTTTATTTGGGCTGTGGATGCATTACTCCAGTCTCTGGATCCTTGGTCATATGGTGTCCTTTCCCTGTGTCTGTGTCCAAATCTCCCTTTTCTTATAAAGTCACCAGGTATTGGGTTGGAGCCCATTTTGATTTCCTATGACCTCATTTTACTTTAATTACATCTGCAAAGAATCTATTTCCAAGTAGAGTCACACTCACAGGTATCAGGGGTCAGGACTTGAACACATCTTTTGGGGGACACAATTAAACCCACAACATGAGTAGTTGGTATTACTATAATAACAGTATTACTGTGGACAGAACAGTGTCCCCTAAAATTCATGTGTTGGAACCCTAACTCCCAATGTAATGGCATCTGGGGCCTTTGGGTGGAAATCAGGTTTCCATGAGGTCATGAGGGTGGAACCTGCATCCTGGGAGTAATGCTCTTATAAGAAGACACACCAGAGAGCTTGCCTTCTCTCTGCCATGTGAGGACACAACAAGAAGATGGCCGCCTACAAGCCAGGAAGAAAGCTCTCTCCAGGTAACTGAATGAGTCAGCACTTTGATCTTGGACTTCCCAGTCTCCAGAACTGTGAGAAATGAATTCCTATTGTTTAAGCCCCCCAGTCTACATGGCAGCCAGGGCTGGCTAATGCAACAAGCATGAGGTGATTCACTCATTCAGTAATTTCCAGGGCCCCCCAAGTGCCCAGAATTGGATGCCATGGAGCCGGGTGTTGCAGTTGATTCGTTAACACATTTAGGCACCTAGGTATGTGTATATATATTTCTCCCCTACTCTACTCCCCGAAGGACTCAGGCTAGATGCCTACTTAATATGAGTGTATTAGGAGGTAAAAACACTATAGAATATATGGAAAAACAAACAGGATATGATAATTTGGATGGATAAGAATTATAAAACAATACCTGCAACTCCAAGGCAACAAATTTGAAGAATGTAGAAGAAATAAAAGATTTCATGACAAAATATAAAATACCCAAATTAAATCAAGAAATAAAAAAGTGGTTAAACCAATTACCATAAAAAAGATTGAAAAGACGATCAAAGAACTTTCATTAAAAAGGTGCTGGCACCAGATGGGTTCACAGCTGAATTTTATCTAACCATTAAGAAAAACAGATGATCCTATCAATTGTTAAACTACTTTCGACCCCAGAAAAAGATGGAAAACTCAGTAGTTTCTTTCATAAATCCAGCTCAGGTTGAATATCATAATTTCATAATGATGGTATATAAAAGAAAGCTATAAACAATCATCAGTACTAAATATGGGTGAACAACTATAGATAAAATACTGGCAAATAAAACTCAACAGTGTATCAAAACACCAAGACACTCTGACTCAGTAGGCTATTTTCTAAGAATGTAAGGCTTGTTTTTATTTTTTTTATTTATTTATTTATTTATTTTTAAATTTTTATTTATTTATTTGACAGAGAGAGATTACAAGTAGTCAGAGAGGCAGAGAGAGAGGAGGAAGCAGGCTCCCTGCCGAGCAGAGAGCCCGATGCGGGCCTCGATCCTAGGACGCTGAGATCATGACCTGAGCCGAAGGCAGCGGCCTAACCCACTGAGCCACCCAGGCGCCCAAGGCTTGTTTTTATTGCCAAAAAATCCGTTGACCTAATTCAATTAAGTAACATGAAAGGTTTATAATTAGATGAATAGATGCGGAAAGTTTATTCAATGAAACAGAGTAGGTTATTCTTGATTTAAAAGCTCTAAGTTATATGGGAATTGACAAAACACTATTTATGAAAGACAACACAGATTTTTCTGAATGGGCCAAGCACTAAAGTCAAGAGCCCAGTCAAGGGTGTCTGGCATTATTACCACCGTACAACAACATTTTAGAGGTGAGTAGTAGAGAGACTACTGAGGTGCTTCCGATGATCTCTGCTTCTGGAATTTACGTCTTGTGCAATCTTCTCCTCTTGAGTGTAGGCTGACCTTAAAGACTTGCTCTGAATAAAAAGAATGTGGCAAAAATAATGGGCTGTCACTGCCAAGATTATGTTGCAAAAGACGATGATTTCTGTCTTGCTAGCACTCTCTTACTCTCCCTGGCTCTTTTTGCTCCCTTGCTCTGATGAAGTAAACTGCTGCAGGCAGGAAGCCGCCCTGTGGAGAAGCCCAGGCAACAGGAAACTGAGCGGGGAGGACTCTAGACAACAGCTAGGGAAGAACCCGAAAAGATCTGAATCTTACTGTCAACTACTCGAGAGAGAGTGCAAATAGAGCCTTCCCCACTTGGGCCCTGAGATGGCAGCAACCCAGACTAACACCTTGATTGGGGTTTGTGAGAATTCTTGATGCTGGGGACCCAGTTAAATTGTGCCTGGATTCCTGACCTACAGAAACTGAGATAATAAATGTCATTGTTTCTTGCAAGAAAATCAAGGAGCCTGCATTTGTTGCCTAGGGATGGGGGAAGCATTAGTAGCAAAATAAGGAAAATACTTTAGGAAAAGGAAAAGTAGAATGATTGGAACAATATGCATATCGGAAGGTTAATGAGTTTGGTCATCTGAGAAAAGGTTATAATGCGTAAGGAAGTGGCAACAATTACCTTTGTCTTTACAAAGTGTTGTATTATATTGTACTACTTATTGCAAACCTGATGGATTCCCATTGTATTTTTTTAATCAAATACATAAAATTCCAAAATATATACAACATTAAAATGTTGAGGGAGGGAGCACTTTTTTTCCCTAGTGTTCAATGTGTCTGTGAAGGAAGTTCATGTAATACCATTTCCAGTTTCCCTCTGCCGCTTTGCTCACTCCAAGTTAAGATGGAGGGTAGAGCTGAGGGATTAGCAATTGGTAGATCTAAATCTTCGAGCACAGTCCAATTCAGCTCTTCTTCCCTTGGGGATAAAATGACATTGGGGAGCAGGCATTCTTTTCTGGTCATCGTGGAACAGGTTCTCTCCAAGCTTGCGAGAGAGCCATCAAGATTGACGCAGGAGGGCACTGGTCAGGTGACTTCTGGGCTTCATTATGCAAGCCCATTTGACTCGGTCACTAAGCTACTTCCTCATTTTAACCTTCCATCCACCCTACTCTCTGTTTCTCAGTTTACTCAGACATGGGGCAGAAAAGAGGGATATCATTAGTTGATACCCTTTAAATTTTTTTTTTAATTTGGGTAGGAAAAGCTAGAGTACAAAAACAAAAGATTGATTTGTGCATTTTAGTGTGGAATTTATCTAAAAACACTGTAAACACATACAATCTCTAGTTAGTAATTTTGTTTTTCACGGTCATATGGGTTCATAATTCTGAAACTGCCTTCTGGGTATTCTGGTTTAGGCCAATGAGTAAACTTCTTGAGGATAATGGGAGCCATGTTTCTCGCATCCTGTGTTGTTGGATCAGAATTAGATCAATATGAACTAATGATTTTTATAATAGGTAGATAGATATGACAGATGATAGATAGATAGTGTGTGATCATATATAAAAATGAAACATCTTTCAAATAACATATATTACCTCGGTCTGTCAGATTAAAGTGTCAAAAACAATGAAATATCAATTGGAATGAGCATATCATTATGCAAGCCCATTTGACTCGGTCACTAAGCTACTTCCTCATTTTAACCTTCCATCCACCCTACTCTCTGTTTCTCAGTTTACTCAGACATGGGGCAGAAAAGAGGGATATCATTAGTTGATACCCTTTAAATTTTTTTTTTTAATTTGGGTAGGAAAAGCTAGAGTACAAAAACAAAAGATTGATTTGTGCATTTTAGTGTGGAATTTATCTAAAAACACTGTAAACACATACAATCTCTAGTTAGTAATTTTGTTTTTCACGGTCATATGGGTTCATAATTCTGAAACTGCCTTCTGGGTATTCTGGTTTAGGCCAATGAGTAAACTTCTTGAGGATAATGGGAGCCATGTTTCTCGCATCCTGTGTTGTTGGATCAGAATTAGATCAATATGAACTAATGATTTTTATAATAGGTAGATAGATATGACAGATGATAGATAGATAGTGTGTGATCATATATAAAAATGAAACATCTTTCAAATAACATATATTACCTCGGTCTGTCAGATTAAAGTGTCAAAAACAATGAAATATCAATTGGAATGAGCATAACTCGTGCCCAGATCTTGGTTTTTCTATACTATTTTCCATTAAAAGGGACCTGATCTTCTTGGCAAAATGGTTGATTCCAGAGCTGGGGCAGAGTTGCTATAAAATGAAACATCTCATTGCACCAAAAGTGTTCAGATTCATGTCAAAAGGACATAAGAGCCAATTTGTGGTGACTTTGTCTACGGGCAAGTAGAAGTTTTTATTGAGGTCCTCACTGGGTCTTAAACAAAAGGTCTGAGCCACGGCAAAGGCTCTATATGAGTCTGCAAGTGGCCTGAGTTACAAAGATCAAGGAGGCTGCGTTTATGATGCCACGTTCAGCCTTTTGCTGGGAGATTTTCCCCATTTATTGGCCTTGTGGTTTGAGGACTCCACAACACTGGCACTGACTGGAATCCTAACAAAGCTGAAACCAGGATGCTTTTGCTTTTTGCCTGTCTCTCAGGCACTGTTGAGTGTCTGCTCTGGCCTTAGATAATACTAAGTGTTAAGCCTGGAAACATAATCGTTTATTGCCTTAGGGGCTGTGCTTTGGTTTGTTTTCTAGGTTTGGTGGGTGTAGAACCTGGTAAAATCACAAATCCTATTCGCTCTTGGACTCTATGAAAAAAAATGAAGGGTATGAGAATCTTGATGCTATAATTTCCAACGCCCTGAAGAAACTGCCCACATTCCATTTGGAGAAAGCTCAGGCTACACTGGCTAAATAAGCCCCAACTCCACTGAGGCACCAGAATTCCAAGTGCTGGGACTAAGCAGAATAAGGCGTGGACAAGCACAGTCCTTGTTTCTGTTTTAACAAGAATTCCAGTCTTTAAATGTCTAAGTCCACAGGGCAAGATAATTTAATTTTGGACTGTAATCTGTAGCGGGATTTGACATTTAAATCTCTTTGGAAATTTGAAATTAAAAGAAGGGTTATATTAAAATCCAGAGAATCTCAGTTGTTATGGATTGCATTGTGCCCCTCCCAAAATTCACACGACGAAGCCCTAATTCCTGGCATGTCCAAATATGACTGTATTTGGGGACAGAGCATTTAAAAAGCTATTACTTTGATGAGGTCATTAGGGTAGGCCCTACTCCATCTGACTGGTGTCCTTATATAAAGAAGAAATCAGAACACAGACAGGTACAGAAGGAAAGCCATGCGAAGGTGGAGGCCATCAGCAAGTCAAAGAGAGAGACCAAGCCTGCTAATACTTGGTCTCAGACTTTCAGCCTCCATGATTGTGAGAAAACAAATTTCTGTTCAGTCTAGTACATCCGTGTTATTGGATTTGTTGCTGAGGTATGCCTATGCATTTTATTATTTGGGTAGCAGGGGTTGTTATTGGAAAGAGGGCCTAAAGAGGAGAACAGAAATGTCTTGAAAGATTCCTGGTCCCCACCCTATAGGAGCTTGAGAGTTAAGCCCAAAGAGTGAAGAGATCAAAATGAGAAATGTGATGAGGAATGTTTTTTCACTACTCTTGATGTTTCCCATCAGTGAAGGGACAACAATTAAGTGTAACTCCTAGCCTTTCTGCCTTTTACTCATTTCACCCCAAGGTGGCAGTGGTGTAGTGGTTTGCTCCATTGGTAAAGTTTGAATTGAGTTGGTTATATATATAAGAGGGCTACCTCACTGAACTACTCTTTTGAGTGGGTAGGTAAGTGTTTCTAATTCCAGATTCAGCTAGCAGACACATCAACCTCTCCAACTAAACTGTGTTCCCCAAACTTCATTTCAGTTGTAAAGGTGATATTTTGATTTCCCATCTGCCTTACCTTTTTTTGCTCCATTTTTTCAGAATAGGGCATGGGGGATAAACACCCCCTCAAAAACACCAACAAACGATTCTATGTCTTGTAATTTTCCATTCTAACTAATTAGTTTTTTGAAAGTGCGGATCGCTATTATTCTTGGACAACTGGTTTGGATTAGCAATGTTCCCAACGTTGTCCCACACTCCAGGAAGGAATGTAGATTAAAGAGAATCAATGACTGACTTTCCCTTTCCTATTAGAGGCTACATTATAACTTGGGAGAGCCCAACTTTTATAACATATTTAACTTATTAAAAGTTCAGCCCAACACCAGGTCCAATTCAATGTTGATTAAAAAAAAAAAAACGAACTTGGATGTTGATAAAAAAATTATTTAGTCCTTAAAGTTTATAAAATACTTACATATATATTGTCTGATTTTCCCCAGAAAACTGGATGACTCAGTTTACATAAATTATTAAAAGTTACAAAGCAAATTAGTGAAAATCACCCAAGCCTAGCTCTTGTGGTTCCAAGTTCAGAGATCTTTCTGCTATATAATGCAGTTGCTTTGTAAAAATCCATTAACCCTGCCGTTTGATGAGGAGTCAGAAAAATGGAGAGCTCTAAATAACCAACAATATGTTCAACTGCATTTGTGTTTGAACTGTGTAAAATAAAATTTAAAAAGAATCTAGGAACTGTAATATACCTAAACTAGTGTGGGATCTTAGTGCTGGAATAGTCCACCTTGCTTTGCTAGTTGTAAGGCAAATGAGCATAGTTATTTTTTCAGAAATATCTGAGAGCTGTCAACTGCTACATCATTCTTATAGGAGAAAAGATTCTGGTTACTCCTAAACTGTTCTCTTCCTTTCCAAAATTAGGTAGAATGGCAGCTTCAGAAGGTTTTTACACAATTTCTGGTTCGCAGCATCTTGAAGATTCAGTGTTCATGGTTTGTCTATGCATCTTGCCACTTCCTATTTTCCTTCTTTTCCCTGGCCTTAATCTCCTGTCTGGGCAGCTGAGGATGGATCTGGACCAGAAGAGAAACGTTCAAAACCCAGTTTTTTAGGGGCACCTGGGTGGCTCAGTTGTTAAGTGGCTGCCTTCGGCTCAGGTCATGATTCCAGTGTCCTGGGATTGAGCCCTGCCTCAGGCTTCCTGCTCAGATGGGAGCCTGCTTCTCCCTCTCCAGCTTCCCCCTGCTTGTGTTCCGTCTTTTGCTGTCGCTCTCTGTCAAATAAATAAATAAAATCTTTAAAAAAAAAAACCAAATAGTTTTTTCTCTGCAGGCCTGATTCTATCAAATATTAAAGGAAGTCTGGTTGGCCACAGTGGTGTTTCTCCATTGGGTAGGGGGCTTGCCTCTAGTCTCCTTCATCTTTCTTCCTGTTCCCAACCTACCATTGAGAAAACCACTCTCTTAACTCCAAAAAATAATTTCTCTCAGGGTGCTAGAGAGAGAAGACACAAAGTCTTGATCAGATGATAGCTACATGGAGTTAAAGTGGAGTTTCCTTGGTTCTCCATAGCTGATGCAATGTCTGCCCTATAAACTTGGTGGTTAGGATCACTTTTTCCAGGCAGGGCTGTTCACAGTTTTCATATCATAGTACGGAGGCAGCTTTCATATTTTCCCCTGTTGGAACGAGTCTACTCCCAGGAAATAGATCAAATAAAACAGAACAAAAATGTAACACAGTATCTCAGAGACCTCAAATAAATGGCGATTTAACTTTAGCACTTTGGAGGTGAAATTGCCTTGTGTTGTGACACATAGAGCCCTTATCATCCAAAGCCCTAAATTTAGAGGGTGATAAAAGTCTTCTTTTCTCTTTGTTTCTATAGCTTTCTATTTTTAAACCTTGACTCACCCAAAGGTGAATAATGAAACTCTGTGTCTGAGGCTGACATATTTTTATTTGAGATGACATCCTCATCCATTTTCATAAGTTATTAATAATAAAATACATAACAACAATATATTATTATTTCCATATACTTCATCACATTTCTCAGCTATTTTATGAATAATTAAGTAGGTTTTAAATAGATTCGTAAACCAAAATATCACTAAATATTATTGCCTGTGGTAATCATCTCTCATTAATAGAGGAGGCCAGACATTTTGGTGGCTCCAAACCCAGTTTTCAGTACCACCTTCTTGTCGTTGTCAAGAAACTTCTGTTGAACCTCCCCCACTGCCCCCTGCTTCCCTGTCCTCCAGTGCTTGTCCTTGGACTGGAGCAGACCTAGACCATTCCCTTCAGATCAGGAGCGCCTATCGATCAAAGCGTACAGAGAAAGTCACACATTCTGGAGCACATCTCCAAATACACGGATATGTTTCAGACTGTTGCCGTCACTGAAACAATGTGTTTAAAAGAGCAAATGTGGATTATTTTGCATGTATACATGTAGTGTTTCCCTTGCTGGTTAGCTGAAATAAGTGTCTTAAAAAACAAAGAGGAAGTACCAACCAATTTCATGAATTCAGTATACATTGTGTAGAACCCGCCCAGAATATCTATTTTATTAAACATCCAATTCAGGAAACAAATGAAAAAGTGCATTTTCAGATGGAGTTCAGTTGACATAACTGTACAGTATTTATACTTGTCTTATTGAATGAATATAACTTCCACAGGGAAAAAGCAAGGAACAAATTTTGGGTGCTCATTCTCAGTGTTCTCATTAAAGAAAAATTCTCGCCAACATATATCTGTCTTGCAGAAAAATTTCACATGGAAATGTGCAGAAAAAGACGATGGCTTTTGGTAAGACCTTGACCCAATCATGTAAAGTAGAATTAATCAGTCCTCTTTCCCCAGAAAGCTATTTGAAATCCTCCGATGAAAATAGAAGGGCAAAGTGTACTTATAAATAAGTAAGGATTTTTTTTACTGCTAAGATCAGCAGAGGAAAGTTGAGGTCTTTGTGTCTCAGAACTGCCAGCTCCGCAGACTTGGGTGACGTGTGAAATGTGGGAGGCATGAGGACCACGCTGGCCGACCCTCGCTGCAGCCCTGAGTTTGTGGGCTCCACTCAGCCCCCTGCACGGGGACCTTCTGGGCAGCTCAGGGGCTCTATTAATGCCACTGGTTACATTTTAATTACTCTATCTACACAATGGACTTCCTTTGTATTTTTATGTTCGTCTTCAGCCATTCATACTAAACTGACCCTTGGTTTCACAGGACAGCTACTCTGGGTTCAACATCCCTCTACCTAATTCCTTCAAGAATTTTTTAAAGGGGGGAGTAGTTAAATTGGAAACAGTGAGGGCACAAAGGCTTTACGATTTGGCAGTAGTGGTATAGAAAACAGTCAGCCGTGTCACAGTCAATCTCCTCAAAGAGACACCATTAGCCGAAAATGGCTTCCCTCATTCCTTTGCCTCATCCTACTCTCACCTCCCCATCCTGAGGAGAGATTGCCATCTCTAAGGAATCTGCTGAAGTTAAAAAATTTACCTTTCGGGCGCCTGGGTGGCTCAGTGGGTTAAAGCCGCTGCTTTCGGCTCAGGTCATGATCTCAGGGTCCTGGGATCGAGGCCCGCATCGGGCTCTCTGCTCAGCAGGGAGCCTGCTTCCTCCTCCTCTCTCTCTGCCTGCCTCTCGGCCTACTTGTAATCTCTCTGTGTCAAATGAATAATAAATAAAATCTTTAAAAAAAAAAAAATTTACCTTTCAAAGACTTGGAAAATGTTTTTACCCACATACCCAACAAAAACAAGAATAGGTTTAGTAAAGACATTATTCCCTCTGGAAAATATCACGTTTTCACAGTGTATTTATAAAGTGTTATTTCCACATGTTCGTCTGACACATGATCATGACTGGCACTTTACTGAACTGACTTGCAATTAATATTAACAACAACGAGGAAACAGAAGCCTCTATAACAAAATCCTTCCGAGATGCCATAATCAATAATGGTATTTGGGCAATATTTGGTGATTTGTTTTTTCCAAAAAGTTCAAAATGTATCTTAAATAGAAAATATTTTCACAATCACAGGTAACCACTTCTTCCATACTGGTACTTTTCTTTCTTTCTTTTTTATATTACAGAGGTTAAGAGTTTTCTCTGTGATGCTGGCTGAAATACGGCATTCAGCTGAGATGATTTTAGGTCCTGGAACAAAGGTGAAGTTCTCTCAATTGGAAATTAAAGACACATAGAAAAATTTGCCAGCTTGATGCTAAAAGTTATCAAAATTGCTAACTAAGAGAGAATTAATTAGCCTCCAATTGGGGGCCTCTCTTTGAAGTTTCCAAGAGCTAAACTATTTGCATGTATAGTTTTTTTGGCAAAATGCCCGATGTCCAGAAATGATCCCCTGCTAACATTTACCTAGCTCTTTTTATTTGCAAAGGGGAAAGTCGATAGTAGTCTGTAAATCCAGCATCCTGCTGTAGGTATTTCTAAAGGTCAAAAGGCATCAGATATTTTTCAAGCTGATATACCGTGTTAGGATAAAAAAAACACGTTTATCAAAAAATGCTTTAAATTTTAATTTTAAAGTTAAAGTAGGCTGGTTCTTAATAATTGTAAGTCATCCTGTAAAGATTATAATTCTTTCATGTAACTCACATTTAAAAGCCAATCTACACAGAGACTACAGTTGAGATTAATACCCGGAACTCTTCATGAACAGTGAGCCCTGAGTTTCAAAGGCCTCGCCCAGTAAAGAGTCAATTCTAAAATGCATTCCTAGTCATCCCAGTAAGCTGACCCTGGGTTAGTAAGAAACCCAGGCTCTTAGGGTTTGTTCAAACAAGAACTTTCTGATGGCAACGTATTCTAATAACCTATTTATGTGACTTCACCAGAAAATAAATTCCACGAAGGGCAAGGATTGACGTATTAGCTATTACAGCACAAGTATTTTGGTAATACAAGAGACAACAATAATATCGTTGAATAAACAAATGACTATGTGAAACCTCTTGGGAGACCCATATCCTCATTTATAAAATAAAGACGTGTAACCAGACGGTAAATAAGCTCTCTGAGCTTTATAAATCTTCTACAGAATAATAATTCTACATTTAAAAAATGAGTTTCTCTGACAATTTATTTATTTTTAACTTTGCCCTGAAAGTAGATTCACTTCACTTATTTTTATTTACTTATTTGAGAGAGAGAGAGAGAGAGAGAGAGAGAGAGAGAGAGAGAGAGAGAGAGAGAGAACAAGTAGGAGGAAAGACAGAGGGAAGGGCAGACTCTGCCCAACACACGGTTCGATCCCAGAACCCTGAGATCATGGCCTGAGCATAAGGCAGATGCTTAACCAACTGAGCCACCCTGACAATTTATGATAATTTTAATTGGATTATTCTGTATAGAATTTTTGGCTTCCATGGAATCCAAGCTCGATAGACACTCAGCAAGGAGACTGTAGGGGAAGAAGTCTGTGTGTGGCTGACTGGCCCGCAGGCTCTCAGCCCATCCCGCAGCAGCCCCTTGCCCCCAAGGCTTTGTTGGCAGCTTGGCTGTAGGAAAGGGTTTTACCAGGGCTCTGCCTACTTCAGGGGACACTGAGGCATCGAGGGGTAGATATCTGATTACCAAAGGCAGCATAAGCCAGATTTCTCCCTGTACTTAGATAAACAAAGGAAATAATTTCAAGAACCCTTTCCACAGCTCTTAACTCTCCCAGCCAGACCTGAGATGTCACCAGGGTCTGTGGGAGGATCTCCTGAGGAGACTGGTAAGAGAATTCTTTGGAGGAAACCGAAGCCTTGTCATGCTGCCTCCAGGCATGGCAGCCAGCTCCAAGTCTAGTGAGGACATCTTTGGAAAAACCCCTTAGAGAGCTTTGAAATGTATTCTCCTTGGTAATGACCTCAGAGGCCCAAGGCTGGATTCTTGCCTGAGAAAACAAAAACCAACCGTAGACCTAGGCTTAGTCTCTGTCACCCGGGCCCCTGGAGGTCCTCACGGCTTACGTGATACACCTGCATGAGAGCGTGGCTCCCTTGGGACCAAGCTGCCACCCCAGTTTGTGAGCCATGCAGGAAAGAGACAGTGACCTTGTTCCTGGAAGCCATGAGGAGACCTTGGCAAAACAAAACCAGCCAGAAACGGACAGATCAAGGAAACATCAAGTGACAGGGGCCTGCCAGGGACCGTTAGAAGCCTTCGAAAGATCCCCACAGGATGAGAACTGATCTTTAATGGTTTGGCATGACCAGGAAGTACAGAGCCAGCCTATGACTCTGCCCACCAGTCAGGCTTCCAGAATGAAGAAGCAGGGAGAAGACTTCAGGCAATCTTGGGCCGGATATTTCATTACTATTGTGAAGTGATGCTTGCAATGGCAAAGGACTCTGTTTTATTTGAGACTGAGGAGCAGTGATAAGCCCGCCAAAGTTTTCAAGTTGGATCACAGGAAGATTATTTAGTACCAGTTAAAGAGTTAGGGGAAGCAAAAATAAATTTCTGTTTTGATTTCAGTGTATGAGTCATTGCTTATACAACATAGTGGTTACACCATATTTGCCTCAGATTTGCTAATTACATGGCATATCCCTGAATTCTGTTTATTGCACATGGTTGAAGTTTCTTCAGGTTGCATTTTGTTCCTCAAGAGAAGAGAAGAAAAGGCTGTGAATGTGAGATGGTTTTTGGAGTTTGCATTACCAGCTGGAAGTGCAGGGGTCGGGCCCGCTGACTCTGTGAGCTGGTCCTCATGGGATTACGTGCTCTGTAGGGGTATGTGTCTTGCATCACCGGTGGACAGATGCCAGGATGAGGAAGGACCTGATCAAAGAAAAGCCTTTACTCCACCTGTTGGCCACACTGCCAGCTGACAGTCTTGCCCTGTGGGCTCTCCAGGGATTCACTTGGCCCGCTACAGACAGACCCCTCACACAAGTGTCACTGGGGTGACCCCCTGAACGCAGGAAATTTCTAGCAGAAGCTTCTGCTTAACTGTTAGTCTTACCTCTTAGAAGCAAACTACTGAACTGCTGGGACAAAAAAAAAAGAAAGAAAGAAAGAAAGAAATATTGGAGGAAGAGGCCTGCGCAGATGAACCAGAAAGTGCTAGAAGAGACCAACAGTTACCTAGGCCTTGTTATAATGTTAACATCCCTTTCTGAATATCTCAGCTCCAGCTGAGCAGGGAGCTGGCCTGTGGGGCTCAATCCCAGGACCCCAGGAGCATGACCTGAGCCAAAGGCAGACACGTAACTGACTGAGCCACCCAGGTGCCCCATCATAAAATTACTTCTCAAAATGGATACATTTATAAATCATGGGGATGTAATGGATAGCATGGTGTCTGTTGTTAATAATACTGTATTGCTAGTTGAAAGTTGCTGAGAGTAGACCTTAAGAGTTCTCATTGTGAGAAAAAGCAGTTATTTGTAACTATGTATGGTGACAGATGTTAACTAGACTCTAGACATTGTGGGGGTCATTTCACAGTGTGTGTGTGTGTGTGTAATTATTTTGTACGGGTGAAACTAATATAGTCTTAAATGTCAATTATGCCTCAATTTGAAAAAAGACAAAACAAGACAAAAGGTACCATTGCCAAGAGTTTTGCCACTGAACCAATTTTGTTGAATGCAATGTATTGAGTTGTGCTCTCCACGTGAGACCCTGTTCTAAAGACGATGAGAAAATGCAGAGTTTTATAACACACTCTAGCCTAAAGGAGCAATGATTTGAAACAGAACTGGCATCAGAGCAAATTACTGTAAAGAACAATTCACCCCTGCCAGTTTGTCTTACTAAATGTGTTTATCAAGTTTTTAATGGGCCCAGATGGAAAGGGATTGCCTCATGCAACCTTGTGACACAGTGGAAAATACAATTTCATAATGAGTTAATGTTAAATGTGTACAGCCTAAGCAGAAGCCCAGTTAGTTTTTAAGACTCATTAAGTGGAGGACTTGACTGTGTCTTTGAATTCAGAGCGTGCACACAGTCTTCTTAAACGAAATGGAGATGAAAGCCTATGATTTCATTGTTTGATCTACTCTTCCTGGGAAAGGCACATAGAGTGATACTGCTTCACTTTATTGCTTTACTCTTTGGAGAGTGATGAAATTATTAATGTTTAGTAAATTTTAATCAAACAGAAACTTGGATTTAGGATAGAGTAGTACGTAGCAAGGCTCCGGGGACCAGTTTATGCGTGAGCCTCTGTGGCTGTCTCTGAGGCAGTCCAGTTGGGCTCAGTCACCATGGTCTCCATGCTCAGGCGATAGGAGCCTCAAAGAACAGCAATTTATTATTTATATTTTACTAAGTACATATTTTACACATTTTAATTAACAAATTAAATTGTACACATTTTTACCCAAACACATACGTACGGGTTTAGTTGTTCCAAGACCACCGCTTTATAGGGACAGAACTGTGTATGAGTATCCATGCAAATTTGAAACAAGTAAGGATTGCAAGGATACAGGCTACTGCAGAGGGCCGCTCTGGCCAGGTGGGCTCTCTGGGGAGCAGAGAGTTAGGTGAGCAGAATTGTTTATTAGGAAGTCCCCTTGGAGCGCCTGGATGGCTCAGTTGGTTAAGCTTTGGCTCAGGTCATGATCCCAGCGTGGATGGGCTCCTTGCTTAGCGGGAAGTCTGCTTCTCCTTCTCCCTCTACCCCTCCCCCCAGTTCATGCTCATTCTTTCTCTCTCTCTCAAATAAACAAATAAAATCTTAAAAAAAAAAAAAAAAGGAAGTACCCTTGACATCCATACCTGCAAAAGTAGAGGAAGAGAACAGGTTGGGCAGAGGAAGATGGCAAGCTGCAGTGTGGTCCAAATGGGCCTCAGACAACCCTATGGGCAGCTCTGCCGTGAAACCATCCATCAGAGTTATTTTGAGTTAGGCTGAAATGGCCAAGCCTTCATATGTCCACCTTGATTAGTCACTGGGTATGGGCCACCTGGAAGAAAAGGTTTGACCTCGTGCTACCGAACCAAAGTGGGTCCTCTCCTCAGTGAATTGCAGATAGAGACTACCCTAATTGGGCTTGCCTCACAAGGTCAACTATATTTTAACTGACAAGGAGATGATGGGGAAGAATTTCCAAAGCTATGTCTCCCCAAGGGAGTGAAAGCAAGCTCAGCGGGGAGTCTGCTTCTCCCTCTCTCTCTACCTCTACCCCCTGCTCACACACACACACTTTCTCTCTCTCATAAATAAATCAATTCTTTTAAAAAAGTAATTTTATTATGATCTTCCTTCACAATGACTTTATGATTGCCTATGCACTGGGAAGTCTATGTTGATGGAGTACAAAAAACATTTCTATGTCTTCTAATCCTAAATTCACTATCATGCCAAACTTATGCCAGGCCCATCCAAAAAAAAAATCTGATTTAACTTCTGGTTTCAGCATTTCTATTCACACTGCTAAGATGCAACTAAAGAAGTAACATAGTAACCAGACCTCGGGTCCTCTTAGTGAATCCATGTGTTGCATATGTCTATATTGGCCTCAACACTAGGCAAAACGGGCCTGCATGCTCACATGTGCTTGTGCATTCATACTTCATTTCTATGTGTTTTGAGGAACTGTAGTAACATTCAGAGCTCTGCATTCCAATGAGAACACTTTGTGTACCATTTATAGTTATTTGACTTTCCATGTCTACGTGCAGGATTTTTTCATTCATGGTGACCTTCCCCTACGAGACTTTCCTTTCCTTGAGGGAAGACAGCCATTCTGTTTTACACACTAATTTCCCTGTGCATCTAACACAATGCCCACTGCATAGCAGGCATTTAGTAAATATTGTGATCCAACCCTGGACTTTAGTGTACTTTATGTGGGCACAATGTTGCTAAACTTTTTCCATTTCTCTTTTCCTTTTGAAAATGCTTGGGTTCCGGGCGCCTGGGTGGCTCAGTGGGTTAGGNTCCTTTCCTTGAGGGAAGACAGCCATTCTGTTTTACACACTAATTTCCCTGTGCATCTAACACAATGCCCACTGCATAGCAGGCATTTAGTAAATATTGTGATCCAACCCTGGACTTTAGTGTACTTTATGTGGGCACAATGTTGCTAAACTTTTTCCATTTCTCTTTTCCTTTTGAAAATGCTTGGGTTCCTTACAGCCTTTGCAAATGTTCACCATTCAAGAATGGAGCCAGCAGAGCTGTGATTCAGTGGTAGGAAATGAAACTTGTTGATAGCATTGCCTTCGGGCTTAAAATATAAAGAGTGGCTCACAAGAAGTACTAACACATGAACTGTGCACATGATGTCCATGAAAAGCAGAAGTCACATTATAGTCAAGCTTTGATACTTTTCCATACTTGTGCCAGCACACACACACCAACACACACACACATACACACACACACACACACAATGCATGTACTGTGAAAGACTTTATGTGATCATGTAATCTCCTTCTGTTGAATGTGAGCAGACCTTAGTCAGCTTCTAAAAAATTGAATAAAGCAGAAGTGATGGAATATCACTCCGAAGCTAAATTATAAAAGGCGGTGTAGCTTCCCCCACCACCCCTCTCTGTGCCTCTCTCTCTCTCTCTCTCCCTCTCCTTCTCATTCCTTTTCCTTGGAAGAGACAGCTGCCCTGTCATGAATAATCCTATGGAGGAGCCGACATAGCAAGGAACTGAAGCATTTGGTCATTGGACACACAAGTGAATTTGGAAACACATCCTCCAGGCCAGTCAGCCCTCAAAGCAGAGCCCGAGAGACGTTCTCTCTTCATGAGAGAATCTGAGCCTGGACCATCCAGCTAAGGTGCTCCTGGATGTTGGACCCACAGAAACTATGAGATATCAAGTGTTTATTGTTTTAATATCTGGAATTTGGGAGTACTTTGTTCAGCAGTAGATAACTAATACATCAAACAGCCAATATTTATTGAGTTTCTACTAAATGCTAAGGACAGTTCTAGATGCCAAGGAATACACTATGGCAATCAAAACCAGACAATTTGTTCTCAAGGGGAAAGAAACTCTTATTAGTTTTTTAATATTCATATGTATAAATATCATCCTGAATGCATAAACAAGGTTTTGGGAACAGAACAGATTATTATTATTTACTTACAGCAAATAACAGCTACAGGGTTCACCTGTGCCTCCATTCTTACCTCTGGAGTGATGGGATTAGAACCAGATACAACCTGTACATGAAGTGGTTGTAGGTGAAGAACCCCAAACAAAATAGTCTGGCTCTTTTTTTTTTTTTTAAAGGTTTTATTTATTTATTTGACACAGAGAGAGAGAGAGAGAGAGATCAGATCACAAGTAGGCAGAGAGGCAGGCAGAGAGGGAGGAGGAAGCAGGCTCGCTGCCGAGCAGAGAGCCCGATGCGGGCCTCGATCCCAGGACCCTGAGATCATGACCTGAGCCGAAAGCAGAGGCTTTAACCCACTGAGCCACCCAGGCGCCCAATAGTCTGGCTCTTGATTAGGAGGGGCGGCTGTCTCTCCTTCCCATCTGAAAGAATCTCCTTGGACATGCAATGGGAAGGATTCTGGATTCTCACCCTGATTTTGTGGAGTGAAAATAAATTTCTCCAGGAGAAGATAAGCCAGTATCCAGGGACGTTTCCACTGTCCCAGCTCTCAGCCTCCCTTGAAATGCACAGACAGACCTCAGGAAGGAAAATATCTCTAGAATTCTCCCACTATTCAATCATTCATAATTCCTCCAAGGCTTGCTTTTAGCTGAAATCCCAAGTTTTAGTAAAATTTGTGTAGAAAACTCCAACTATGCAGAAACATAAAAATATCCTTTCTACAACCCCACATTTATAAAATGCTCCTCACGGCATTAACTGCAAAATGAAAATTTTGGAACAGGTTGGATGCTTTAAAATAATGGAGATGGTAAAATAAATTATAGAAGAGAAATTAAAAATCTATGTATCCAGCATCAGAAAATATCAGATGCCTAGAATAAATCTAACTAAAGATGTGCAAGGCCTCTGTGTGGAAAACTACAAACCAAGAAAATATAGATAAATATAAGAATATACCATAAAAGAAAGAAAGATGAAAGAAAGAAAGAAAGAAAGAAAGAAAGAAAGAAAGAAAGAAAGAAAGAACGAACATAAATAAATGTAGAGAATATACCATGGAGCTAAAAATAGAACAGTCTTATGAATTTGGATTTCTTTAAAAGAACAGGAAAAGGCAGTAATCCTAAAAGAAAGAATAGGCCAATTAGACTATATTAACATTAAGAACTTCTGTTAGATAATCAAATCTAGTGCACCTGGGTGGCTCAGTTGGTTAAGTGGCTGCCTTTGGCTTAGGTCATGATATCAGGGTCCTGGGATCAAGTCTCACATCAGGCTCCCTGCTCAGCAGGGAGTCTGCTTCTCCCTTTCCCTCTGCCTGCTGCTCCCCCTGCTTGTACACTTTCTTTCTCTCTGTGTCAAATTAAAATAATAATAATAAATAAATCAATAAAATGAATTGTCAAAAAAATATTATCGAACCTAATCTTTAATAAAGATTTGATAATGCTTTATCAAAAAAACATTAAGAGAATGGATCCAGTAAGACAATGGATAGGCAAGCTATAAACTGGAAGAATACACTTGCAACACATATATCCCTCAAAGGACTCTTATCCTAAATATATAAAGACCTCCAACAAATCAATATGAAAAAGAAAGACAATCCAACCCACGTTATGACTTTTGACTACTGTGAGGTTTAGAGGAGATAAAACTGCAAAACAAATTAAAATTTTTACAAAAAACTATGATTATTGTTTTATCATTACTACCCCTCAAAGGACCAAGGGATGTCTGCACAATAGTCTAGTCTCTGTGGGAAGCACCCTCACAAATTCCGAACTCTTATTTATTGACACACTTTTCGTATTGTTTGAACTGGAATCATAAGTCCTGAAATTTTCATTTGTGTTTGAAGAAGATTGTATGGGATATTTTGACCAAATAAATTGGGCTTTTTAGCTTTCCAACCCTTCAATAACCATTAAATATTCAAACTTGTACATGATTCAAACAAATTGGTCAGTTCCATTTAAACCTTCAAACTGGTAATGTTTCTGACCTGATTAAAAGTTCCACTGGTTTGCTTTCAAAGCGGGGGAGGGGCTTAGAGACCAACAAGACTCAAATCAAACCCTTCCTCTGATAGGAGAGTGTGAGACATCTATCTGTCTTTTGGCACGGTGTCATTCACAAGTCTGAATATACTATGGTTTCAGAATGTAATAAAGCATCGAAACTTTTCATAGAGGCAGGAAATTAGGAAATACAGGAGACTTTGGCCTTGCTGATTCATAAATTGGAGTAGGAATAGCACAAGAATCCGAGGAACCACAGCATAAATGTGGCATGGATCTTCCATGAGCATGAATTTTATTCTTTCCAGTAGAAGGAAAACAGCAAATAACAATGACAGGGATTTTATAGTAACGAATTAAAGGCTTTCTTATACTAAAAATATAAACACATACTATGAAGAGTAGATACGGCACATGAAATTTTCAGATAAAACCCAAGAATTCAAAGACTTTATCCACTTTCTGAGGGGTCTCTCTGGCAACTAGTTCTAGAACCTGCAGATTAATGTTTAAGTTCATTTTAGGCAGTGAAGTTTGTAAAGCACTGATAGTTCTTCTAGACCAACCCCCTTATTTTACATTTGAAGATTCTGAGGTCTAAATAGGTGAAGTTAGTGGCAGATCCAGGGCCAGATCCCAGGATTTCTGCTACCCCATCTCCAGATTTCTTATCATCTTTCCAGCCTCTGACACAGGATGTTGCATGAAACATTGCCCATACAGATTGTGCTGAAGTAGTATTCAGTGGCTTACCAAGACCTCTCAAGAAATAGCTTGATGGTTTCTGTTTGCCGAACTGAACTGAATTCATGGATGGGTTAATCTTCATGATTACACATTTATTAATGAGCTTGTGAGGTTAAATAGTGTTCTTTCAAACTCACTTAAATATAGCAGAAATGCTCTGATTGGGATTCCAGGTTTGAGAACAGTGCGAGCCTCAGGGAGCCAGACAAAATGATGATGGGATTTGCAGTGATAACCCATCCCTTCCCGCCTGCCTGGACAAGGCACTGAAAAGAGGTGGGCATGAATAATACAACATACATCCACCGGTGACACGCAGTTCTGCTCTAAGTAGGGCTGTAATTTTTACAGCAATCTGATACACTGTTGTTTCTTCTGCTTTTTTTCTCTCTTAAAGTTAAAGAAATTGGGGAAAGAGACATGTATCAAATCTCTGCTAATCAGAATTGTATATCTAATTTTCATGAGATGATTAATGTTTTCCAAGTTTTTCTCTGAGATAAATGATAAGAATCTGAGTGGATAAACTTAACTTTAAAAAAAAAGTGCTAATCTGGGCCCTTTGGTTTTTGCCAAAGTAGTTGAGATGATCTGTCATTTGCTTCCGTGGCAACCCTGGGGGTGTCTTGGAGCCCGTGGAGCAGCTGTGGACATGGCGCTCTGGGGGACGTGCGGTGGTCTGCCTCCCTTCCCTCTGCTATGTTGCTTCATTTCATACAATGTTTGAATTTGGTTTCCAAGTTTATATGTGCTCATGTTGCAGTCAGTATATGTCATTCTTCCTGCCAGCCATGAGAATACTTCCATCATTTCTACTCATGTTCATTTTGAAAGAAACACCCCCTATTTCAATTTCCTACTTAAAGAACATTGAAGGACCTAGTGCTTTTTTTCTGCATATAGCACCAAATCAAATCCAGATGTATTTTAAATACAAACCTTTTATTTTATAACAGTTTTAGACTGACAGAAAAATTCTGAAGATGGTACAGAGAGTTCCCATATACCCCACACCTAGGTTTCCCTATTAGTATCTTATCTTAGTATGGCATATTTCACAGTGAACCTATATGAACATATTATTAACTAAGCTCCCTACGTTTCTCAGATTTCTTTAGTTTTTACATAATTTCCTTTGTCTTCTCTAGGATCCCATTTAGGATGTCACATTACATTAGTTGTCATATTTCCTTAGGCTCCTCTTGGCCATGACAGTTTGTCATACTCTCCTTGTTTTTGATGATCTTGACAGATTTCAGGAGTACCGGTAAGGTATTATGTAGAATGCCTCTGAACTGGGATTTCTCTGATGCTTTCTTCATGGTTAGACTGGGGCTGTGGGTTTTGGAGAGGAAGGCCACAGAGCTAAAGTGCCATTCATGTCACACCATATCAAGGGTACATCCTACCAACATGACTCACCATTGTTGATGTGGACCTTAACTCCCAGACTGAGGTAGTGTTTGTCAGGTTACTGAAATGTAAAGTTGATTTTTTATTCTTCTTTCCTTAGTCTTGGAAGAAGGTCACCTACTTAAGCAGTGGGAATAACTTCCCACTCTGCCTCCTTGAGGGCAGAATATCTACATAAATTATTTGAAACTATTCTTCCTGGGAAATGTGTCTATTCTTTTATTTATCATTATTCTCTGTCATTTATTTGTTCAATCATTTCTTTATATAAGTGTAGACTCATAGATATTTATTTTCATCCAATGTTATTTTATTTATTTTGATCCTTAGATTATTCCAGCTTTGGCCTTTGGGATGTTTTTCAGCTGGCTGCGTCCCTTTGACATATTTCCATTAAAAAATGAATTAATTAATTTTTAATGTTTTTATTGTTATGTTTGTCACCATACAGTACATCATTTTTTTAAAGATTTTATTTATTTATTTGACAGAGAGACAGAGATCACAAGTAGGCAGAGAGGCAGGCAGAGAGAGAGGAGGAAGCAGGCTCCCTGCCGAGCAGGCAGCCCGATGCGGGGCTCGATTCCAGGACCCTGAGATCATGACCTGAGCCGAAGGCAGAGGCTTTAACACACTGAGCCACCCAGGCGCCCCACATCATTAGTTTTTGATGTAGCGTTCAATGACTCATTATTTGCATATTGTTTTGTTGTTGTTGTTTTAATCTGTTATGTCATTATAAGGTATTCCAGGCTCATGCTAGGTATTTCCTGCCAAGTCCTTGAATCAGTCACTTCTCCAAAGAACCCTGCTTCCTTTTACTGGAGAATTGCATTAGACACCAAGCTCTGTGTGCATGGTGTGTTCATTTCTACTAGAGTGTCATTGCTTCTAGGCCCTGTAGATACTAACCTGTGTGTGTGTGCACATATCCATGAGCGTTTCTGTATGTAACAATCTGTATCTACATTAAGCTAAACATGAGTTCATGTTAATGTCTTTCCCTCTAATCTGTTACTACACAGATAATTCTAGGCATTTCCTTTTGCATATCTCTGACCTGTTGCTTCAACAGTCAGAAAATGGATTTCCACCATCAGCCATCCACTTATTTGTTTATTTCAAATGTACATGCATAGTATATCATGAATGTTAAACCATAACCCTGTGGGAAGCAACTTTATCAACTGGAGTCTAGCACTTATGTATGGTTCTTTTGCCTTTACTCTTACGGACTCTACTTTTTTTCAAAGTTACCTTGGTCAGAGCCTTTTACCCCACTTCCTTAAGTGAGCTTGTTTCAAACATTTGCAGTGCATTTAAATAATTTTGGCACTTTTCGTATTTCATCCTGGAATCCCTGCCCTCCTTAATGATTTTTTATAATTTTGTGCATTAATTCATTCTTTCTTTTGCTGTGAATTTCTGTAGGTTTTGATGAATGTGTAGTGTCATATATCCATCATTACAGTATCATACAATATCATTCTACCACCCTAAAAAGCATCTATATTTCACCCATTCAATCATCTTACCTTCCTGCCACATCCCTGGCAATCACTGATTTTTTTTATACTATCTCTAAATTTTGCCTTTTCCAGAATGTCACATATTTGGAATTACATAGTATATGACCTTTTTGGATAAGCTTCTTTCACTTGACAATATGGATTTGAGATTCATCCATGTGTTTTTTGGCTTGATAGCTTATGTTTTTATCACTGAATAATATCACATTGTATGAATGTACCACAATCTATCCATTTACCTATTCAAGGACTTCCTTGTTACTTCCAGGTTTTGGCAATTATAAATGCAGCTGCTATAAACATTCACATGTCCACTTTATAAAATACCTCTGTTGCAATTACTAGTAATTGGATACTTTAAGAATAGCATATTTAGTCTAGTTAGAAGTGGGTGAAAGGATCCTAAAGTCTTTCCAAACGATCAATGCATGTTATTAGAAAAACTACACAGGTGTGATCTGTGGTTTCTTTCTTGTGTATGCTTACACCCCTATCAGGGAAAAGGTACTAGGTAATTCTGACTAACTGGAAATATAAGAACACTTGGGTCTCCCTGTCTCCTGACTCATGCCCCATGCATTATATCTGGCTGCTCATTCTGGTTATCTTTCCAAATTATGCCTGAACCATTAACAAGTTACAGTAGGGGCCCCTGGGTGGCTCAGTTGGTGAAGCATCTGCCTTTGGCTCAGGTCATGATCCAGAGTCCCAGGACTGAGTCCTGCGTTGGGTTCCCCGTTTGGTGGGGAGTCTGCTTCACTCTCTGACCCTCCCCTCTCTCATGCTTTCTCTCAAATAAATAAATAAAATCTTTTTTTTTTTTTAAAAGTGTATGGAGTAAATAACACTTTGATCATTGACCTCAAGAGACCGATTGGCCCTAGCAACATACTTGGAAGTGTTTGCTCGTGGCGGAGGGGGTATTCAAGAAGGTCTGTTGCATTTCAAAATGGAAATGGGAAGCAGAGGGACCAGTTTGGAAGCTCATTTCAGCACTCTGCTGTCCTGTTCTTTGTTACCCTATAAACAAAGACACCAGCATGGGGAGGCTTAATACGTTTTCTGGAAAGATAAGAATAGCAATCTTTAGCTTTCCCACAGAGATCCACATGTGTGAGCTCCAATTTTGTGCTGAGGGGCTTGCCCCTTTACCTTCATGTGTTGCATTTGCATGCTTGTGGTAATATCTGGCATTAGAAAATATACTGACATTTGCTTTTTCACTATCACATAGTCATACAGTCTATGCTAGAAACTTCTTTGGAACCACATAATTTCATATTCAAAATGTACGGAGTGGAAGGAAGAGATAAGAATAAGATGAAAAGACTCAGAAGAGGAAAGCCATTAGGGAAGACAGGTCTAAGTGGCTCAATTCATCTTTATCCCACAGCACACTAAGTGAACACAAAACTTACTTTCAAAGCTATGTCACACATGCTCTTACGCATGTATATAGAAAATTGACAACCCCCCCATGTGAATATCTGTACAATTAACTGCTTCTGGGGAAGAAAAAATATACAATAGCTACTGCCCTGGAAACTGCAAGTGCTTTTCCAAATGTTATCAGTGCCATAATTAATGGTCATCACTAGCTGAGTGTTCGTGGTTATAAATCTCTGTAACAGTTTATGCAAGGTCCTTGTGTGAGAACTTAAGCTGCCTCTGTGCTGTGAAATCAGACATATACATGTGGGTCTGTGTCAACCCACCAGAGGGTTGAGAGGGGCTTCATTTACCCGAGGACAGATGAGTCTCATGGGAGAGGCAATGATTCAGTGATGGATTGGATTCATTGATGGAATGTCCACTCAGGAAAGATTCCCAAGTCAGGGTGGCACAGGGGCTATCACGGACCCTCAAACTTTTATGGAAAAGAAATTCACTCTCCCAGGAGCCAGAGGTGACTGTCTTCACGATGGCTCAGGGAGTCAGAATGCGAATGGGCACAGGGATTTTAATGAAGTAATGCATAGAGTCCTGCATCCAATTATGAATAAGTAAATTTATATTCAGATTTGTAACCCTAGGAGTTATGTATTTGAGGGGTTTTTGAAAGATTTTATTTATTTGAGAGAAAGGGAGAGAGAAAGAGAGCACAAGCAGAGGGAGCAGCAGACAGAGGCAGAGGGAAAAGTAGGATCCCCGCTAAGCAAGGAGGTCGATGAGGGGCTCGATCCTGGGACCCTGGGACCACAGCTTAAGCCAAAGGCAGACATTTAACTGACTAAGCCACCCAGGCACCTCTGGGAGTTTTGTATTTGGATCAGTCCCTTAGAATTTAATTACACCTAGAGAAATTCATGAAGTTAAGTTTCTGAACATGCAAAGGTGAGGATTTGACCACCTTAATCCCATCTGCTTGGCCAGCCCAAACCCCTCAGAGTTTTAGTCTCTTAGAGCAGAAATTAGTGCACTGGATTTATCATTTTTAACCCCAGATTATGCCATGCTTATCAGTTGCATAGAAATGGTGGCATAATAGATGAATTTTGTTATCCATTCTGATTTCATATTTTATTAAAGTACTTAATTGTACACCCACAGCTTGATTTCCTTTCCAGTACGTCAATTAATTCACAAACTCCAGGACAATTTGCATGTGCTTCAGATTTATCATGTAATCATGCAAACTGCTTAGGAGCTGAATTTACTGATCATGTGTGCCTTCCAAGAGTATGAAAACAGATCACCTCTGCATGGTACCTGCAAAACCAGATGTTTTTAAAGAAATATTTGAGATGAATAAGAATAGAATTACATTTTATGGAGAGATACTTTCTATGGAAGTTCCTTACTAGTGCCATGATTATTAATATTTGTTAATGACCGAAGGGTGCCATGGTCAAATAAGTTTGTGTTATGCTGAGTCAACATTAAACTGATGTCTTTACTGTAGGACATACCAGCCTTTAGTATGCTAATGAGTTATGGATCTCTAAGAAGGAGCCATGGTGCACAGCATTTCCCAGCCCCATCTGACCTTGAAAGTGGGTACATTGTGCAAGTGATCTCTTGAATACATTTGGAATAGTGCTATCCAGAGAGAGCAACAGAAGTCTGGCTGAAATCCTGGTAGGCATCTGGGTATGGGATAGCACCTTGATACCGAATAGCTAACAACACAAGGTGTTGGTGAAATGTAGTCCTAAAGACAGAAGCAGGAAATGATTAAGCAACACTATCCCTGAACTATTGTCACTAGAGCATATTTACTTTGTAATAAGGAAATGTTGAGGAACTATGCAAGAGACCCACTCAGAATTTGCCATAAGTTTAAAATCTCTTCTCTCCAAAATAGGTTTGAAGATTTTACATTTCCACCTCATGTCCGATTCTGATCTCAGCAGAGAGAGTGGCTGTGTCCATCCACAAGTGGCATGGAGAGCCAGCATGCCACAGAGTGTGCAGGAGGCAAGAAAAGTCCTCTCAAGATGGCAGTTCATGAAGATTCAGTTTAAACTGTCTGCTTGTAACATCTGCAGTACAAAAAACAGGCACGCTCTGAAACAAATAATAAGGCTCTGGAGCAAGCAGCAGATGTCCCAAAACAGACAGCTCAGGGGACAAGGAAATTGGTGCATGCAGGGACCATACTGGAAATTGTCTCTTGGTCACCTTACTTAAGGGTTATCACCAGTTTCTTAGCAACGAGGCATGGGTTATTCCATAACCCATGCTACATCCTTTTTAGTTTACTGCATGTAATAACCTTTGTTGAGTGTTTACTATGTGTTAGGTATCATCTCATCAGATTCTCGCAAGTCTATTCATTGCTCAAGTGGAAACTGAGGCATCGAATGGTAATAGAGTGTGTCCCAGTGCACACTGAGCAGCAAACCCAGGTCTATCAGACATAAAAGCCAGTCCCTTCTCTGAACACACAGCTCTCCACAGAACACAGGCTTTAAGCTTCCAGTCATTAGCAACCAGCTTTTGTAGTTCCCGAGTTGAACACACTTCCAGGTATTGTGCACAAGACCCTGTACTGATAATCATCTTCCTAACCATACAGGGAAGAAGAACCACATTTTGTCTTAATGGGCTTAATTCTATCTGGATGTATGTAGGGTGAGCAGACATCCAGTTTACCCAGGACAGTCTTGGTTAATACGTTATTCTTAATGGGTCTTGCTCTCATTCTCAAAATTATGCTGGATTCAATCAAAACTATGTGATCACCCTAGCTATATTCACATTATGAAAATACCCTCTGCCAAGAAATTTTAAAAATGTATCTTTGAGTGGAAATTAGAATACGCTAGAAAGAGAAAATGAGGCAGGAGAAGGCTTATGCCAAGACTTCAGTCCACTTACCAAGTATGCATAGTTGAAATATGGATAAGCAAAAGAAGAGTATCCAGATTTCCTTGGTATGCTATCAAGTGAAAACCTTTACTTTTTGAGCAAAAGGCACAAAGATTCCACATTAATATAAGGTGCGTTGCAATTTCAGATGCTATTGCAAGACCATTTAATTTTATTTTACTTATTTTGCCAGACCATTTTTAAAAGATACTTCGTAAGATCAATTTTCTGCTTAAATTTAACCATGTGTATTTTTTAAATTTATTTGTCAGAGAGAGAGGGAGAGAGCACAAGCTGGCAGAGTGGCAGGCAGAGGCAGAGAGAGAAGCAGGTTCCCTGCTGATTAAGGAACCTGATGAGGGACTCGATCCCAGGATCCCAGGATCATGACCTGAGCTGAAGGCAGACACTTAACCGACTGAGCCACCCAGGCATCCCGAATCATGTGTATTATCTTATATTTATGAAGGAGTATAAAATAGAACAAACTATTCAAAATGGAAAAAAAAACTAAAGGAATTCCTGCTTTTCCATTACTATTGAAAAGTATATATTGAAAACCATATCCATATTATTTAATTTTACATTTTTATTTTTTGCTCCAAATTCATAAAGAAGAAAAGGAAGGGGGGGAAGGAGACTAGCACAATGTACAAATACCTTTTCAAGACTGACCATTGAATCTTTGAGAAAAAAATTTAACATTCTTAACACAGACTACCAGTCCCTCTGTGGTTTGGCCCCTCTTTCTCTCTTTGGATGCAGTTTGCTCCATGTTGCCACTCATCCTCTGAGCTCCAACCTCCCTGACCTTCTTTCAGTAGCTCAAACCCGCCATGTTCCCTCTCTCCACAGAGCTTCCAGTCAAATTGTTCCTCTTCTGCCTCGCTTAGTTCATTCTTACTCAAATCATCCACAAAGTACTCTCCATGAGCCAATGCAGGAAAACTGGATTATTATTCAGAAGCATATTCCTCCCCATTTCCAAGAGAGGAATATTGCTTCCCATCCATTGATGCTGGGCTTGCTATTGGTTTCCTTTGGCCAATGGTAACAGGAAAGAATTTCGAAAATCTCATGCGCCATTGGTTTTGTCTTCTCATGCCTCTGCCCTTGCCATGAGAAGAACACTTCCGGGCTTCATGCTGGGTCCACAAGGAGCAGGAAAGCCCCGTGAACAGGGAAGCCCATCTCAGATCCACCGATCCTCATTGAGCTAGAGGGCTAAAGAAATGGTTATTGTTCATTGATGTTGAGATACCTTTTGATACTTGCTATCAGGAACTGCTAACTGATACGGCTGTGTATTTCTCTTCTGCAATATTTTCAACAGCTGTAATCTTACATTTGTTAGGTTTCCGATGTGATAGACATATCTTTCCAGAACTATAGCATTGCACACAGTAACCAAGATATTGCCTCACTATCCCCTAGTAGAGTCTGACAGAGCAGGCACTCAATAAACAGTTTTTTAAAAAACATAAAGGAACTAAAGACCCCCTCCATGAGCAGGTATATGAATAACGAAGAAATAAAACAGGACGATTAAATTTCCTAAGTTAAAGGAGTCAAATGGTGAGCAACTAGACTTGTGCCATCTTCTTTAAAAAGCCACTTTCCTGGCTGGGATTGTTACTTGAACTCTCCTGTCACCCGCACGCCAAAATCAAGAACAAAAGCTGTAAACAATCGCATGTATTTACACCAGGAATCAGTGCTCCTGATGAAAAAGTCAACTGTCAGATTAGGTGAGGGCGAGATTGATTTTTTTCTCACATTAATCAGTAAAACAAATCTATTTCCTCCTCCCCCATTTCCTGTTCTTCTACCTCACAAGGGAAGAATGAAAAGAAAGGGAAGGAAGAATGTCTTTCCCATGAGTCTCAGTAGACACGCCACGGGGCCGGCTGAGTGTGATTGATGGGGAAGACGACCAAGGACCAGCGGTGTTTCAGAAGAGAATAAAAAGACTACTTTCAGGGCAATGATCCTCAGAGCTGCAATTCTATGTCAAATAATGTCAATTCTTGCCAGAATCTCGCTCAAAAGAAAATATTTCTAAGATACTCTTGAATTTTCTTCAAGTAAAGATCCGAATTCTGATTTTGTCCTCTCTCAGTACAAGCTTATTAAAAGCATTACATAAATCTATTTCTCCCAGGACAATAGATGGTGACAGTCACATCTCATGCCCTACCAGCTGCCCAGACTTTGATCAGGCTTCCACGTGTGGTGGAGCCAAATTCTGCACGTCATGTGTTCAGCATCTCTTATGAGTCACAGTTAATATCAAAGGTCACCCACGAAGAACAGATACAATGCAGGCCCCCCAGAAGCACTGTTCTTGGATACTGAGCGTGCGCAGTGACCTGAGGATACCCATGCACTCCTCAGAGGGAGAAAAGAGGTGGATGGAGGTGTGACAATTGAGTGGACACTGTGCTTAGGTCTGGGTGAAGGAGAGGCCATGTCGTTCCTTCTTTTAGTTCTTCATTCATTCATTTATTCCAGAGTATGCACTAAGGGTCTTCACCGTGCTGGGCACTGAGGATGGAAAGCTTGACAGTCTTTCTGGGGAAGACCAAAAATGAAACCAGAAAGATCCATATATTGTGCTAAGGGTGGGATGAGAGATGAGCACAGGGCAGTGGGGTCACATAGAAGATGAAGCTGACCCAGTTCGTGAGCCGTCAGGAAAGCCATCCTGAATGAGGAGATATTTAAGCAGGCATTTGAAAGACAAGTGGCAATTATGCAAGGTAATCAAGCGTAGGCATTCAAGTCTGTTATGCAAAGACGGAGAAACAGGACAGAGAGGCTTGGCTGTGGGACTCTGGGACTGTAGCACAAGGCAAGGCTGAGGTGAGGAACAAACATAAAAGAAGACAATGGATGGGACACGTGGGTGGGTCAGTCGGTTAACCATTTCACTTGTGATTTCGGCTCAGGTCATGGTATTATGGGTTGTGAGATTGAGCCGTGTGTCTTATGCTCAGTGGGAACTCTGCTTGAGGTTCTCTCTGCCTCTGCCCCTCCTGCTTGTGCTCTCTCACCCCCCCAAAATAAACAAGTAAATCTTATAAAAGAAGAAAACAGGGATGACAATGACGACGATGACGACAATCGAGTGTATGGCAGGGCCCAGAGCATCTGAGTCTTTGCCGGGCTGTCTAAGGAGTTTGGGATTTAACCTGAGGGAAATGGGAGTCACCAAGGGTTTTTAATAGGGAATGGTAGGAAAGTTAAGAGGAAGTTGTATGCTAATTTTCCTGGGTTTCTCTTCCGTGTCTTACAGTCCTGGACATACAAAGTTCGTTAAATAAAAAAGGAAGAAGCAGCTTAGTGCCTTAAAAAGGGTCCTTCTGCTCACAAAGGGGACAGGCAAGGCTCTAGCTCGCTCAGCGGAAATATATATGGCCATTTGAAGGCCACTGACAAACACGGTGTGGAAGGGTCAGGAAGGTAGCAGGAGCGATGGCAAATACCTTACGAAAACTGATGATATAATGGGGAATTCTGAAACGCCACCTAGAAAAGCCACATGATTCTCCAGCTCTTTCTTAAACCAAAAGATAACAGATATCTTTTTGTAGGAACATTGAAGGACATGGATGTTAAAAATAACGTGCAATGCTTACTTTGTGTTACTACTCTTTGGAAATCAAAGGTCATTTTCATGGGTTTAGAAATGTAGAGATGAATTATATATAAGTTGTTCTGCTCTGAAAATGAGGTTGGTATCTTGAGATACGAAACATGAGAGGAAGCCCAAACCTCTGGAGAAAACTCTCCTCTGAACTTACAGAAGAGGCATCAAAAAAATTATCAAAGAGAAAAAAAAAGTGCATTATATCTTTAATGAAATTAGATGATCTCTAGTTAATTTTTAAGATCTAGAATTCAACTCTTTTTTTTATGGTGTAGCAATAGTATTGTAACCTTTTAAAGTGTTTTTATGCATGTTCTATCATTTAATCTTTAATCGTTATCTTTGGCAAATTGTTATTTTGAGGCCTGAATGGAAACATGCAACCCACACTGTCCAAATAAACAGATATCATGAACATCTTCCTACCCCAACATAGATTCCTACAACCTACAGCAACATCCAATTCACTTTTCTTAAATGTTGTCTTCTTTCAAAATCGAGTAACAATTTCAAATAGTTCTTTGGGGGATTCGAGGCAATCACTTGGATGCAGTAAGTATGAGTGAAAAAAGTTCCCACAAATTCCTTCATATCTCAGTGCCATCAACCAACCAAAGAAAGTAGTGAGTTTTCTGTGACACCCGTAGCAGGGACCTTAGAAAGAAAACAAGTGCAGATACCTTTTAGGGGACGATTTGAGAAATGGTGCTAGGGCAGAAGGTAGTATTTCTTGACTTGTGTGGGGAGATTCTCTCTCTCTGTCAACAACAACTATAAAAAAGATTGCTAGAGAGATGAGTGGGCAGAAAAATAGCCCCCAAAGATGTCCAGTATGTTATGGAATTAAGGTTACTAATCAGGTGACCTTAAATTAAGGAGGTTATTCTAGATAATCTTGGTGGGCCTGGTTCAATCAGTTGAAAGGATTTTGGAACAGAAAAAGTGGAAGCTTCCCTGAAGAAGTAATTTTGCCTGTGGGTAGCAGATTTAATCATGTCCGCATGGATGAGATTTCCAGCCTGGCCTTGCTGACAGCCTGCCCCAGACTACAGGCTTGCCTCCTCCCACCCCCTGACAACCACAGGAGTCAATTCTCTGCAATTAATTGTTTAATATATATCACCTAATGGCTCTGCTTCTTTCGTTGAACCCTGACTGGCACCAGAGGTCGGGCAGTTATTTGGTGACAGCCCATCGACCATTTTTCAGTAAGTGTAACCCTGTTTTATGAACCAGAATAACAAAACTCAATTTTCAACCCTGTGTAACAAATGACCCTAATATTGTTTGAGTGTCTATAAGAATGTAAGCTGTCTGGCTTCTCTGCTGCATAACTGCTAAGATCTCTAGTCCCTTACATTTCTCCTGCTGAGCAGCAGGTGCAGTGCACCTAGTAAACAATCATAAATAAACACGGGCTTGTTTCAGGAGAAAGTCCAGGCAGATTTTTTTTTTAACCAAATTCAAATAAGGAGCGAAGGAATCTTGAAGTAAAGTCATCTGCTATCAGTGTTAGAACTGACACTTACACACATGAAAATGTGTGTGTCTCAAATTGCGGCCCTGTGCACGCGCTGTGAGTGAGCACGGGCTGAGTGAGCAGAGCACAAACAGAACAGGAATTGAAGACCAGCAGGAATGGTGAGCTCTGGTGCCTTCTCAGCCTTCCTCCATGCAGGAGCGCAGCCTTTTTCTCTCACTCTGGTGAAGTTCTGTGAGCTGCCACACCACGGATCTTTGCGAGCTGTGGCAGGTCTGTGGATCAGAGCAGAAGTCTGATCGAGGGAAAAGATTGTTCTCTGGGAGTAAACCTTGTCATCCAAGCTGCTGGCTGCTTCAAGATTTGAGATAAATTAACTTGCTGATGAGGATTTAACAGCTATCAGTCGCTCTGGCGTCCTCAGAGTAGTGAGGAGTGGAAGCTACCTCTCTCGGGGAAATCGTTCTTCTACCATTTTCCTCTTTCAGCCCTAGCCCAGGCTTGCCGGGCTAAGAGGGCACTTTCATAGGTGGTCTTCTGAGATGAAGTGGTCATGGCATGGAGACAATAGATCTCCTTCAAGAATTTACAACACATAGTCTTGGAGATGAGTAAAATCTGTAAGTCTGAGGCTTGGGGAAAGCTAGTTTTGTTAGTGGGTTGACAGAACTCACAGAGGTGCAACCCAACAGCCAGTTGAATGGGGACAATCTTAGTTTGTACCAATGGATAGGTTTCTCCTTGAGTTAAGATACTGCTATGTTATAATAATGAGGAGTTGGAGGGGATTCCTCATTCTTCAGAGGCCCCTCTTTTACGGTGCTTGTATTATATAATATTTTTACCCCTACTTTAGAGTGCTGTGAAAATTTAGTTCATGTATGTAGTCTTGCTTGTGAAAATCTTTAAATAGGAATTTATTTGTACTAACCAAAGTGAACAAATATAACTTAAGTTTTACCTGCACAAACTGCCTCATGTAAAGATTTTCACTGAAAGATTTCAGTGAAAATGTTTAGGTATAATTTTGAGCTGAGACGGGTCCTAGAGAAAACTGTAGAAAACTTTCTATCAAGAAAGAGGGAGCCCAGATTTCCAAGAAGATGGCTAAAGACTGTCTTTTGAGAAATGAGGATTCTAGGGCCCCCAACGAGAATAGGTCTGACAATGGGGGCTGACCATCCAGACAACTGGATAGATGAACTCATTCTTCAGGACTATGCCTAATTGAGTGAACAAAATTTCATAGTAATCGACTGCAAGATGAGGGAACGTGATGGTCCCTTTTCCACCTCAGAACTCTTTCCGATGAGCCCTACAGTCCTCTGATTGCTCAGAACCCAGAACATTGCTTGACCCACCTAATAAGAAGCATCTTTTTAATTCTGTTCATCTGTAAATTTTATTGGGGACTATATCAGAGTTCTCCAGAGAAACAGAGCCCATAGAAGATGATAGATGATGATAGATAGATAGATAGATAGATAGATAGATAGATAGATATAAACAGACAAATATTTTAAGGAACTGGTTCATTTATTTTAAGGAATTGGTTCATGCAATTGTGGCAGCTGACAAATCCCAAATTTGTAGGGCAGCCTGGCAGGCTGGAAATCTGCTCCCAGCTTTACTGAGATATAATTGACACATTATATTGTGTAAGTTTAAGGTATATGGTGTGTTAATTTGACACACATATATATTGTGAAACAGTTATGGCAACAGCATTAGTTAACGTGACTGTCATGTCACATGATTGCCATTTCTTTTTTTGTAGTGAGAACATTTAAGATCTCTTCTTGGCATTATTCAAGTATATGAAACAGTATTATTAGCTAAAATCCCTATGCTGTAAATTAGATCCCTAAACTTGTTAATCATAACTAGAAGTTGTACCCTTTGACCAGTATCTCCTCATTTCTCCCACCCCAATTGCTGGTAACCTCCACTCTGCTCTCCACTTTTCCGAGTTTGGCTTTTTCAGGCTCCACATATGAGTGATACCTGACAGGATTTGTCTTTCTCTGTCTGACTTATTTCACTTTTGATGTTGCACTCTTGAGTGTGAAGGCAGTCTGGAGAGAGAATTTCTTCCTCCGGGAGAGCCCTTAAGTCTTTTCTCTTAAAACTTTCAACCTATAGGATAAGCCCCATTCACATTATGGAGAGAAATTTTCTTTACTGAAGATCTACTGATTAAAGTTTTAATCACCTCTAAAAAAAACCTTCAGAGAAATATCTAGATCACTGTTTGACCAAACAACGAGGTACCCTAGTCTAGTCAATCTGACATGTAAAATTTACCACCACAGGGGTAAAATGTCTCTAGGAAAAAAAATTAAAGTTTTAAAATTGAATTGGGGTTTTTAAAATCCAAGTCCAAGATGTTTGTAGAATGGAGGAAACAATTTTGGTTTGATAACCAGATAACACACGTTCTAGTACCATTTTAGTCACTCTCTGGCTGTGTGACTTTGGGAAAGCACTTGGCATCTCTGAACCTTGTCTCTGTGATCTATAAAATCTATAGGTTGGACTATATGCATTTGTTAATTCATTTTTTTACATTGATGCAACAAAAACTTAATGCATTTCTAAGATAGGCCCATCTTAGATATTAAAATTTAGATATTAAAAGTTTTCTAGAGGTCTGCTTTATAGACACAGCTTAGTGAAAATCATTATCAAGTTAGATTTTGACAAGTGCAACAACAGTTTTATTGCTGGTCTGTTTTGCTCTTTTTTTTTTTTTTTTTTTAAATTTTCCTACCAGTGTGGAGAGCTTCTATTCTAAGACCTTTCTGCATGAAGAGCTGGAGGCTAGGATTTAAAATATTGATTTTTGCTGAGTATAGCTCTTGCTTGAATGTGATGGGTTCTTTGGTTAATGTCTAATTAATGACAAAGCAGAGCCATATGGTTTAATGAAAAATATCATTAAAATAATAAAAATGTAAGTGACTTCCTGACCTTTAAACATCACTCTCAGAAAGGAAACGTATTTTATAGCAATTTAAAACCACAAAAAGATGAACCAGACATTTTAAAATATACTGCATTCAACAACATACTATATTATACTTAAATATATTGAATAAAATAACGGAATAAGACCTGAAATAAAATCAAGCTTGGTTGACATGAATCCGGCTCTCCTCTTCCGCCCAGCTGTCCTGTGAGAGGACTGGACACAGCTCGAGGGGGAGGAAGAGTAGAAGGTGGGAAGGAGAAATGGCAGCCGCGTCATCTCAGGAAGTGGGGAGAAAAAGGGTGGGTCTCCCGTGCTCTCCCTGTCCAATATCCTCAGACAGGGCCTCTGAAATGGATGCCAACTAATCAAACATTCCTGGAATCATGGCTGCTGTCCTGGAGTCCCCAGACATTTCAGAACACAGAAAATTCTCATCTGTATTGAAAACTAGCACCTAGAATCCCAAGGTGGCACCGATGGATTTTAAACGTGCATCTGGGGGCATTGGAGTAGTCATTTCGCTAACCCCTTAATGATGCATCTGTGTGTTTGAAGTGATTGAACTTCCAGACTCCTTGTATGGCATTATGATGGAGAGGTTACAATGGCACACAGAAAGAACCCATTAGTGTATTAGTATAAAGTACATAAGGGTATATTTTATTTAAAGTTTGAACAGTTGGGGCGCCTGGGTGGCTCAGTGGGTATAGCCTCTGCCTTCGGCTCAGGTCATGATCTCAGGGTCCTGGGACTGAGCCCTGCATTGGGCTCTCTGCTCAGCGGAGGGCCTGCTTCCTCCTCTCTCTGCCTGCCTCTCTGCCTATTTGCGATCTCTCTCTCTCTCTCTCTCTCTGTCAAATAAATAAATACAAATCTTTAAAGTTTGAACGGTTTAAGAAGTCCCACCCATTCTTCCATGTAATTTGTCTTAACATTCTTTTACATCCAAGGCAAGATCTCACTTGACATAAATCTCATAGATTTGGAAGTGGAGGTGAAGGAGGAGTGTTTTTAACTTCCTTAAGAGTCAAGTTTTGTTGTGTGGAAGTGAAATCAAGATTTGAATTCCTATTTTTTAGATATTTGATGACTTAATTATATATAATATGCAGGCTTTGGGATAAGCACCCTATAAATATTCCAGGCCTTAGCACCATGTGAGAACATTACAAGGTCACAGTTCTTTTCAATTCCCAAGTTTTCATAGCCAGAAATTATCTTCCTTCAAAATGTCCCCTCAGCATTTCTGAGCATTCCCAGGTAGCTGTTTTGGGGGGTGATTAGGATTGGGCCCCACACCCTGCTCTCTGTCCTTTTGGTCAAGCCCCTCACTCTTGCTTTGATGCCCATGACACTCAATATATCATATTTCTTCTAACACTGTTGTCACCAGCCAGCAAGGATACTGTTAAACCCCAGCCTTGGGAGGAAGGGAACCTCTCTGTTGCCTAGTGTCCAAAACATGAGGCAAACCCCTTCCTAAGTCCCCATAGCACAGTTGAAGCACAATTATATCTTTCACTTAGGTTTTACTTGGTTGGTGATCAGATAAAGGAAGAAAAACTATCAAAGAAAAAAAAAGACAATTTTTAATTGCTACTAAAAGTGTCTCTTTTAGATCCTACAGACCCAAATGGACTTCAGGGCCTCTGCCAGTCTGCCTTCAAGAGACAGGGCTCTATTCCCACCTGCTCCCCGCTTTCTGTCCAGCCTATCTGATTACTGATTGAAGCATCCCTATGTCTCAGAGTCGACAGCAAATCCCCCCTTCTTGGCTCCAGGGAGAAGAGGCCATGGTTTTTCCTCACCTTCATTTAAAGCCTGCTCTTCACAATTGACTTCTTATGATGCAGGTAGTAGGACTACCTTTTGCTTATTTATTTCTTAGGTGTATTTATTTTCAGATATACTTTGATTTTTGAACATTATTATTTCAGAATAAACCTCACCCCGGCACATGGTTTAGTTCTTTGAGCATCATAAAAGTACTACATATGTACTTTCCCAAAGTCTAGGTTAATCTTAAAAAAAAAGCAAAAAGTAAAACTGTCCATTTGGGATGACTTCAGTCTTTTTCTCCAACATGACATTAAAAAAACAAAATGTCTGCCTGTCTTTATTCTTTTCCCTCTATTTTGTCTCTATGTTCTTGCAAACAAATATTCATTGGAGAACACGCAGAACTCTACATAATTTAAGGAATTCTAGTCCCCCACTTAAGGAAATTACTTTGTTCTGTTAAAAACATATGCCTAGTTTATATTACCAAAAATAGTTCCTAACTTCTTAGCTTGGAGATTCACCGTTGTTTACCTTCTTGCAATTAGGTGTTTCTCTAGAGTGGTAAATAGGTACTAAATTTTCCTTTTTCAACCCTCAGAACAAATGGAGAGATTTCCTTAAAGGTAAATTCATCACTTTAAGAAATACAAGCAGTTCGGGGCACCTGGGTGGCTCACTCAGTTAAGCATCTGCCTTTGGCTGAGGTCATGATTCTGAGGTCCTAGAGTGGAGCCCGGCATCAGGGAGTCTTCTCCTTTTCCCTCTGCCCCTCCCCCCGTCTCGTATGTGTTCTCTCTCTCTCAAATAAATAAGATCTTTAAAAAAAAAAAAAAAGAAATACAAGGAACTCAAAATTTTCAAAATGAAGCCTTTCCAGATTAAAACAAGTATTTAATATCCTAGCAGTCTCCTTCCTAAGCATTTACCCAGAGAAATGAAAACAGATGTCCACACAAAGACTTATACAAGCAAGTTCATGGAAGCTTTATTTGTAGTAATTCAAAACCAGAAACAACCAATCAAATGGTTGATGGATAAACAAATTTCAGTTAATAAATATAATGGAACACTTCTCAGCAATGAAAAAGAACAAATTACTATTTTTACCCAACAATGTGGATGAATCTGAAAAGCACCACGTTTAGAGAAAGAGGCCAAGCTCTTTCAAAAGACTACATACTGAATTTATATGACCATTTGGAAATTAGGGGCAGAATCTGAAATCAGTTGTTGCCAGGGCTGGATATGGGGAGAGACAATTAACTAGCTGATAAAGGGCATAAAGTAACTTTTAGGGGTGGTGGTGGCTAAACTCATTGAACTTAAAAAGGGTGAATTTTTACTGAAGGTAAATATCTCACTAAACCTGACTTTAAAAAACTACTTAGACAATCGCCAAACTGTGGAAAGAGCCGAGGTGCCCCTTAACAGACGAATGGATAAAGAAGATGTGGTCCATATATACAATGGAATATTACTCAGCCATCAGAAAGGATGAATGCCCAACTTTTGCATCAACATGGACGGGTCTGGAGGAGATTATGCTGACTGAAATAAGTCAAGCTGAGAAAGTCAATTATCAAATGGTTTCACTTACTTGTGGAATATAAGGAATAAAATGGAGGACTCTAGGGGAAGGGAAGGAAAAGTGAATTGGGGTAAATTGGAAGGGGAGATGAACCATGAGAGACTGTGGACTCTGAGAAACAAGCTGAGGGTTATGGAGGGGAGAGGGGAGGGGGGATGGGTGAGTCTGGTGGTGGGTATTAAGGAGGGCACGTATTGCATGGAGCACTGGGTGTGGTGCATAAACAATGAATCTTGGATCACTAAAAAAAATAAATAAATAAAATTTAAGAAATAAAAATTAAAAAAATTAAAAACTACTTAGTGTATACACAATGCTAGAGCACCCCTTTGCATGTATTCTATCTTGGACTACTTCCATTGAACTAGTGTTGGCATATTCACTTAGAAATGAAGAAACAGCTTGAAGTAAGTGGACATGGAGGTGGGCATGTATCTGCTGATTTTCTGCCAAGTGCTAATGCCATTCTCCCACACTGCACCTATCAGTAGAGATGATTTTTTTTTTAATTCATGGGTTTTTTTTTTGCATGTGAAAATGATCATCTCTTCAAGGATTTAAACAAAGAAAGGTTAAAAAAGAAAGAAAGATAAAGCTCACTCCAAATGCTCTCATTCCAAAATAATCATTAACATTGGAGGAATACCATTCTGGACATTTCTCCTTGTATATTTTCAGAGAGAAGTATGGATGTATCCATTCTCCCTATTGAGCAGTGTTGTACCAGGAATGGTTCTAGGCCCTGAAGATAAAGCTCAAGACAAAATCTTTCCTTTTTGTGGAGCTTGTTCTGAAAAGGGAGATAAAAAAATTGTTTAAAAAAGTTATCAAATATAATTTCAGATAGGAAAAATGCTATGAAGAAAGATGACAACTGCTAAGAGAATAAAGAGCAATGGTGGGAGGAATTTTATGTTGATTGGTCAGCAAAAGTTTCTTTGTGGAAGCTTTTTCTTTTGAGCAAAAGCATGAGTGAAGTGATGCAGGGATCCATGAGAACATTTATGGGAAGAACCTTCCAAGCTAAGGGAAGGTAAGTGCAAAGGGTCTGAGGTGGAAATAGATTTGGAAGGTCTGACTTGCTGCAGACTGTCCCCCTTCATAGAAGGTGCTTCCTTCCCCCAGCCTTGGGAGGGCTTCCTCTTTTTTTTTTTTTTTCAATTGTAACACTGGACAGTGTCACAGTGTCACAAGTTCACTTTAAAATGTGAGGGAAAAATAATGAAACAGGATGAGATTGGGAAGGAGACAAACCATAAGAGACTCTTAATCTCACAAAACAAACAGGGTTACTGGGGGGTGGGAGGGTAGGGATAGGGTGGCTGGGTTATGGACATTGGGGAGGGTTTGTGCTATGGTGAATGCTGTGAAAGGTGTAAGCCTGATGATTCACAGACCTGTACCCCTCGGGCAAATAATAAATAAAATAAAATAAAATAAAATAAAATATTTCAGTTTATCAGTGTGATATTATGTATATGCCAGACAATTTATGCTTAAACCAGGGAATGGTGCACTAACACCATTAAAAGCACCCAATCTGGGGCCAATGGTCCTCAGCTCTGTCTCTTGGGGAAGATACTACCAGCCATCTGGAAACTGTATCTCCATTATAAGCAATGCACTCTAGCATACTAAATGTCAGGAAAAACTAGTGACTTATTACCATGATGACTATTAGAGCTTTCATTGATGAAATGAAAAGTTTTAATGGTAAGTGGATTCGCTAGAAGAGTTTAGAGCTACCCTCTCTCTACTCTAGCTTAACATGCCTGTAAGAATGCAGCGAAGTTTCTAACCTACACTCAAGCATGGTGCCCCAGACCTACCCTTTAACAGTCCCCTACTTGGCCATTGGTTTAAGATGGGTTTTGACTTCACTGTGCAGACAAAAAAGCAGAGCACCTGGCCTCTGACGGTTGTCCTATCTTCCTGAAATGAAACTTTCAGAATTGTCTGATCTTACAAAACATTTATATAAATATTGTGTGTCTGCTTTGCTATTGAATGCTTAGTCTAATAAATGTGGTTGTATCCTCAGTACAGGGGACTATAAGTGGTATTAAAAGTGATCATATGTATTGGCTCTATACTACGTGGCGATATGCTCTGAAGGTGATATGCTCTGAAGATAGCAAAATGAAAAACCCGACATAGTTACCATTCTTCTGAAAGCACCATTTAGTGATGAGACCAAAATTCAAAAATTTGCGTGAGAAATTATTTAAATTAATGAAGTGCTAAGAATCAGATATTCAGCAGAACAAGAGGGGGTGTAATGGGAGGATAACTGAATAAAGGGATGAAAAGGAAAATTTACTTACAGAACATAATTTAAGGTATAGTTATTTATTATTATGTTCAATAGCTTAGAGTCACAGTCCTTGGAAAAATAGGCCAAAGCACTAAACATCTTGTTGAAAATATGAGAGAGAGGTCTAAAGAGCCTTCTATTTTTAGTCATTAAGATAAACCCTTTATAATGCCTCGACAAAAGGTTTACAGAGTGACTAACCTAGGTAGTGCTGACACGAAGCCAAAGCAAATAAACATAAAATGGTTGTAGCCAGGTGTCTGGTATCATGCAGAGAGATTCCATCCATCAAGTGCGTGTTTAGTCTGCAGATGCCAGGGAACCAATGTGACAGAACATAAGATGATATTTTTACTGCAAAGTTATTGATGGATGAGGAGACAGAATAATAGAATGTCAGAGTTGGAAGGGGTTCCAAGAATATGAATGACTTAGCCAACTTTAAGCCTTAGCTGAGGTAAATAAGGCTTCCCGATCAGAGCTTCCCACCCAGCGCTTACCTCTCAACGGCATACTGGAGACCACAGCCATGAGAAGGAGGGGTTGCTCTATAACCCAGAGTACACAGGATGGGTCCTGAAAATGGTCACCGCCATCTTGGATAAAGGATCACAAGACTGTATCTGAGTTTTTTCTTTGTTTTCTCCATCTTCCAAGTTCTGTATAATGAGAATATCATAATAATAACTAAAATGTATGAAGATTTCACAGTGGGCCAATATTATGCTATTCACTTAATTCTCAAAATAGCCATATAAAGTAAAAGGATGTTGTTATCCCAATTGAACATGTGAATCTTTCTGAAAGCTAAGACAAAAGCCCCAAGCTATGGAACTCTTGAAAAAAAGAACTTGGATCTGAATCTCGGTCTGTATTTAAGTTTGAATCATAACTACTGTATATCATTCTTTTTAAAAAAAATATGTACTTATTTGAGAGAGAGAGAGAGAGTGCATGCAACAGGAAGGAGCAGAGGGAGAGGGAGAGAGAGAATCTTAAACAGGTTCCACCTTCAGCACAGAGGCTGATGGGGAGCTTGATCTCGGAGTTCTGAGATCACAACCTGAGTAGAAGCCAAGAGTCTGCTGCTTAAGTGACTGAGCCACCCAGGTGCCCCACTACTGTATATTATTCTAAAATATAAAAATAATTTAATTTGAAAATATTTTGCATTACAGTTGTTTTTTGGCTAATAAAACTTACTTTAAACCAAATTATTTATGGTATTGGTTTGGTCTCCTTCAGTAGAATGATATTATATGTTGTGATCCGAGTTAAGCAAAATTTAGAGCTATCCAAATTCAGTTTTTTAATCTTTTATGGACAGAAGAAATATGTGGTCTTAAAAATGAAGGAGGAAATGTAAAATTTCATCATGTTCAAAATTATTAGCATGTAGAAAACATATTCACATCTTAGGATTCTTCTGAATTCAAAGGGCTTTAGATTCAGACAGAAAATATCTGCACATCTCCTGAGAAACAAGACAGGTAAAGCCAAGTAAAGTAATGTATCTCAGTGGTAAAGACCAAGCCAACAGAGAATAGCTGATGTGAGCAACAAGACTAATCCCCTTTCCAGATTTGAAGCCATGATGTAAGATCAATGAAAGTATTTTTGCTCGACTTGTGGAACAATGTTAGCAGCAGCAAGAAATCTCCCATGGTCCCTTCCAAGCTCTACCCCACCATAGATTAGTTGTGCCTGTTTTTGGACTTACGTAAATAGAATCATACACTATATACTATTTTGAGACTGGTTTCTTTCTTTTTTTTTTTTTCAAGATTTTATTTATTTATTTGAGAGCGAGAGAGAGCACAAGCAGGGGGAGAGACAGAGGGGGAAGCAGAGTCCTTTCTGAGCAGGGAGCCTGATATGGGACTCTATCTCAGGTCCCTGGGATCATTACCTGAGCTGAAGGCAGATCTTAACTTACTGAGCCACCCAGGTGCCCCAAGACTGGCTTCTTTCAGTCGGCATTATGTTTGTGACATTCTTCCATATTGTGGGTGTTTCTTTTTTATTCTGATTGCCTGATTTCCTTTGTATTAATATTTTACGGTTTATTTATCTATTCTACTGTTGATGGGCATTGGAGCAGTACTGACATGAACATTCAAATACTTGCCTTTCAGTGAGTGTAACTATGCACTTTCCTTGTCTATACATAAAATAGTGGACTCACCAAGTCATAGATGTCTATACAATTATCTTTTTTTTTTTTAAGATTTTATTTATTTATTCAACAGAGAGAGAGATCACAAGTAGGCAGAGAGGCAGGCAGAGAGAGAGGAGGAGGCAGGCTCCCTGCGGAGCAGAGAGCCCGATGTGGGCCTCGATCCCAGGACCCTGGGATCATGACCTGAGCCGAAGGCAGAGGCTTTAACCCACTGAGCCACCCAGGCGCCCTACAATTATCTTTAATAGAAGGACCCTGGGTAGCTCAGTCATTAAGCGTCTGCCTTCAGCTCAGGTCATGATCCTAGGGTCCTGGATCGAGCCCCACATCGGGCTCCCTGCTCAGCAGGAAGCCTACTTCTCCCCCTCCCCCTGGCTGTTTTTCCTCTCTCGCTGTGTCTCTCTGTCAAATAAATAAATAAAATCTTTAAAAAAACCCAAAAACTGCCAAACACTTTTGCAAAGTCATCAATTGTAAATTGTACCAATTTACAAACCCCCCAGCAGTGTGTGAAGGCTCCAATTACTCCACATACATTTTTGTCATTTTCATCTTTTTTATTTTAGCTATGCTGATGGGTATTGTGGCCCCCCGGTGTGTTTATTTATGTTTCTGGAGCCTAAGATTGTGAGCATCTTTGAATATATCTACTAATTATTTGGATATCCTTTTGTGTGAGGTGCCTCTTTCAGCCTTGAACTCACTTGAAGATTTTATTCTTTGACTTTTTCTTCCTGTTTTCTATAAATTTCTTTCTAGATAGATAGATAAACAGATATAATTATATGTCCCTAGGGTGCCTGGGTGGCTCAGTGGGTTAAGCCTCTGCCTTCGGCTCAGGTCATGATCTCAGGGTCCTGGGATCGAGGCCCGCATCGGGCTCTCTGCTCGGCGGGGAGCCTGCTTCGTCCTCTCTCTCTGCCTGCCTCTTTTATAAATAAATAAAATCTTTTAAAAAAGATTTTAAAAAAATTTAAAAAAATTATATGTCTCTAGCTATATCTATCTCTCTACCTCTCTATCTCTGTAACTGGAGAGAATATATCCCAGACTAATATAGGACAAATAAATATTTATATTAATTTGGAGATATATAAATATAACACATATGTTTTCCCACTCTTAGATTCCACTCTCTCTTCATTATTACACTTTTATAAACACAAATTCTTTATTAGTAGTAGTAGTAGCAATTGCTACAGGTGTACAGGTCTGTGAATCATCAGGCTTACACCTTTCACAGCACTCACCATAGCACAAACCCTCCCCAATGTCCATAACCCAGCCACCCTATCCCTACCCTCCCACCCACCAGTAACCCTCAGTTTGTTTCATAAGAGTAAGAGTCTGTTAAGGTTTGTCTCCTTCCCAATCCCATCTTGTTTCATTTTTTTCCCTCCCTACCCCCACAACTCCCACCCTACCCCTCAAATTCCTCATATCAGAGAGATAATATGATAATTGTCTTTCTCTGATTGACTTATTTCGCTTAGCATAATACTCTCTAGTATAAACACAAATTCTTAGCTTCGTCTTCATGTTTTCTATAGCATCAATATTTTTAATAGTATGTTTAGCATGTTTTGTATCCTATTTAAGGAATCTCTGCTTATTCCAAATGTGGCAAGATCTCTTAACTAGTTTCATAAATATTTTGGATTACAAAAGTAAAAACTATTCACTATAGAGAATGTTCAAAATGTGGAAAAGTGCAAAGAACAATATAAAAATCAATAGCAATCTCACTGGTGGGAAGATAATCGCTGTTAGCATTTTACATAATTTTAGTCTTAGTTTTATGTGTGTGTGCTTTACATAATAAGTAGCAGTGTATATATACTTTTTTTTAAGGGAAGGGCAGAGGAAGTGATGGAATCTTAAGCAGGTTCCAGACCTTGCACAGAGTGCAGTGGGGGGAAGGGGGGGACTCCGTCTCACCGCCCTGCGATCATGACCTGAGCTTTAATCAAGAGTCAGACGCTTAACTGACTGCGCCACCCAGGCACCCTGGTGTATATATGCTTTTATCAAGTTCTTTTTTTTTTTTTTTTTTTTTACCCATTTACTCATATTACTTAAAATTCTTCAAAAGTCTCTCTTTTTAATGCTTATACGTCCTGGTAAAATCACATAACTTATATAAGGAGTCTACTATAAATTCTGTGTATATGATGTATAATTCAGATGAATGTTTATGTACATATATTTTAAGCTACATCTAATTAACATTTATAATAAAATTTCTAAGGCCTGAGGTCTAAATATTTGTTTAGTTCCTTGATGACTATTGTAGAATGCCTTTTAGAAAAGTTATAGCAATTTGGTATTTTGTCAGTGTCATGAGGGAACCCACCTCACTATATCCTTACCAATATTGGTATAACAGACCTGTGACAATTTGATGGCAAAAACAATAACTTATTTTACTTTATGTGTCTTTGATTTTTAAAAGGCTGGCTATTTTTCAATTGTTTATTGGTCATTTGTATATCTTATTCTGTGACTTACGTTTATATGCTTTCTTTTTTAACTTTTCAGAGTTACAATTTGGTTTATAGGACTCTAATGTTTAACAATAGTGTACATTTCTTTGTGTATAAACATATGTCTTTAGATACATTGGAAGAGATCCGGAAAATATGCTACTGAGATTATGGGGGTGGCAAAAGAGATTTCTAACCTGATGCGAAATATTTTAACTGGCTATGTATTTAACTAATGAAAAATGATTTGTGAACAGAATATTCTCGTTTATTGTATGGCCTTTGCTGCTGGTTTTGCATCCATGAGCTGTGAGCGGCTCTTTGTTCTTTGGTGGTGACAGCTGTGAGATTCAGCAGCCTTTTGCCCATATCACTGAAACGCCGTGGCTCAGGGAGGTCTGCTCCGTTTTACCTTGCGGGCCATCCCGCAAGATTTGTAGCACCTACCTCTAGCACAGAATTGACTGCAATTCTGTGGCTGATGGTTGAGTTATGCTTATCATGGGGCTGGTGGCCACGAGGAGCGGACAGACAGTGTGAGTGGGAACCAGCTGTCATCGCTGCTTTAGATACACTTTAAAACTGTGCTATATTTTAACTAAGTCAGGAAGCAGGGAGAGTAGGCTGGCACACAGCAAATAATTTAGCACACAGGGCAAATTTTAAAATAAGAAGCCCATTCAGTGTTACCAAAAACAAAATAAGAAATATATGCAAGTGTTCTTAGCTCATTTTTGATATTCACATTTGTCACTCAATTGAAATATATAGTTGCCACTTTGTCTAAGTAGTTTTGAGACACTCTCTTCTAGTAAGTCAGTCTCTCCCTGAAACCCAAGATGTCATTATTTTGTTATATGATGACAGTTGCTAAGTCACTTCTGTCAGTTAATATGCCATTAGTTGCGCTACTTTCCAGAGTATTCTTTCTAAGATGAAGAGGGCGTGTTTTACACGGGGATATTCTTTTTAATCACTTCAAGGCTACCACCTCTACTCAACCATGGAGGTGACAAGGAGACAGCTGGTGACACAGGTTCTAAGCCCTGATCATTTGGATGTGCTTTTGAACTTCTTTATGAATCTGGAGATGCTGCCGGCGACAGTGAACTTGAAGAGTCAGGGAAGATGCTAGCAAGGTCTTTGAAGCCCTAAGGGCAGGAAAGTAAAGTGTGATCCAATAGATAATTTAATGGAGAGAGCCAATATTTCTAGGCTTTAACCAGAGCAAATGTTCTCAGGCCGGTTTGGAATGGTGATTGCTAAGACCACCACAGTTTCCAGAACTCTGCTGTATTAATCCTTAGATTTCAGTCCCTGTTGTTAGAATGTTGACTCACCAAACGTCAGCTCAGGCTCTCAGCACCATCATCATCATCATCAACACCATCATCAGGATAATAGCTGCAATTTTATTGAGCACTTAGGAAGAGTTCATAAAGAGTAGCTACTATAATTGTTATTCTTCTGTTTCAGGCCCTGTGCTCAGGTCATTTTATTAAGGTGCACTCATCCACATTTTTCAGCCGATGGAACTGAGCTCATGGGTGTGAAGTGACTTGCTGGATGTCAGGGCGTCAGGAGGAAAGGCTGAGATCTGAACCCAGTTCTGCCGAGCACACAGGCCACATGTTCGTGCCAGGTGCTCTACTCTGTCCTTGCCCCACCACCCGCTCCTCACGCCCCACTATGGTAGGGGGAAATGGAGGCCCAAAGATGTCCACGTCCAAATCTCCAGAATCTGTGAATATAATATGTTATGTGGCACAAGGGAATCAAAGTTGCAGATGGAAAGAAGTTGAGTTGAAGACCTTGAGTTGAAGAGATTATCCTGAGTTCTTAGGTGGATCTGATGTGATCACAAAGAAGAGAGCAGTGAGCAGGCAGGCAGAGGCCAGCATCAGGCCGCATCCGAGAGGACAACAGACTTGGGCACTGAGCCCATTCTCCCCTTTGCCTTAATGGCTTAAGGAAGTCAAGCACACCTGAATGTTCTGGTGTACCTTTCACTGGGGGTACCTTGAGACACTCGTAACAAGTCTGTGTCTTGGCTTTTTCCATCTTCAACACTATAGTGCTGTTCCTGGGTAGAGATTTTTGAACTAATGCTTGCAAAGTCCTTTGAGAGCCTCGACTGAAGGCTCAATATAAGTATCTTTATTACGTACTGATGAATGCTTCCAGTATGCAGGCTAGCCTGGAGAGGGAGAAAGAAGGGGAAACAGTTCTTTGAAAAGGTAACCTCCTCATACGATTGTTTTGGACTGATTGGTGGGTAAGGAGCTTGTGAGAAGGGAGAAAGGATGGGTGCAGGGATGAATTCCCACGTTAACACCAGCAGGATGCTTTTCCCCAGGGGTGGGCTGCAGGCAGTTGGAATGCAGAGGCATCCTCCAGGCTTGTTCGAGGGAAGCGGGTTTGATTCTTCTCTATCAGAAAGATTTATGGTTTCTGGGAGTGCTTGCCTGTGTACTTCAAAGGGTTAAAGCAGAACCCCAGGAGGGTAAGACCATCAGGCACAGGCTTTCAGCCCATGGCAGGGGCTCACTCTGCTCTCACAGGGACAGAGGGCTGGGTGGTCATCGGAGCCCACAGCTAACTGTTTTAGGAGACAGAAATAGGCATCCTCAGGCTGCAGAAAGCAGCAGGTAATGGGGACTCCTTTTTGCTGAGCACTTTTTAAAATGAGGTTAGAAGTGGATCAATGAGTCATTAGAGAATGTTACACAGGGCGATGAAAGTGGGGGAGGGGCATAAGCCAAGGACTGGACCATTTACACCTCAAATTGTCTGAGCCTGTGTGTTGTATGGGCTTCATTTGTCTGTCATTAACTTGACCAGTTGCCAGGACTAAAGAGGAGCACCTAAGGCTTGTCATTTCCTTTGCTGTGCTTTTATACGTTGGTGCAGTTATCTTTGATCTTCATCTCACATCCTGACCTCTCAGATTTTGTTCAAAAGCAGACTTCTGTCATAGGGTGTTGGCATTAAAGAGCCTCATAAAAGATCATCCTTTTCATTTTCTACAGAAGGAAACTGAGGCTCAGAGAGGTTATAGGATTGCCCAGCTAATTAGTGGCAGAGGAAAACTATTTGCACACCCTCCTCTCAAAGCAGGATCCGTTTCTCACTTCCAGACAACATTTGCCAATGTGCTGGACCATGAGCTGAGCACTGGTGGCCTACGTCACCTCCCCAGGTGTGTCACCATCAGCAGGGGACTGACAATCACAAGCCCAAAGTGAAACTCTAATGAGACATCTTGGGTGCTCAAAGAAAGCGCAGAGAAAACGTAAGGAAATGGGCAATACGGTCAGAAGGATTTAGGAAGCCATGACTCCTCTTGGGCATATTAGTCTAACCGGTGGGAAGGAGTCATGTCGGCCCCACTGAGTTCATCCCAGAGGGACCCCAGGGAGAACAGCAGTGGCACCCAGCCAGGGAGGCGGGCCCCTGTTGTCCTTCCCAGAAGGCTTCACGCTTCATCCTGGTTCTGTTTATGCACCCCTTTCATTTGTGGATGTTTTCCGGGGAGTTGTGTCTGTTTTCTATTGAAAGTAGGGTACAATTAGGTGGATGCCTTTGCCATAATAAAGCTCCGAGGCAGTCCTAAGACTGGGACACCAAATACCAAATACCTGACTCCCCCAAGCTTCTGGCCTGTGACACTGGATTTGAACCTTTTGTTTTTAAGTGACAAAAATGTTGTTTGTAAGACTTGTTTCTTTTTTCGTTCCTTTCTGCCACTCACCAGGATTGCAGAAACTGGTTGGCCTTTTTTATTATTTTAATTAATTAATTAATTGGCATTACCTATCCAGAGTGTAGTCATCCAGCAACAGATACAATCCTTAAATTTAATCCTGACTTCAGCCTCTGGATTGCCACTTGAGCAGCCAGAATTTGGAGGGTGGAATGCCCAGCCATGCTGAAAATAGCTTTAGAGGAACAATGAGCACCTGAGCGATCGTGTTCCTTGGTCCTAAGCCTGCACTAATCAAACCTCCACAGGTTTGGGAGTGGGCCACTCCGGAGGGTGAGAGATGAGCCTCTGAGATGTTCTTATCGGGTCGAATTGGTGTCATTGAACAGTCCCAGAGTTTGATGGTGTGATAGAATAAAACATTAGCGCTCGTCAGTTTCTTCCTGTTACCACAGCTAACTGGAGACCTGGAGACCCAGCCCTATGTAAATCCAGCCAGGTTTCTTGATCCCTGTGGTGACACTCACCTTCTCTTGATATTCTTGATGGCCAGTGGCCCTGATGCCCCCAGTGGAGCTGGAGCCTTGCAAGGGGCACCAACACGGATGCCTGTCAGATTTGCCCTCTTCTAGTAGCTTCTGTCCATTCTAACAAGTTCAAAAGTAACAGCTAAGATGAAAAATACTATCTCTGGGTGAAGTCATTCAGTTTCCTAGAAAAACTGTAGCAGGCAGTAGAGCTTCTATTTAGTTACTCTCAATCATCTTCCCTCTCATTTGGTCACTTGCCCTGATGAATCAGGCTGTTGCTCTCTCTGAATGTTGTCTTCCAGTGATGCTTCTAGAAGATTCCCTCCTGGAACCACACATTTTCAGCTTGATCAATGTCACCCACCCTGAGTCTCTGTCCTATTTCTCTCTCATCTTGGTAAGCTTCTTCCCTCTCTGTTTTTCTGGGATAAATCTAGCGTGCTCCATATGGCTCTGGTGTTAGGTCCCTGATCCCTGGATTGTGGCTAGGACAGTATGGCCCTGAGGTCATGGATTGTTCTTGCACCTTCTTTATTTCCCCCTCTTCCCGATGCTGCCAGTGATAGCAGTTACCTTGGTGGGCTACTTCTATGGTATTATTCTTGGGGTGACTCCTTCAGACTGAGTTTCTAGCAGCTTTTAAAGCTTCTAATTCCTGGGCGCCTGGGTGGCTCAGTGGGTTAAGGCCTCTGCTTTCGGCTCAGGTCATGATCTCAGGGTCCTGGGATCGAGGCCCGCATCGGGCTCTCTCCTCAGCAGGGAGCCTGCTTCCTCTTCTCCCTGTCTCTCTGCCTGCCTCTCTGCCTACTTGTAATCTCTCTCTCTGTGTCAAATAAATAAATAAAATCTTTAAAAAAAAATAAATAAAGCTTCTAATTCCCATTAAACTCAGTTCCGTTAACTGAGACAAAACCCTGATTTATAAAAATTAGTGTTTTCTTAAATGCACATCCACTTAATTTAAAAGTCTCTCTAGAAGCTATTTTTTTTACTTCTAGTTTTGTTCAATATGTATTGTTTTATTGTCTTAAAAGTTGTCATGATTCACCTGTCAGATGGTCCCTGCATTTCTTCTACTCAGAGACATTTCCTACTTCCCATTGAGGGACGTATCCTCTGTGAAGTGCCAGGTCATTTCCAAGGAAGACCTTCTATCCTTTAAATTCATCTTTCTCTTTGGCTTTTGAAATCAAGAAAAAGTGCCCAGAAGTACGTGAAGTAGAACCCGGTAATTTCCCAGAATTCCTGATCTTCAGGCATGTAAATTATTTTTTAGCAGAGATGACCTTGGCTTTTCTGGCAAACCCAATTTATCATGCTCTGAGCCTGAGGCCAGTTGTACATGGAAGGACCGTGACCCTCGGAAGAGGGGTAGCTCCCAGTCTCCCCTCACCAATCATCACAATTGCCGCAGGATTGGCATCCACATCCCCATTCTGAGAACACTTCATGCTGATGAGAATACGTTTCTGCTTCTCTGTTCTCCCAAGCTTCTTCTCAACCCTGGCATGGCTCCTACCTACGCACGGTTGGTCACTGTGGTCTCCACATTCAGGAGAAGCTAGCTAGAGAGCTCACTCACGTGTCCCTTCTCATCCATCCACTCTTTTGACCTTTACCACAGGCAAACAGAAGGACCCTCTCATTCTGACTCTATCTGAAATCTTTCTCACCATCCAGACCACCACCAAGCATGGACTTTTCAGAAAAGTTCCCTTGTCCCGGTGACCCAGCTCTCAAAACTTTCCTCTTCCTGGGTGACTCTGGGTAACCTCTGCAGCAGGCTCCCCTTGTCCTGGTCCCCTTGCCTTTCAGCCTTTTCCTGATAGCTTCTTGTGTTCTACAAATAGAACATGTCCCCTCCACCCTATGACCAACTGTTCTGAAGGATGCGAAATAGTACCCCACTTCCCACCTTGGAGATATATAAATCAAATGTAAACTGACCTGGATTTAACATCCTTGTCAGAAATTTCATTCTCTGACATCGTGCCAAGCTCCAGGGAGTCCCCATAGAAACAAGTTCTCGTCAGTTCCCTCTGCTATGCTGATAACAGGCCCAATCCTCAGGGTTATGGTCAAGTGGACAGCAATCAAAGGACACAGCAGGCTGTCGGCGTTGTTCCAAATACAGATCCGTTCACAGGCACCAGGACAGAGAGTTTTTTTCTTTTCCAGCGTATAATTCTTTCCAAACACCAGTGCTAATGTGTAAAACAGGTGAGACAATGTGGATATGTACCTTTGTGATTTATTGCTGTCCTAACGGCCAGAGTCAGTAGAAAATTTAATAAGTCAGCAATACCCTGAAGCCCTCTCCACAAGGTCTAACTGACCTGTACTGTTTCTCCCAGAATATACTAACTTCATTCCTCTTATTTCTTCAGGCAACCCTTAATATCTTTCTCTCTTTCTATCCAATGATCTTCTAAAAGGGAGCTACTAAATTTCAGAAGTGCTGGAAGAAACTTTAACATTTATATTTATTTTTTAGCTGATTATTTTAAATTTTCTTTTATAAACTTTTATACAGTACAGAAATATATGAGCTTAGAAGTATGTGCATAATAATTAAAGGAAATATACACCAACTGGAAAGTGTGAGCTCAATTTTTTAAACTGATAGTAATGTGTGATTAAAAGTTGAAAAACCAGTACTTTAATCAATCAACATGTAATAGTTTCTAAATTTTTGGAGTATCATAATTTATTTTTAATTTTAAAAATTGATTAAAAATAATGAACAATAAAGTTATTATGAATTCAGTAGTGCTTGAAAATTGTGATGCATTTTGTCACAGTGGCCTATACACATTTGAAAAATAATAGTATATATCTGTGTGTGAAATATACACTTTGTGCACATTCTATCTGTAGATCCTTGGCAGTTACCTTATGAACTCCCAGGGGTTGTGTAGCAATGTAAGAAGTACTAACCCAGCATCGGGCTCTCTGCTCAGCAGGGAGCCAGCTGCCCCCTCTCCCTCTGCCTGCCTCTCTGCCTACTTGTGGTCTCTCTCCCTCTGTCAAATAAATAAAATCTTAAAAAAAAAAAAAAGAAGTACTAACCCAATGGGTTTTTCATGTGGGTTATTAGGTCTTAGGTTCCTGGCCTTAAATATATCTGGCAGCTTATTTGTCTAAAAAAGAGGTGGAGTCACTTTCTAAAATGAAGGGGTGAGAACTGACAGATCTGAATCCCATTAGAAAACAATTATACCTTTTAGAAAGTTCTCTTCAGCAAACCATTCATTAACTAGGGGATATTTCTGTGGCTCATAAGAACACTCCTCCTTTAGAAGGTGAACAGTGCACTGTGGCTGGCTGAGGTATAGGGCAATAAGGATTTGTAGGAAGAGAGAAGTGTCTTTTAAATACCATAGACTGAAAATATTACATGCATTAAATTTGTGCTGTTTTTCTTTTACAAATAATAGCACTGATCTTTAGAAGTTAACCTTTATGTTGCAGATATGTGACATTTATAATTAGGGTCATGTCCTTCCTCTTTAATAAATGATGCTAGGGAAACTATGTCATCACCAGAGTACCCTTGGGCAACAATCAAATAGAATGAGGATGACAACCAAAGACTGTCATTTCGTTTCTTTATTCAAGGTGAGGAATGGGAATGAATACAAAAATGAATCATTAGTTCTTTCTGATTGTAAAGATTTGAAAGTGATCACCTGCATGGCTTATGAGTAGAAATATTTATATTTTAATTTTCTTATCATCTCAACTTTTCCTGAAGCGAATGGATTACATTTTTATAACACGGTATACATAGTACATGTGGTATTTAGATTTAAACTATTCTTTGTGGCCCAAGCAAGTCACTTAGATTTCTTTGTCACTTTCTTCTTCAGAATTTAATTTAAGATACTGTCAAAAGGAAAATGTTTACTGTAAATGAGTCACCCTTTGCTGAAATCATTTTGGCAAATGTACTTACAGTCCAGAAATACAACCCCTACAAAAATATATTCACTGTAATTCTTTCATGTCCCCTGAGCTCCCATAAGTGCCCATCTGGCTCTCATGCCCTGAGTGAGGACACTGAGGGATACATAGCTCATTTCTACCAGACAGTATTCAAGGGTTCTATTTCTTCTGCCTGGAAATCCCTCCCACCCCTGTCTATCTCCAGCTAAAACCTACTCACACTAAAGCTTCTGCTTAAATGGCACTTCCGTGGGGAAGCCTTCCAATCTCTCATTGAAATTAGGCTCTCCTTACCACCTCACACCAGTCAGAATGGCTATGATTAACAAGTCAGGAAACAACAGATGTTGGCGAGGGTGTGGAGAAAGGGGAGCCCTCTTACACTGTTGGTGGGAATGCAAAGTGGTGCAGCTACTCTGGAAAAGAGTCTGGGGTTTCCTCAAAAAGTTGAAAATAGAACTACTACTGTAGACTCAGCAATTGCACTAGTAGGTATTTATCCAAAATATACAAACACAGTGATTCAAAGGGGTACATACACCCCAATGTTTATAGCAGCAATGTCCACAATAGCCAAACTATGGAAGGAGGCCAGATGTCCGTTGACAGATGAATGGATAAAGAAGATGTGATATACATACATACAATTTTACTCAGCCATCAAAAAGAGTGAAATCTTGCCATTTGCAATGACATGGATGGAACTAGAGGGTATTATGTTAAGTGGAATAAGCCAGTCAGAGAAAGACAAATCCTACGTGATTTCACTCATATGTGCAATTTAAGAAAAAAAAAAAAAAGAGATGAACATAGGGGAAGGGAAGGAAAAATAAAATAAGATAGAGACACAACCATAAGAAAGGGACACAAACCATAAGAGAGGAACACAAACCATAAGAGACCCTTAACTCTAGAAAACAAACTGAGGGTTGCTAGAGGGGAGGTGGGTGCGGGGATGGGGTAACTGGGTGATGGGCATTAAGGAAGGCACTTGATGTAATGAGCACTGGGTGTTGTATGCAACTGATGAATCACTAGATTCTACCATAATTTATGGTAGAATGATACAGTATATGTTAACTAAATTGAATTTACATAAAAAATTAAAGGTAAATAAATTGGTCCCACTTGTTATAATCCCTCATTGTACATTATCTTTTCCCTTAGTGTTTTAATTTGTTATAATTTCTTACATCTTAAAGCTATTTATAATACTATGGCTATTTGTATTATTATTTGTTTCATGTGATGTACACAAAGACAGGGCTTGTATCTATTGTAATATCCACATCTGTACTCCGGAATGTTATATGGCTCATAAGAAGGAGCTCAAGATATATTCATTGAATGAATAGATTTTTTTCTATATCATCCTAATAATGTACATCAGAATTAAAATACTGTCATCCTTTGGAGCTTTATTATAAAGTTATCATTCATTGTTATTCTCAAAGAGAAACTAAAAAACAACTACTTCAAGGTATTAGGGTTGTTGAAATACCTCTTTCAGGAGCAAAATAATTTAGTAAATGATGGTCTGCTTTGCTAAAGAGGCTAAATCAACCATTAACTTTCAGGGTTGCTGCTTCTTAAAATTCTCACTAAAAGGTGGATATATATGAAGCGTGATTGGACTACACATTGTTGACTTGGGAACGAAAACATTTTAATATTGGACATCTTTAAGATTAGAAGTTAAACCATAATGAAAATCAAGGTTCAAGTGGTCACAGTATATCAGTAGTCTTTCCTCCATGATTCTATTAAGAAATAAAGAAAAGGGGGTGCCTGGGTGGCTCAGTGGGTTAAAGCCTCTGCCTTCGGCTCAGGTCATGATCTTGGGGTCCTGGGATCAAGCCCCACATCGGGCTCTCTGCTCAGCGGGGAGCCTGCTTCCTCCTCTCTCTCTGCCTGCCTCTCTGCCTACTTGTAATCTCTCTCTCTCTGTGTCAGATAAATAAATAAAATCTTTAAAAAAAAAAAAGAAATAAAGAGAGTTCAAAAGTTGTTCTCAGTATTTTAAAAAGCCCAAGAAGTGTCATACATTTATATTCAGTAAGACTGCACAGGATAACTAAAATGTCCTATTCCTTTGATTTTGATTTGAATTAGATTAATCAAACATGATTACTCATGCTGATCAGTTACTTTTTTTGGCTATGAGCAAATGTTACATCAAATTAATCAGAAATAGAAATCTATTTATCACTTTATAAATGTAGTTTGTCTGCGAGACAGTATCTTTCAAATACATAAAGGCTAGTGGGGAAATATTATTAAAGGAACCCATGATGGCAAAGACTTTAGGAACCTCATAATCAATGTCATGAGAAGAGGGATAGATGTCTAGCTTTGCCAAATAGCATGACAATTTTCTTACTGGAGAGCAGCATAAATTAGGAAATAAATTATGAAAATCAGCACTTACAGTTGGCCTATTAAAAAGCCTTAATTACTCACAGTTCCTGGGGTGGTCCTGAGGGTATGACATATGTTCCATAGAAGTATAAATTAAGAACTTCCAGGCAGCCTAGGAAATTAATTATTTTCCCTAATTCCCAGCAAATGCTTTTGCTCTCTGCTTTTCAGAAAAATTAAGCATCATTAGACAGGAACTTCCTCAGCTTTCCTGCACCCTATCTGCCAACGGGCTTGCTTCTGCCCAGAGGGGATGAGGTAGCTCTCCATTGTCTAAGGCTGTCATGTCTGCGCCCTGGACCCATTCCCCAACCATCTTAGGACCACTTTATTGAAGGACTACTCTTCTCATTTCTGGACTTTCCATCCATTCTCTCTCTAGCTCTCTGGCATTCTGACTTTCTTCCATTAGCACCTAAATACAGTCAAGAGTCTGAGCTCTTAAAAAATAAACACAGAAGTCTATGACCACACAATATCTTCCAGGTACTTCCTTTTCCTTCTTTTCTCCTACTGAAAGAGTTCTCTCTATTCCTCATCTTCACTACTGTGCCATTCACTACACCTGCAGGGTGGATTCAACACCCATTCTTCCACAGGAACAATTCATGCCAAAGTCACCAGCAAAGTTCTTGTTAGAGAATTCTCAGTCCTTATCTTACCTGGATTCTAGGAAGACTCTGATGATAATGGGTCCTTTCTTCATTCAGTCATTCAGCAAGTACTGATCACTTCCGAAGTGACAAGCACTGTTTTATGTGCTAGAGTAACAGGGTTGGAGAAACCAAGACTTTCCCCCCCAGTTTTACTGGGATGTAATTCACATATAACACTGTGTAAGTTTAAGGTGTATAATGTGACAATCTGATACGCACACGCATTGTTAAATAATTACCGGAATGTGTGTGTGGTGCGAACACCGAAGATTTACTCCCTTAGCAACTTTCAAGTGTAAACTATGGTACTGTGAAGTATAATCACCAAGCTGAATCTTAGATCCCCAGAACTTGTAACTGGAAGCTTATACCCTTTGGCCAACATCTCCCTATTTCTCCCACCCCTCCACAGGTCCTAGCAACCACCATTCTACTGCTTATTTCTAAGAGTTTGGCTTTTTTGTAGATGAGGAATATATTTTTTTCGTTCCTATTTTAAAAATTCTCTCTTTGTCTTATTTGGGAAGTTCTCAGTCATTATTTCTTTAAATAAGCTTTTTGCCCCTCTCTCCCTGTCTTCTCCTTCTGGGTCTACAATACTACATAGACTATTTCTGTATCCTGTAGTTCACACAGGCTGTCATCACTCTTGAAAATTTTCAATTTCACATAAATGTTTAAATTTATTGCCACAATATTATCCATAATATGGGTAGGTATTACTAACGCTGGTCTATGTGTTTTGTTTTCTTCTTCTCAGGAAGCACTCGAGGGTGTTACATTTTCCCACTCCCTTGGTGTCAGGCCCGGCCATCTGACTTGTTTTGTCCAGTGCAATATGATGGGAAGTGATGGACACCACCTCTGACTACCAGGGTGTGGTTAATAGAGTGGGGTGATCAGTAAAGCAAATACCAGAAGATCAAAGCACCCTAGAATGAAGAGCCACTTCCAGAAGGACCTTGGAGAGTCACCTGGATTTACGAAGGATCCTTTTGCGAGCATAAACCACTGAAATCTCTGTCTTGATTTTCACTATAACACAAACTAGTCTGGCTTCATAATAAAATATTGTATATTTTTATATTGAATTTATTTACATTTCAGTAGTGCTTTCTTCCTCCTTTTTTAACACAGGTTTTTACAAATTTACTAACCCTTTCATTCATCTTTTCTAAGAACCGGCTTTTATATTGTTAATTATGTCTAAATATCCTTTTTCATTATTTTCTGGTTCAATCCCTATCATTTCCTTTCTTCTCTTATGTATTTACTCTGTTGTCTGCTCTAGCTTCTAGAATTGAATATTTAGCTTGTTTACATTTAATCTTCCTTGTCTTTCATGATACATGTCTTTAAAGTCATAAATTTTCTCTAAGCACTACCTAGCTATATCCCACCAGTTTTTAAAACTTCTTTTTAGAAATTATTTTAAAGAAATTCATAATTTCCACTGTGATTGACTCTTTATCATCTTTTATTGCTGATATTGAATCTATTCTCATTATGGTCAAGGATACAATTTATAGACTATCTATCACCTTTTGGGACCTCTGCAGTCTAAAAAGTGACCAGTTTTCCTAACTGTTCTATGGGTCATTGAGAAGCATACTCATTTTCCATGTACTAGTTCAGGATCTTATAGGCAGCTATTAGATCACGTTTGGGACTCATATTGTTCCTATCTCCTGTGTTTTTATGAAATTTCTTAGAAATTCTCCATTTCTAAGAGATCTGTGTTTAAATCTCCACATGACTATAGATTTATCAATTTTCCATCTATTTGACTTTGCTTTATGCATCCACATTCATGATAACTGTATATTTTGGTGGATTGTTGTTTTTATTATTGGTAGTGTCTTTAACTCTAGAAATCATTTTGCCTTTAATGCATCTTTTTCTGAGAGTAGTGTTCATAACTCCTTTTGGGTATTCGCCTGATCTATCATTTCACACAGCTTTATTATGTACTCTTATCTCTTATTTTTCCTTAAGGTTGACTCTTACAATGAAGCACAGAGCTGGATATTAAAAATATCATCTGATAAGAATACTCCCTTTCCTATGGGATCGCTATGATGAAATTTTTCAAACGAAAGTAGTACATCAGTCCTCCCTTATCCACAGGGGATATGTTCCAAGATCTCCGTCAGATGCCTGAAACCACAGACACTACTGAACCCCATATGCACTGTGTTTTTCCCACTACATACATACCTATCAGTTTTATTCATAAATTAGGCACACCCGGAGAATAACTACATAACCAGTAATAAAATAGAACAATAATAACAGTGTAATTTAAGTGATGTGAATGTGGTCTCTCTCTCAATATATCTTATTGTACTGCACTCACCCTTCATCTTGTGATGATGTGAGATGATCAAATTCCCATCATATGGGCAAAGAGTAAACATAATTCTTAGTAAAGAAACAGTAGGAAGATTCCCACTAAAATGAGGACTAGATGAGGATGTCTACTGTCATCCTTGCCATTCAGCTTTATGTGGGAGGATGTCAGATCTAGTTCAATCAACCAATACTTGAAAAAAATAAAATATAAAAAGTAAAAATGAAAAAAAAATCACAATGTAGGAGAGTCTTGTTAGTGTGTTAATCCCAGGAAAAACAGAAACTGTGTAATGTTTGAAAGGGGAGACAATATTAACATTTTTTTCTGATGATACGATTGTGCACATGGAAAACTCAAGGGAACTTGCAAACTATTAAAACTAATGATAGGGTGGATGGGTTATGGACAGTGGGGAGGGTTTGTGCTTTGGTGAGTGCTGTGAATTGTGTAACCCTGATGATTCACAGACCTGTACCCATGGGGCAAAAAAATAAATAAATAAATAAATAAATAAATAAATAAATAATGAAAGATTTCATGAAAATCAGTTGATAGATGAACAACATAAAATATAACAGCCTTATATGCTAACAATAAACAATAAGAAAATATAATAAGCAATAAATTACACAAAAATAAGAAAAAATCTAACAGTAGATGTACAAACTGTTTAGGGACAAAATTACAGGATATTACCAAAGGATGTAAAAGTAGGCCTAAGGAGGGGTGCCTGGCTGGCTCAGTCAGTGGAGTATGTTACTCTTAATCTCAAGGTTGTGAGTTCAAGCCCCACACTGGGTGCAGAGGTTACTTAAAAATAAAATATTTTTTAAAAAAGAAAAAAAGTAGGCCTAAGTAAGTAGAAAAATTCACTGAGTTCATGAAAGAGATGAAATATTATACAGATAATTCAACTTTCATAACAAAATGTCATTCTAATTAAAGCTCCAAATAGATTTTCCATGGACTTGAACAAATACTCACACAGACTGAAAGTCCAGTGATAGCCAAGACAGTTCCTTAAAAGAAAAACAAGACTCCTCTTACCAGCTATCAAAGATTTATGAACATATAAAATACGTATAAACTTGTATTATATGTTATATATTATATGATATATGTTAATCTATATAAACAAATGTGTGTAGTAATTAAGACAATGTATCATTATGTAGCAATAGGTACGCAAATGATTAGAACAGAATAGTGAGCCCAGAAATAGACCCAAGCATACCTAGATCATTGGTATCTAAGAGAGAGGATAATGCAAATAAAAGAGGAAACAATGGCCTATTCAATAAATGGTGCTGGTATGATTCTAGTACTATGCAGGGAAATAAAATGCAATCAAGACCTACCTGATATTACAGAAAAAATAAACTCCAGATATATTGAAGATTAAAATCTCACATAAAGAAGATTAAAACTTATCCTTGAAGAATAAGTTTAAGGTCCTAGAGTAGGGAAGGATTTCTTAAAAAAGTCAGACCCCAAAACAAAATAATAAAAATTGGAAAAAATAACAAAGAATTTAGTAATAATTAATAAAAGAAATAATTGAAAAATTTGTCAGAACCAAAATTTTTAAAACTAGTAAATGACCAGAGCAAAATTAAAAGAGAAGCAGCACACCGAAATGAACACATTTGCCAAATATACAATAATCAGTATGGAGAGTATATAAAGAATACCCACAGCTCCGTAAGAAAATGTGGGCAAATGTTATTAAAAGACAAGTTTCCAAAAAAGAAAGCTTATAACCCTGAAGATATGAAAAAGGATCACTTTTATTATGCACAAATAAAAGTGAAAAAGTGACAATGACAATTTTTAAAATCTATGCCAAGTGTTGGTGAGAATATAGAAAAAGGGGTCATTATAACTACTTTGGATATTAATTTGGCATTATCTGGAAAATCTGAAAATATGTACACTTTATGTTTTAGCAATTTTCATTTCTAAGTATAGCCAAAGGGAAATTCACACACTCAGGGAGACAGACGAGAATATTTGCCATGAAATCACTTGCAGTAACAAAGAATTGAAATCAACCAGGTATTCATAAATTGTAATACATGCATATGATAGACATAATATGATTTTTGATTCAGGCATCATATAAATATGTTTGTATTAGAATTATGATACGTCTGTATGGCACTTAAAAATAAATAATCTTCTTTGTCTCAAAATAATAACATCTTGGGGCGCCTGGATGGCTCAGTGGATTAAAGCCTCTGCCTTCGGCTCAGGTCATGATCTCAGGGTCCTGAGATCGAGGCCCGCATCGGGCTCTCCGCTCAGCAGGGAGCCTGCTTCCTCCTCTCTCTGCCTGCCTCTCAGCCTACTTGTGATCTCTCTCTCTGTCAAATGAATAAATAAAATCTTAAAAAAAAAAAAAACCAAACATCTTGAAATGAGAGGAATAAAACAAGTTTTAGAGTTATGGACTATATTTTTTTACCAGATGTTAAGTTAAAAACAACAAATGATACTGTAGTTTTTTGGATACACAAATGTGCTTTAGAGATTTAAATGCGTGAACTGGGAAAACATTTACCAAATATGTGATCTGGCTGGTTCTGGAGGGGCAGAGCTGAGTAAGAGCATAAGCTTTAACCCTATTGTAATGATTTGATCCTTTTTGCTTAAAATTTGGATTAAAAAATGAAAACAAGTTGGCTAATTCTCAGCAGTGGGTACTTGGGATTGTTCTCCTTAACTGAGTATTTTCCTGTATTAACACTCTTCAAGAAAATTAAAAGATTTTATTTATTTATTTGACAGAGAGATCACAAGTTGGCAGAGAGACAGGCAGAGAGAGAGGAGGAAGCAGGCTCCCTGCTGAGCGGAGAGCCCGATGCGGGGCTCCATCCCAGGACCCTGAGATCATGACCTGAGCCGAAGGCAGAGGCTTAACCCACTGAACCACCCAGGTGCCCCTCTTCAAGAAAATTAATTACTCTAAAGTGGCATTCCACTGAGATCATAGGAGGCTTCATGATTGTTGGGTACGGTCCTTCTCCATAGAACCATCAGCCAGTATGTTTAAGAGATGCTAAGGTAGGAAGGCATTAGAAGTGTTCAAGAGACACTAGTGGACAGATCAAATTATTTAGAACATCAAGCACGGGGCACCTGGGTGGCTCAGTGGGTTAAAGCCTCTGCCTTCAGCTCAGGTCATGATCTCAGGGTCCTGGGATCAAGACCCGCATCGGGCTCTCTGCTCAGCGGGGACCCTGCTTCCTCCTCTCTCTCTGCCTGCCTCTCTGCCTACTTGTGATCTCTCTCTCTATCTCTGTCAAATAAATAAAAATCTTTAAAAAAAAAAAAAAAGAACATCAAGCACGTGCAGTGTTAGAGAAAACCTTTGGTGATTAAGTGTAAGTCCTTAAGTATTAAGCATCTGGGGCTGGGCTAAATTCAGTAGTTATAGAGACTCATCCAAAATGTTCAGTTTAAAATAGATTTGAGAGAGAGGTCTTCAGTTGGGAGAAACTGAAAAAGAAGTACACATATGTCTGTTGGGGGGAGGAAAGCCACTGGAATTTTAAGTTGGTAAATTACATGTGGTCTTAAGGGGATAGTTTCGTCAGAATAGGAAGAAGAAGATGATAAATTGCAAGGAGTGAATGGGTAATAAGGAAGTAGAGAGGGAGTGAGATGGATTACTTGGTTTAAAAGAGAAACTTGGTAGTAAAAAGAAGGCAGGGCAGTCTGATGACTTGAGGCAGTATTTGGACTGGAAGAATTATTATTTTTAATGATGGGAGACATGAGTATACTGAAGGCCAATGAAGTGTGGTGCAAAGGAAGAAAAGGAAAATGGAATAAATAGGTCATGAATAGCATAATATTCTGAAGTGAGTAGCAGTGTAGGAGATGAAGAAGCAGCTGAGATTGTAGGTGTGTATAGCGGAAAAGCATGTTTTCCCCAGAAACAAGAACAGTGCAAGAAAAGACAAGTGAAGATGCCAAAACATTTTGAGTCAGAGATGTGAAAATGCTCAGCTGATCACATTGGTTCTCAATTCTTCCAAATGAGGGGAGGTCATCTACTGAACATGAGGAAAAGATGTGACATATTTGTGGGGGTAGCCTTCCACCCAGACACAGGCTTCTCCAGGCTACTGCCATTTCTGCTGAAGTCCGGATCCCAATGTGGAAAAAGAGTAGACACAAAATCATCTCAAGTGAAATCTCGCTCACTTTAAATGGTGGGTATTAAGGAGGGCACGTATTGCATGGAGCACTGGGTGTGGTGCATAAACAATGAATCTTGGATTACTGAAAAAATAAAGTAAAAAAATAATAAATACATACAGAGGGATAAAAAGTGTCTCTCCCCCAGAAAAGTTTGATTTCCAAGAAGGCATTTCTCAAAGGAAATATTTGCTCATGTAAAAATATTATGTTAAGAGAATTCTAATAATTTGGGCCCACATGCACCAAAAGTGATGACAAACAAGGAATGCTGATTTTTGACTGCTTGCAAAATAATTAATTAGCCCGACAGAGTTCTTTTTAAGATCCAAAGGATGCCAGTATGGAAAAGACGAAAGGCGCTGATGAAAATGTGTTTTCTGTTAAATAGGTTATGGAAGAAGCCCAAAAATATTGAAGTAGTAAACATTTCAAAGAGAAACAGTGGAGGGAGTCCAAATTTCCAGTAATTCCCCTGGAATAAGTTCAGTAAGATCTGTGTGAGGTTTAACCCCTTCCTGTCCTCGAATTCACCAGGATATAACAAAAGGTCGTCACGTTCTAATTAATTTGGAAAAAGAACTCTAAAACTTGATTCCATAAGTGTTAAATTACTGAAGCTAAAATCACATGCAACTAAAACAGGAATGGGCCAACTGTTGCCTCTGGGCTAATTTCAGCCCACTGCCTGTCCTTTTTTTTTTTTTTTTTCTTGTTTTCTTTTTGAACTTTCTTGTTTTCTTTCTTTCTTTCTTTCTGGCCCACAGCCTAAGAATGGCTTTTACATTTTTAATGGTTTCATTTAAAATGGTTACCTAAGTACTTTTATAATGTCTTTGATTTTGTCTTTTGGCTGGCAAAGCCTAAAAATTTCCTATTTGGCCCTTTGCCAAAAAAGTTTGCCAACCCCTGTACTAAATTATCCTAAAACTGGGAATGTAAGAAAAGGAGGCAAGCCTCAAGAGGGGAGTATATATTCCTGGATATAACTGAAATATGATTAGGATGCTGTTTGTCCACAAATATTAGCCCATTTACACTAGTTTTCCTATAGTAGTGAGGGGTTTGCCTTGCATTTTATCGATTGCCTCCATAGTGACTTTAAAAACTGGTCTAAAGTCTTGCAATGATCTTAAGGTGCATACCTGTGTTTGCAAATGACTGTGACTTACCAAGATGGCAGGTTATGGAGCTAAACTAACCATCTGTTGGAGGGACTGAAGTGAGTATGATGACTAACCCAACGGGAGAGCAAGGATGGTGGGTCCTCTTGAGATCACAAAGCATTTTCGTATTAGCTGTCCAAAGACATAGCATGAGCCAGTCCAAAGTCTGAAAGCTGAGATGCGTAGTGCCATCTTGAAAGAATCCCAGAAGTTAAAGGAGCAGGGTGCGCAGGGAGCAGAACTTAACACCAAGGAAGACTTCTTGAGCAAATGGAATTTGAAGATGCTCAGGCCAGACTTCCTTCTTTCACATCTTCAGGGGCTTCAGCCACATGTGCATTTCTGCTGAATGAATGAAGCAGCATCTGAGTGGGTGCAAATGGTCGATTTGACCAGGGGAGTTGTGGTTCCTATCGACTCTCCTTGGGGTGATTTGCTTCTGTGTAACAACAGAGTTCTGACAACAAAAAGGTGATTTTTCTCTCACTTTCTCTCAATTATTCTCCTAATAATCTCATGGGTTATTATTTTTTTCCATGACAGATAGGCAAGCTGACACTTAGAGCAGTTAAGCAACTTGACCAAGGCCATCCACCTAGTAAATGAAAGTCAGCATCTGGACCCAGACCCTTCTTCACTCCAGCCCAAGAGCACTTTATCATTAACCTTTTATCAAAGCTTATCTCTGTTAGAGTGAGCTCTTGAGTACCAGGCTTAACTAACTGGATTAACCAGTTCATACATAATCTGAAATGCCCAGAGGACTTCCTCATGGTCCTTGTGCAAACTAAACAAATTTGGGCATTTTAAAAATCCTTATTGACCCTGAATATTGGACAGTGACTTTTTTTTGTTAGTTTGTTCAGTAATTTTTAAAATGTATTTTTATTTTTAATATGCCTTATTGCAGTACAATTGATATAAAGTAAATATATTTAAGGTATACGATTTGATGAATTTTGATGTACCTATACACCTGTGAGACCACCCCCAAAGTAATGAACATACCCATCATCCCCCAACATTTCCTCACACCCCTCGTGATCTTCCTCCTGCCCCTCTTCCCAATCCGCCAGCCCTTACCCTATCTCCAAATCTGTTCTGTTGCATTACATTACAGATTTGTTTGCATTTACTAGAATGTTAAATAAATAGGATCATACTGCATGTGTTCTTTTTTTTTTGTCTGGCTTCCTCCACTAAGCATGATTATTTTGAAGTTCATCCCTGTTCTAACATGTATGAATAGTTTATTGCTGAATAGTAGTCCATTGTATGGACATACCATAGGTTTTTTTTCATCCATTCATTTCTTGATACACATTTGAGATGGTTTTTATTCTCTTGGGTAAATACCTAAATATGGAAAGGCTGGATCATATGGTCAGTAGGTGTTCAGCTTTTTACAGAATTGTCAAACACTTTTTTAAAGTGGCTGCACCATTTTGCATTCTCACTAACAGAGTATGAGAATTCCAGTTCCTTCACAGTCTTGCCAACACTTGACATGGTTAGCCTTTCTAACTTTATCCATTCTAATAGGTGCATAGTCATATCTCATTGTGGCTTTGATTTGCATTCCCCTAATGCCTAACGACAGTAAGATTTCCTTCATGTGCTTATTTGCCATCATTATTCCTTCTTGGTGAAGTATCTGTTCAAACATTTTGCCCATTTTTTATTGGGTTGTTTGTTTTCTTATTACTGAATTTTGAGGTTTCTTAATCTCTTGTGGATCAAGAGATGCATGATTTGCAAAGTGTCTCCCAGCCTGTGGCTTATCTTTTCATTCTCTTAACAGAGCCTTAGAAGAACAGCTTTTAGTTTTGGTGAATTCAAATTTTTTATTTGTTCTTAATAGACCAGATATTTGTGTTTGGACCTATTGTTAAACTTACAGAAAAATACCACACAGAGTATTTATGGTTCCCATAGACAATTTTCTGCTTTTCTTATTTACTTTACCCCATAAAGTCACTTTTAATGCCTTAGAGATGATGAGAAATTCTCTGAAAGTTCTTTCAATTGTGTCTTCCATTCCTAGAGTGTTCCTTATATTTGGAGATGAGCGAGTTCCCAGGATATTATTCATTTTAGAGAGGAGATGGGGCCCAAGCTATGATCACAATTGAAAGTCTGTACAATTTACTGAATGTTGGTATTGCTGAGACGTAAATCATATTGTCAAGGTTTTATAAGACCCTGTATCCTAAAGAGTTCAAATAATTCGGCATTGAAAGCAAATTCAGTAATCATTTTTTTTGCAGGTGCCCCAGTAGCACAGACTTCCTTCCCATGGCATCTTCACTCTTTCATTTGGATTTTGGCTTAAAAATCACCCGTTCAGAGAGACCTCCATCCTACCTCAAATAGCAAACCCCTGCCTGCCCCATGAGGGGCAATTTCCTTTCTCAGGTTTGCTTTCCCCAAAACTTTACACATTTTAAATGTGTACTTAGATTATGCTTCTGTCTTTATTTACGCTCTGCTCCTTTTTTTTTTCTTAAAGATTTTATTTATTTATTTGACAGAGAGAGATCACAAGTAGGCAGAGAGGCAGGAAGAGAGAGAGGAGGAAGCAGGCTCCCTGCTGAGCAGAGAGCCCGATGCGGGGCTCCATCCCAGGACCCTGAGATCATGACCTGAGCTGAAGGCAGAGGCTTTAACCCACTGAGCCACCCAGGCGCCCTGCTCCACTCCTTCTATAGGGTAGACTTCTCTATTTATTACCATGTCCAGGCACCCACCGTGTAACCATTCAAAAAATATGTATCGAGTGAATGAATTTCATCTCAGCCTGAGTGGCTGTTCTGACAAATAACACATTGTACTGGAAAGACAGCCACATGTCCTGTGTTCTCGGCCTTTCTCTGTCTCCAGCTATGGAGTTTTGTTAAATAAATGGGTTGAGTTTGTGCTGTGAAGGACTGTTCCAGCTCCGTCACACCATGATCATAGGAAATTCATACCATAAAGCAGCTCCAGTGAGTGTGGGCCTCTGAAAATATTAGATTTTTTTCTTTTAGGCAAACAAATTTAGCTTTTCTAAAAAAGAAAAATTGAAACAAAGTGGAGACAATTTCTTTCTTTCTTTCTTTCTTTCTTTCTTCTTTCTTTCTTTTTTTTACTGGTTTGAGGGTTTGCTTCCTTTGAGAAATTTACTTTGATGAATGCTAGGCATCATCTGAGAACTTTCATATTCCAATGGGCAGGTGTCATTATTGGCTCCACTCTACAGATAAGAAAACAGGCATTGGGAGTTCCGAAATCTGCCTAAAGCAATGGTAAGCCAGGGAGTAATAGAATAGGACTGAACCCAAGAAATCTGACTCAGAAGTCCATGTTATTTCTTCTGTGTTTTATTGCATTTTATTTAATGTTATGCTTTTTTTTAATAGATACTACATTTACATGAAGAAGCAAAATATAAAAAGTTTATACACTGGGAATCTTGTTTCCACCCTCTTCTCTCCTTCCTATTGAAAACACTATTAGATGTTAAAATTTACCTTTTTATGGTTTCCTTATACAAATGAGTATTTTTGTTTCTCTTCATTTTTGCCATGAAGATAACAACCCAGATCCACTATTTTATTGGGGGGGGAAAGTCATTATTTTAAATATGTATTGTTCAGCCATTTTGTTGGAGAATTTCAAGCCAATGGAAAAAGTCAAAAGGAATATCACAATGAACACTAGTCTGTGCTTTACCTAGATTTTTCCACTTTTAACATTTTGTCACTCTACTTTTTCTTCTCTACTGACCTGTTTGTTCTTGTTTTGATGAACCATTTGAAAGTAAGTTGACATATCGTGACACATCACCCCTATATACTTCAGTGTGTAACTTCCATGTAACCAAAATATCATCCTTATACCTTGCAAAGTAATATTGACTCAATAACACCTAATATACAATCCATATTCAGGTTTCCCTAGTTGTACTAATAATGTCCTTTATAACTGTTTGCTTTTTTCTGACTCAGGAAATTACAAATTGCATTTAATTTTCATGTCTCTTTAATGTCTTTTTCTTTTTTTTTTTTTTCTTTTTTCTTTTTTCTTTTTTTTTTTTTAAAGATTTTATTTATTCATTTGACACAGAGAGAGAGATTACAAGTAGGCAGAGAGGCAGGCAGAGAGAGGAGAGAGGAGGAAGCAGGCTCCCTGCTGAGCAGAGAGCCCGAAGCGGGCCTCGATCCCAGGACCCTGGGATCATGACCTGAGTCGAAGGCAGCGGCTTTAACCCACTGAGCCACCCAGGCGCCCTAATGTCTTTTTCTCTAGAATAGTTTCCCACAACTTTTTTTTTGGTTTATCTTTCATGATATTAACATTCTTGAAGCCATGCCAGTTGTTTTCTAGACCATCTCACACTCTGGATTTGTCTGCATGTGTTCTTATATATTTTGGACAAACTCTTCTAATAAGGCCACTAGATGGGTGATGTTACATTCTTGCCACTGCATCACATCAGGGAGCACTGAATTTCAGATTTTCTTTTACTGACAATTTTACCTTTTATAATTTGGTTGAGATTTGTTCACCAAAGCTCTCTGTTGTGGAAAAAAAAAACCACTTTTCTCTTGGGACTCTGAATATCCTGTTTCCCACAAGCTGTCATCCAATAATTCTTACTATCCACTGATAATCTGTGTCTGAATCACATTGCCATTGAGATTGCAAAATGGTAGTGTTCTAATTCTATCATTCCTTCTCCATTTATTAACTGAAATTCTCAGCAAGGGCTTCCTCTCATATACATACTTTTTGATTTAGTATCATTCTCATCTTAATGGATTTTTTTTTCCTTACCATTACTATCATTATCCTTTTTGATGCTCAAAACTTTGATGCTTTAATGTTGGCCTGATCCTTTATTCATTTCACCTGTTTCCATTAGTCTTCAAGTACTATCTTGCTTTCAGGCACAGCTAAATGTATGTTTCTTGTACTTTGCTTAAATGCCATACGTTTTTCTTTTAAAATATATCCTGGAGATTTCCCAAATTGGTGTATTGAGAATGTCTTCAATTAAAAAAAAATGGTGCATTGTCTTTTATTCTGTGGACTGTTTACTAAACCAGTCCTCTTGCTGGACATGTAGTTATTTGCAAACAACATCATGGTGCAAAACCTGGTACACGCATCTTTTCATATCTGTGCATTTGTAGAATAAATTCCTGGAAGTAGAATTGCCAAGTGAGTGAAATGGATACCTAGTTCTTGTTGAATATGCCAGGTTCTCCTGTATGAATTTTGCCATTTTGCATTTCTACTAATGGATGATCCCAGGATTGCTGCTAGCAAGGTGTATTTCTGAAGTTCTAGTGGTACCTTCCAAATTTCCCATCTTCTCCATTGGGGTGGAAGTTGCAGCTCTACCTGTGGACCAATTCAGTGATGATTTTCTTTTCTTTTTTTTTTTTTAAAGATTTTATTTATTCATTTGACACAGAGAGAGAGATTACAAGTAGGCAGAGAGGCAGGCAGAGAGAGAGGAGAGAGGAGGAAGCAGGCTCCCCGCTGAGCAGAGAGCCCGATGTGGGCCTCGATCCCAGGACCCTGGGATCATGACCTGAGCCAAAGGCAGCGGCTTTAACCCACTGAGCCACCCAGGCGCCCCAGTGATGATTTTCTAGGAGATGTTCCTGGAGGTCCCGCCTAGAGCTTACTCTTTGTTTGCTTCTAATAATTTTGTAAGCACCTATTTCCCATGTCTAGATCCATTTCTATATAAAATACTTAGAGAGGTTTCAGCTTGATTAACGCATTCTACTTTTGGCTTCCCTCCCTTCCTTGGCTTATGTTCCCTACTCTCATGGGGTCATTCCTGCTTCCCAAATTAATAACTGCATCCCAATATTGCATCAAGTTCAACCTTTGGAGGCATTCAAATTGGGAAAACAATGGACATGTATCACTCTTACATTTAGGGTGGTACATTCTTTAAAATCTTGTTACAGGGAGTTGTCAATTTTTGAAATACCAAATATCTGCTAAAGAGGATATTTCTATTTGTTTTTTGATTTGAACTAAAGGTATAAATCTTTATCCCCTACTAAAGTGGGATCATATGTGAAGTATGAATATGGATATTGTTTCCACATCTCTGAGACCACTAAAAATATTCCATTCTCCCTCATCTGTTCAAGTCTGTAGAGAAGAACTAAAAATTGGCTACAAACAGAAGAAAAAAATAGGAAAAAAACACAACGAAACCACTTTCTGACCTAAAGGAAAGAAATATGTGGTTGTTTACTTGAATAGTGATGTTTTCTCATACCAAGAAGCTAAATGACTTTCACAGAGGCTTGAAGAAAGAAGTGTAAAGGAAGGAGACACCATGTGTTCAGGAGGGTAAGCCAGGCTGGAAGCCCCCTTACCAGCAGCATTACAAGGGCAAGTGGAGCAATATGGTGCTCTTATTGTCCACTTAAGACCACTAAGCTCCAAGGATGAACGTACTGCCTATCCATCAACTTTTGGGAACTATCCTTAACTGAGGTCTGCAAACACGCCCAGTACCCCTTGTGACCCATCCCATGCAGACAATCTCTGGCAGACATGTCAGGATACTTATGAACTCCATCTTCTCAAAGGGAGAGCAGGACCCCTCACTGGATGATGTCGGTCTGAAGGATAAACCTTGCCTTTGAGTTCGGTGTAACTATACAAAACTGACTTGAAATTGTTTACTGAGCAATCACACTGTGACTGCTATTACTAATGGTAACTGCTGATTTTTTTGAGTGCTGTACTTCATCCTCTATATTTAATTTCACAGCAACCCTTGAGGTAGGCATATTCTGTCTCTTATTCTACCATATCAGGAAAGTGAGAGGCAGGAAGGGTAAGGAATACAAACTTTCACTACTGAGTGTAGAACTGAGCTTGTGATCTAACAGCTATAGTATAAACATCATAGTTCTTACTATTGCTGATCATGAGGACAAGAAATGGAAGAGGCACAATTAAAACTGAGCAAAAACAGGTTCAGTATACTTATCGTGTTGTAGGGTTAGGAATGATCCATCACCCCCTCCCCCCAAGTTGAACCACTATAATGAGACATTATTAATCATCCTGATGTTACTTTTACTCATGTTGATATATGGCTTGAGTCTTGGGTTTCAGAGCAGAAGCATCAGATTCTTATTTGAATGTTATCATGGGAATGGGCTTTGTTTGTGCCTTTTTCTTGCTCGTGTTATCACCAGTGCTATTAGAACAGATTCATGTGGTGTCATTCCTCGTTCCCATTACAACCTTTATCACAATAATATGGTGCAGTATTGGAATTTTAATGGCTCATATATTCTGTGAAACATGATGGTCATAAACTGTAAGGCTTTGACCTCAGCTTTTTAATATATGATGCATTGCTCATTCCCTACCCCACCTAGCTCCCTCCTTCCCCATGCCACTTGAATGGGGATGAGGTAGAATGGGCAGTCACTCAAAGAAGGAAACATTTACCAAGTGGAATACACCTGTTTATAAGCCTATTAAAAGTGTATAGACATTCATGTTCTATTTTGAAAAGAACAAATCACCATTTCTCCTCATGACAGAGAAAACAAGGAAAATGCAAACTAGAATACATGAATCAGCTCTTATTACAGGGAACACAACACAAACAGAAACTGATACTTTCATCATCTATTCTTGAGGCAATGGCTAACCCGAGAGCCAAAGTAACTTCCTTTTTCCTGCAGTTGGCTGCATATGTCTGTGGACAAAGGGCAAAATATCAGAAGGGGAATCAAAAACAAATTCAACATCAAAGAACAGCCTTATTATTTATCTAGAACCCATGCCGTATAAGCCAGGAATAAGAGCTTTCGTGGAGCTAGCCAAGAAATACCATGACTGAAAGGAGTTTTTGGCCCATCTACTTCGCAGTTTAATTTCTCTGTCACTGGGCTCTTAATCACAACGTTCAAAAAACAAAAGTACAATTATTCTTGTTACAACTTTCCATGAAAAATGAAGTGCTATGTTCTTCTGGCACCAATTGAGTCTGTCACTTTTCTGTAAAATGGTGATATCAAAATGAAAAGGCTTGACTCCACCCCCGCCAAAGTGTTGAAGGTTAAAGAAAGTCTGTGAGGAAGGAGAGGGTGCTGGCATAAGAAAGCGAGCTGAATTGCCTTGGGGTATTGACCATGCTCTATGGCTTGACCCTCAGTTGTGTAAATCCATAAACTCAATTTTGAATTCCCCAGAGCTCATCAGGCTCAAGTTGACTTAATCATGTAGGATACTTCATGTTACCGTATAAGCAGAATGCTAACATATTAATTAATAAAGAAAATACTGCTACAGGCAGACTCCAAAGTTTAATTAATGGGATAGTCTAATGATGTATTCCCTCCCACCACAGGGATTTTCCTTCTAGAGATCGGATAGGGCAAGTCCTGTGGGGGAGAGCACTCTATTTTTTTTTCCTAATAGGATTATTAACCATTCTTCTTTCAAGCTTGTATGCTTTATTGGTCAATTTGCTTCTCCTGATGTAAATCTTCTTTATGTTTGTTGCTGCCATGTACACAGGGTAGATGTTCCTTGAGTCTTTTTCTTTCTTTTTAAAATTTTTTTAAATTTTATTTATTTATATGATACAGAGAGAGGGAGATCACAAGTAGGCTGAGTAGGCAGAGAGAGAGGAGGAAGCAGGCTCCCCACTGAGCAGAGAGCCTGATGTGGGCCTCGATCCCAGGACCCTGAGATCATGACCTGAGCCGAAGGCAGAGGCTTTAACCCACTGAGCCACCCAGGTGCCCCTTTTTAAAATTTTTTAAATTTAAATTCAGTTAGACAAGATATAGAATATTAGTTTCAGATGTAAAGTTGTGTAATTTATCAGTTGAATATAACACCCAGTGCTCGTCACATCACATGCCCTCCTTAAAGCCCAACACCCAGTTACCCCAGCCCCCTCCCACTTCCCTTCTAGGAACCCTCAGTTTGTTTCCTATAGTTAAGAGTCACTCATGGTTTATCTCCCTCTCTGATTTCTTCCCATTCCATTTTTCCCTCCCTTCCCCCATGACCCTCTGCGGTGTTTCTTATATTCCACATAGGAGTGAGACCATATGATAATTGTCTTTCTCTGATTGACTTATTTCACTCAGCATAATACCCTCCATTTCCAACCATGTTGATGTAAATGGTAAGTATTCATCCTTTCTGATGGCTGAGTAGTATTCCATTGTATATATACACCACATCTTCTTTTTTTTTTTTTTAAAGATTTTATTTATTCATTTGACACAGAGAGAGAGATTACAAGTAGGCAGAGAGGCAGGCAGAGAGAGAGGAGAGAGGAGGAAGCAGGCTCCCTGCTGAGCAGAGAGCCCGATGTGGGCCTCGATCCCAGGACCCTGGGATCATGACCTGAGCTGAAGGCAGCGGCTTTAACCCACTGAGCCACCCAGGCGCCCTACACCACATCTTCTTTATCCACTCATCCATTAATGGACATGTCGGCGCTTTCCATAGGTTGACTATTGTGGACCTTGCTGCTATAAACATTGGGGTGCAGGTGCCCCTTTGGATCACTACATTTTATCTTCGGCTTAAATACCTAGTAGTATGATTACTGGGCCATAGGGTAGCTCTATTTTTACCTTCTTGAGGAAACTCCACACTGTTTTCCAGAGTGGCTGTACTAGTCTTTTTCTTTCTGTATGTTTTGCCTTGTTTTTAGTCCCAATGTGCATTTTGTACCTAAAACACTTTTACAAATGTATAATCTGTGGTTTCTAGTTGCTATCACAGAGCGTTTGTCCCAGAGATACTCTGAAATAAGTGGTCCCACTGTCAAAGAGGCTTGGGAAATCCTGTGTGCTCTGTGCTATGATTAGTGCATTTCAACATAGTACAGGCTGTGACAAACTCTATCACAGAAGTACACCTATGTAAGTTTGTTAACCTAGTGTTACCCAAACTTCCTGTCGAGGGAAATCTTTGATCTTGTAACGTCAGTGAATATCTTACAGGAAACACTAATCATATCTGTGTGAGTGTCCCTGATCACTTAACTCTCAGTCTGAGTTCTAGAAATGATATTCTGGAATTTTGATGTGTCTGCTATATGGATAGAACAGTATAAAATAAATCAGGAAGCAACAGTCCTGATAAATCCCTAACCTTTCTTCCAAACTCCAAATCCATATGCCCAATTTCAAAATATTGTTATTCTGAATATTATTAATCACCATGTCTTATTTGTTTTCTTTCTAAATATTTCGTGAGTTTGGTTCTCCTTCTTCACGCTATAGGCACCACCTTGTTTTATGCTCTCATTACTCCACAATATGATCCATTCTGTGCTGTGTACTAAAGGCTTATGTCCCCCCACCCCAGGATTCATATGTTAAAGTCTTAATCCCTAGTGTTACTAGGAGGTGGGGTCTTTGGGAGGCAATTAGGTGTGAGGATGGAGGCCTCCTTGTGAATGGGCTTAGTGCCCTTGTAAAAGGAGACACTAAAGAGATATTCTTTCTCTTTCACCAAGTGAGGATGCAGCAAGAAGGTGGGCATCTGCAAGCTGGGAAGGGAGTCCTTACCTAGAACCCGACCATGCTGGAATTCTGAACTCACACTTCTAGGCACAAGGGAAGGGAGTCCTTACCTAGAACCCGACCATGCTGGAATTCTGAACTCACACTTCTAGGCACAAGGGAAGGGAGTCCTTACCTAGAACCCGACCATGCTGGAATTCTGAACTCACACTTCTAGGCACAAGGGAAGGGAGTCCTTACCTAGAACCCGACCATGCTGGAATTCTGAACTCACACTTCTAGGCACAAGGGAAGGGAGTCCTTACCTAGAACCCAACCATGCTGGAATTCTGAACTCACACTTCTAGGCACAAGGCTGTAGGAAACAAATGTCTGTTAGTTAAGCCACCTAGTCTCTCTTATAGCAGCCTGAATTGACTCAGACATTCCTTCATCTAGCTCTCCCCAAATTTATCCCCATTTTTTTTTTTACGAAATGATTTCTTAAATGATTTTCTTTACTGTTAAAATTTTTTAATCATTTTAGATCATTTGGTCAGAGCAGATATAGGTACAGAGAAATTAAAAATAAACCATTAATTACACCAGATAGACAAAAAGTCATCAAGGTTTTCTTTTGTGAATTGTTAATATGTGTCCTCTGCCCACTGTTAATATGTGTCCTCTGCTAGTGTTTTTCTGAACTAATTCTAGGCATTACTTACATTTTAAGAATATTAATCCATGTATTTTATTTGTTGCAAGTATTTATCTTAGTTTTTACATACTTATCCAATATTTTAATCTGTTCCTTTAGGTACTTTGTTATTAATTTTATATTTAACTCTTTCATAGGAAAATAATATGAAAAAGCATTCATGTTACTCCCTTAGGGATAAACCTTCAGTGGCTTCCCAAGTTACTCAGTAAGATGGTGTCTTCCTTTCCAGTCCTCTCCATAGCCCTTCCTTCTCTATGTATGGCGATTTAGCCTCTCCTAACTATGTGTAATTCTCTTAAAGTGGTTTGTCTCCATGCAGACTGAGTCCTCTCTGCCAAAAAATGTCCACCCAACCCCCTAGCTGGGAAACCCTCATTCATCCTTTCAGACTTGGTTCAAAGTGAATGCGCCATTCTCTTTCTACGACATCCTCTGCTTCTTTTGCAGTAGAGAAGTTAACGGCATTGTATTATAATCACTGCTTACTTAGTTCTTTCTCTCTTCCACTGATCTAAGAAAGCAGGTCATGTTCTTATACCTACACTGCCTGACATATAGTAGACTTCAACAAGCAAATGAAGAAAGAAAGAAAGAAAGAAAGAAAGAAAGAAAGAAAGAAAGAAAGAGGAAAGAAAGAAAGAAAGAAAGAAAGAAAGAAAGAAAGAAAGAAAGAAAGAAAGAAAGAAAGAAAGAAAGAAAGAAAAATGAATGAGCTAGTGTAGGTGTCCAGAAGAAAGTGTGACTAACTCTGCCTGGAGAAATAAAGAAAGGTTTTACAAGAGAAGGTGATATTTACAGAAACTACTGAAGCAGGAGCAGAAATGTGTTAAAAACAGAACAAAACAATAAGATGAAGAAAAGACTTTTCAAACATAGCCAAAAGTCAGAATCTACTACTTGCTTTTTCACTGAATTAGAAGCAATGCAGAAGATTCTCTCAGATAAATATTTCTTTTTAAAGATTTTATTTATTTATTTGACAGAGAGAGATCACAAGTAGGCAGAGAGAGAGGAGGAAGCAGGCTCCCTGCTGAGCAGAGATCCTGATGCGGGCCTCGATCCCAGGACCCTGAGATCATGACCTGAGCCGAAGGCAGAGGCTTTAACCCACTGAGCCACCCAGGCGCCCTCAGATAAATATTTTTAATGCAGATATTTGGGGCCATGGTGCCATTCCACAATGAGAACAATTTTTAAAAAATATTTCTATTTATTTATTTGACAGAGAGAGAGAGATCACAAGTAGGCAGAGAGGCAGGCAGAGGGAGAGGGGGAAGCAGGCTCCCCGCTGAACAGAGAGCCCGATGCGGGGCTTGATCCCAGGACCCTGAAATTATGACCCGAGCCGAAGGCAGAGGCTTAACCCACTGAGCCACCCAGGCACCCCAGAACAATTTTTTTTAAAGAAGCAAAAAATTGAAAACTGCCCTCCCCTCTCCAAAATGGAAAACATATCCATATTGGAAGATCTAAAAGAATTCACTGGAGGTAAGTTTAAAAGAATGAAAGATGACAGCCTGGCTGATTGATCTGACCAAGTTTCTTTCTTATCCTCTTAAATAACCACATGTAGCCTTTCAAGAAAGCAGTTTACTATTAACATCAAAGGAAATTTTTCCTTGAAGCAAGATGAGATGAGTCAAGCAAGATTGGATACTGGTCCAAGATAAATATCTTAAGGCAATATGAAAATATTTAGGACATTTGTGATAAGATAAAAAGGAATTAATGGACTGTTGATGAACTAAAAGAAAGTCAATAAGGATGTTAAAGGAAAGATCCTCACAGAGTTGATTCATAAAAATGATGTGATAAGCGACTGAGCATGCTCAGAGAGCAACAATGTGTTACCAGGGCATGAGACTGAATAATTTAAAGCAATGATTACGTATAAATGTATGTGTGTGAGTGTTCACTGGTTGGCAGAAAATAAAGCCCATTCGCCTGCTCTCTCTTTGATTTATTACTTGAGTTCCCATGATCAGCAATGATCTGATCATGTAAAGAATGCATGACCTCACTGCCTCCTTTCACCCCATCCTGAAAATTCCTTAGTTTCCTGTTGTCGTGATGTCAGTCCCCTTTACCTCTTTGACACCAGAGCTTTCCAGACTTTGTAATAGAAATTGCGGTGCGTCACCCAGATCCTCGCTATTCCTCTAGGGATATAGTCAGCCATTCTGGGATTCATTCCCCTAGCTTCTGAGAGTGTTGGCTTCTGCATCCCTCTGGGGCTTCCCTTCGGGGAGATGCTTCACCCAAAGTTATGCCCTCTGCTTGTGTTAATGCCAGAGTCAGAGGCCTAGCTCCCCACCCTGTATTTGGGACAGTTAAATCTGGAGATCTCAGCTGAGCGCACCCATGTTCTTTGCCCGAGTCTAGTTAGAATCTGTATTATAGTTCAGCTTCTACCTCCACCCAATTTCGATTCCACATGTTTATGTGTTATTTCTGAGTGCAATCCCCAGCGAACTTCCTGTACACAAATTTTCTTTTCAGACAGAACCCATTTCCAGGAACTTATAACAAAAGGCAGTGAAGTGGTCTTAGAAAGCAGAATTTAAAGTAAAGTTTTGGAGCTGCCTTCCCCCCAGCCAGATGGCAATGAAGACCCCTTCATTGCTGCCTCGAAGCCCTTGGCTTGCCACGTGTTAGAGCTTTGCAGTTTGTTACAGCTTTCACCCATGCAGAAGTGGAAAGAAATACCAGTAGAAGTAAAGATGCCAGCTTGTATACTTTCTCAAGTGTTTGTTTGAAGATTTTATTTATTTGTGTGTGTGAGAGAGAGAGCACAAGCAGGGAGAGGAGCAGAGGGAGAGGGAGAAGAAGACACCTTGCTGAGCAGGGAGCCTGACGTAGGACTTGATCCCAGGACCCTGGGATCATGACCTGAGCCAAAGGCAGATGCTTAACTGACTGAGCCACGCAGGCATCCCTATCTCAAGTGTTTGAAAGTAATTATAAAAGACTATGAAACTGGACCTAGTTACTGAGTGCTACTGTACACTGCAGAAAAGTAATGGAAGGTTAAGAGTGATTGTCCTTGTATCTACTGCTTTGTAACAAACCAATCTAAAACTTGGTGGCAACAATGAAAATATCTATGTCCTTCACAAATCTGTAATTGGGTAGGGCCCAAGGAAGACATCTCATCTCTCCTCCCCTTAGCATCAGATGGAGTGGCTGAAACGCTAGAGGCTGGAACCATCCAGTGGCTTATTCAATCATATGTCTGGTGGCTGATAGTACCTGCTGGGTGAAACACTTACATGGCCAGAGAGGGAACACAAACAGGGGGAGTGGGAGAGGGAGAAAAAGGCTTCCCGCTGAGCAGGGAGCCCAATGTGGGGCTCGATCCCAGGACCCTGGAACCATGGCCTGTGCTGAAGGCAGACACTTAACGACTGAGCCGCCCAGGCGCCCTGAGGCATCTGTCTTGTAGCATGGACCCAGCTAGGTAAGTAATGACTCTTATAAGGGAGGAAACAGACGATAGACTGAAGAAGATGTAAGAGCTAGCAAACACAGACCACAGGAGCTCAAAGAGGATTGTGGGATCGAACCCAGGCAGTGCTGAATCAAGGAAGGCTGAATAACAAACCGTAGAAGAGAGAGTTGATCAATGTAAAAGTAGTCTGCTGAGACACAGAACATAAGTCCTTGGCAGAGACCTCAGGAGACAATGCTCATATGCAAGGAGTAGGGCACTTGAAAACCAAGGAAACCTGACGGCCTACACTAAATGAAGTGGAAATGCCAGAATGGTTTTGGCAAACAGTGGTAAGCTCAAAAGGCTCAGAGAATCGGCCATAAGCTAGAAAGAATATATCATATAAAAGCGAAACCCACAAACTCTGTACAGTGGGAGGGCCTGGAGGAAACTGGCCTCACTGAGAACTCTCTGGTGTCTGTCTTTCATAGGCCAGAATAATGGTAAGAAATACGGTTTAAGAACTGCGTCTCTGATAGCAACGAGGATGATAAGATATTGAAATAATGGAGGCCAGTTGATAGTGCTTCACAGTCAAAAGTAAGTGCGTGGAATTGTAGTAAGTGCCAAGGTCAAGTGGTAACTAGGTGGAGACTGACCCGTGGGCACTATGGAGATGGTTAATAGTATTACGGAATCCCTAAGGGCAAGAGGACAAGATAGACTGACAAAGAACAGCTGTGTAGCTCAAGCCATAAGACCAAGAGAAACCAAGGAGAAAGATCAGGAGGAACAGGCAGCTGCCTTGATAAAACGTTGTGATCCCTTGCCCAGTTTGTGGACCTGAGCCATAGCCAGACAGCAGAAGTAAGGTGTCCCTGACCCCTGTGGCTCTGATTACTACTATATCAGCACCTCTCTTTCAACTCACGTCTTTTGCTGCATATGTGGGTCCCCAGCTGACAGAGAAGGAAAACGCCAAGCTTGGTTTAAGAATGAGTTGTCTTGGTGTGTAAGCACAAGCCAGAAATAAACTGCTGTTCTCCTACAACTCCACTCCCGGGTGGCACTGAGAGACACAGGTGAAGGAAAATCCTTCCAATCACCAGATATATGGGAAGTATCCCTGATCACTTACTTTATGAAGAAAGAGAAGTAGTCTGCCATAAATATAAACAGAAAAATATACACAATAGTGAACAGTTTGGGAGCACCTGGGTGGCTCAGTCAGTTAAGCATCTGCCTTTGGCTCAGGTCATGATCCCAGGGTGCTGGGATCGAGTCCTGCATCAGGCTCCCTGCTCAGCGGGGAGCCTGCTTCTCCCTCTCCTTCTGCCTGCTGCTCCCCTTGCTTGTGCACTCATTCCCTCTTTCTATCTCTCTCCCTCTGTCAAATAAATACATAAAATCTTTAAAAAAATAGTGAATAGTTTGGCTTTTGGTCAGGAGTCTGGAAGGAGACAGAGAGATAGAAAGAAACTTGGGAAAAAGAATGTGGATGTACCCGTGGAAGCAGGCACAAAGTATGAAGAATCATGTGTTGAGGAAGGTCATCCAAAAGACGTGACTGCCAGTTGACTCGTAAGCTGGACCCAGGTACTCGGAAGCTCCTCACCCCACTCCCCTGCTTTTGGAATGTGGGGTCCACTTACCTTTCCCATTCTCAGGAGCTGCACGAAAGATGGTGATGCGGTGTGGAGAACATCTGTGCAGTATATGTGACTGAGCCCAGTTAAGGATTCTTTATAAGCTTTTAAGATTTGGAGGGTAGGTGGGGATCCATTTGTCTTACTGTCCAAAACAGCCTCGTATGTAAGTTCCCTTTGCTTATTCAAAGTGCCACCTCCCAACTGGGAGTGACCTGCCCCCTTCTTCAGTCTCTCCCTACCCTTCACATATGGGGGGCCAACTGCAGATTACACTCGTGAAGTTCCCAAAATGGTCATGAACCAACACGGCGCATCCCAAGTTAACACCCAAATGAGAGGATCCACCATGGAAGAGGAACCAGACAACCAAGTAGATGGAATGGCTCAGTTGGTTGGTGCCAGCCAGTGCCTGTCACCAACATTTCCAGTTCTGGCCCGACATAGCCATGATGTCAGCAAAGAAGGTTGTATATGGTTCCAATAGTATGAGCTCTCATATCAGGTTGACTTGTTTCTGCCTCTCTGAATGACCAAACTGCCAGCAACATAGATCAACCCCGAGTGCCTGATATCCTATTCCTAGAAGGAACTATCCTTAGAAGGGACAAATCAGCCATTTGGCAAATTGACTCCATTGGCCATCTTCCATCCTAGGAGGGGCCGTGATTCATTCTGACTGGAGTAGTAACATACTCAAGTTTGCCTCTCCTGCTCCCAGGACCCCAGTCACCATGATTAACTGAAAACTTACAAGAAGTTTGATCCATTGACACAGGTTAATGCACAGCAGCATTTCAGGCCAAGAGACCTAGTTTGTGGGCACATGGGATCCACTGATCCCTTCACGTACCACACCATCCAGGATCTGCCAAGTGGGTGAGAATGATGGAATGCCCTTTTAAAGATGAAGTTAAAGCACCAATTTGAAGCCAAAACCCTGCAAGAGTAGGGTGTTAGCCTTCAGGAAGATGGTTATACGCAAAGTTAAAAGACCATTATATAGTGCTGTGACTTCAGTAGGTATATTACGTAGATCCAAGATCCAAGGGGATTGATGTAGTAGCTGCCTTGCTTACCAACATGCTTACTTTGGGACTATGTATTTCCAATGTTCCAGACAGTCAGGGAAGGATAGCTTTGCTCTCAAGGACATGTCCTGAAATACTCCTCCCCATTTTAACAGTAAATGGACAAATTCTCCAGTCACAGTATGAAAAAGGCATAGTGACTAGGAGTCCAAACTCCTCAGGGAGTTTGCATCATACAAAGAGCCACCCAGACCAACAGAGCTGCTCATGATGGGTGAAAAGAATATCGAATGGGTAGTAGAAAAATAGATGATGAGAATCAGTTGTGACCTCAAAGCCACTTAGACTTGATGGGGTCTGTAGCTCATCCCGCTCACCTTCCTCTGTATCTTCACCTAGGAAATGAGACCAATCAGAATCCTAGGGAAGTTGGTCCCAGGTGGGAGTGATCTTACCGTAAGAGGCAAATGACACAAAGCGTAGATAAGGGGGCACGGTGCAGAGACTGTGCTCTTCAGACCAACACGATTATTCTTCCAGCTGCCAGGAGTGCTAATGCTTCATAGCTGGATCCCTCTCTGGGGGCTGTTATCCACCAAAGGGAGCACCTTTCCCAAGTTTATGCCCCCTCACCAGGGCAGCCACACTAATGAATGATTGCTGCAGGGTGCAAAGTCTTGGCCTCGCTGTCACAATGTGTAACAACTCTGAAGGACCCTCCGAGTGCAAGAGCTCCTGGTAGAACTGGTCCAGTCTGGTAACATAGAATCACCTTGAACTTCTCTACCTGCCCAGTCCTGCTTCCCTCACTTTCTTACTGGTGATGTTCCTGTAAGCACACTCCCTAATAAAACTACACAGAAATCTCTAGCTCAGAGACTGATTCCCAGGGAACTTGCGTGATGACAACTCTAAGCTCTATCCCTCAATCAGGATGAAATGCTAGAGAGAAATAAATGAGTTTGCTGTGTTGTTCAATGTGATATCTGCAGCCCCACCACCCCCCACCTGCAGTTCCTTTCCTGTTCTAGTTCCAAGGCATGTGGCCCTCCCTATCTTCATTTCCATACCCAACCTGGTCTTCCCATTTCATATCTTTTTGGTTTGATTTGCCCACATTTACTTATTTTTTTACTGAAGGATAAACATAGTACATTTGGTGAACTAATAAGTATACAATTTGATGATTTTTTACACATGCTATATTCCCATAATCACATGAAGACATAGATCCTTTCTGGCACCCCGTAAGTGTCCCCTGTGTCCCTTCCCACTCTATATCCATCTCCCACATCCACAGAGGACCACTCTTCTGAAATTTATCATCACTGGAATAATATAGGATGTTTGCTGTGTCTAAACGTTTGAAGCTATTATGTATAAAACTGCTCTGAATATTGTCAGGCACGTATTTCTGTGGACATATATATTCCTTGTTCTTGGTGTGAATTGCTGGACTATATGATCGGCCTTGTTGGTGTTAGCAGAAAACTCAGCAGAAATTGTCAGCTTTTCAAGTGCCTGTGGTTTGGACATTCTAGCTGGCAGTATAGGAGAGTTCCCTTTGTTTCACGTCCCTGCACACACTTGGAATTGTTAGACTTTTAAATTGTTGCCATCCCGATGTTTGTGCAGAAATCATTCTGCATTCCCCTGCTGACTAAAGAAGGTGTGCATCTTCTCCTATGCTTGATGGCATTTGGATATTCTCTTCTGGGAGCTGTGTTTGCCCATGTCTGTCATGCACTATTGATCCCTGCTCATCAATAAAATAGGCTAAAAATCACCCTACAATTCTCAGACTACTATCGATAGGTAAAATCCCTCCTGAGATGTAACATATGAGCACTGGCTTGAGAATTATTGCCCAAACAATATATGAAAATATCTTTTTAAGACTTGCAGTTCTAGAAGAAGCTGGGAGGCCTAGCCTGCTAATTCTAGAATGGAGCATTATTTCCCACTGCTCCCTCATTCGACACACAGGTTTTGCCTTCCTCCAGCTTCCTGTCAGCTTCTAGAGTTTATTTCTGCTTGAAAGAGCAGCCAGCTCCTTTTCCCTGAATGTTGGCAGGGCAGAGGAAAATCAAATCTGCAGCCATTGGTTGGCCTGGCCAGCATTGGCATGCCCCTTCATCTAACACACATTTGTCTTCCAGTTTTCTCCTAAACTTCTGAGAGCTGACAGAATCCAAGGTACATTTCTTCTGAAGTCTGTGTTCCAAATTCAGTTGGAAACTTAGCAAGTGTCAGCCTTGTCATCTGACAGGAAAAAAAAAAAAAGAAACCCTTAACTATTTATATTCATTTGCCATGTTTCTCCTCCTCAGAGGAAAATTTAGAATGAAGACAGATTTATAGGCTTGTTCCTAAAAGCAGGCATGTTCAGATGGCTTTCTGGCATACATTTTTAAAAAGCAACTAGAAGGTTTGATTGTTTTTTGAAAGTGTTCTGTTAAGGGGGGCGCCTGTGTGGCTCAGTCAGTTGGGTAACTGAGCCACATCTTGACTTTGGCTCAGGTCGTGATCTCAGGGTTGTGAGTTCGAGCCCCACCTCAGACTCCAAGCTCGGTGTGGGGGTGCTTAAGATTCTCTCTCTGCCCCTCCCTGCACCGCCCCTCATGCTTACACACACACACACTCTCTCTCTCTCAAAAAAAAAAGGTGTTCTGTCGAAGTCCAAGATATGTTCTTATTTTTATACTGGTCATTGTTCCATGCTGTTTTTACATCCACCAATCTGTCCCACCAGAGAAATGAGTGCTGTTTCTAAAGTATGTACCACTTGGGATAAAACCACCTAATGCTAATGCAAGGACTTTTCTCTCCCTTGCCTTGCTGTGCCCTGCCCCCACACACCCACCTCATCATTCACAAGGGAAAACCCTATAATTAGACAGATGGGGTTTGTGCTTGACATAGTAATAACTAACATTGAACCTTGGCTGTGTGCCACATACTTTGCATAGACTATTTTATTTAACTGATGGGGGTAGAACTGTTGCTATTTCCATATGATGGAGAAAGTTGATCCAGTGTGGTTAGATCACGTGTCCAAGGTTAGCTGGCTGGGAAAGGGTAAAGCTGGCCTTCAAACCCAGACAACCTAATTCTGAAAGGACAATCACCCTTTACTAGCCTGCTTCTTACCATCCAGTGTCAGTTAATGGAGAGCATTCTGTAATGCAACTCGCTGCAAAAACAGGGCAAACATTTATTAGTGTATGAATTCCCAAGTATTCAGTATTGGTTAGCAAAAAAAAGGGGGGGTTCAAGGTTATATTACAGGCAGAATATGCATTTTTCTGCACACTAGATTAAATTTTTAGGAGGAAATCAATCTGCACTGTGATGAGATATGTTCGACTTGGATAGTGTGGGAGAGGAACAGCTGCAGCCTGAGGGAAAGCCTTCTTCTTGAAAGCCCTAGGCTCCCTACCCCCAGAAGACTAAAACTCATTTTCTTATTTTTCCCAGGCGCAAGAAGGTACATCCAGCCAGAAACTACACACCCCTCTTTCTGGAGAAACAGCCATTGGATGGAAGAGAAACATAACTATAATCTAACACCACAGGTTGCAAATTGTGTTAAATACAGAAGTGAGAGTTGAATCAGAGAGACCCTGGTTTTAGGGGGTGGGAACACAGAGATGGACAAAATAGGGACCCAGGTGGGAAACATAGTTAAAGGGAGCTTTACAAGATGGAAATGAAAGTCAAAAGAATGTAAGGAATCAGAGAGTGAGGAACAAGAGAGTAAAGGATCAGGGAGTAGGAAATGAGAGAAGTCCGTGGGGGGAAGGGCAGGCAGGAGATCTGGGAGCATCCGCATGGGACTCTTGGCAAAAAGCCTAGACAGTAAACACTGTAGCTGTGTCACAAGATAACTGGTAACCAGACCGGGGACACAAAATCCACATTCTCTCTACGTGGACCCACCATTCATTTACCCCTCCCCCAACCTTTCCAATAAAGAGCTGCTGAACCCTCGTGAAGGTCATTGGTATTCTCTCAGGAAAAGGCATGTGAGAAGCTAAGCTGTTCCCAACACAAGAGCTCCACAAGGGCATCTGCAAATACTCCCTGTGGGACTCAGACAAGGAGGAGCCTCAAAACTACAGCCCTCCTTTCCCATACCACCACCACTACTCCCATTGTCTCAGTAAAACTCAGTATTTTTTAATTGTGAAATCTAGGATACATTCAAGAATGAACAAACGTGTAGGTATATGTTAAAGAGTAATAGCAGAATGAATATCCATGTAATCTCTAGCCAACTGAAAAAACAAAACGTAGCCAGTACTTTGGCTGCCATTGCTGTGGTCCTCATGAGTTCCCTCCCTCACCACCATCCCCTCCCTCACCACCCTCCCCCTTCAATCACTGTTCTGAAGTTAATTGCTGTGCTCTTGTTTTTTGTAGTTTAATTACTCTCATTATCCTTTGACAATATATTGCTGAGTTTTTAAACTTTATATAAATGAAGTACATTGTAAGTTTTCTTCTGGAATTACTACTTTTATCCAATGTCATGCTTTTGAGGGCCATGAATGATAATATGTGTAAATGTCATTCACTGATTTTTTTTCACTAATGTAGAATATTCCAATAAATAAATGTAAACGAAAGTATTTATCTCTCCTACTATTAATTAAGTTTTGGATATGTCCAATATATATACCAATGTCACTATGTACTTACTAGGTGTTATTCCCATAAGGAAGAGTTTCCTTGTGTTAATAGTCCTAGGAATAAAATATCTATCTAGCTCAGAATATACATATTTGTCGAATTTTACCAGCCAATGCCAAACCGTTTTCCAAAAGCTTTATTGCCACTCAGACTAACACCAACATGTGTGAGAAATCTTTGTTTCTATATTCTTATGAACATTCACGTCAGACTCTAATTTTTGCTAATTTGGTGAATACCAAATTGTATCTAATTTTTTAAAATTTCCATGTTGCTAATGCATATAACATTAAAGATATTGTCATATTTATAAGCTTTTTATGTTTCTGTGAAAATATTGCTCATATGTTTGCTCATTTTTCTATTTTTTCTTGCTGATTCATAGGACTTTATTATGTATCCAAATAATAGCCCTCTGTTGAATATACATGAAGTAAATACCTTCTTTTAGTTTATGACTTGTTTTGAAATCTCTTAATGATATCTTTTGATGAACAGAATCCCTAATTATGATGTGGTTGAATTTATCCAATATATTCCATCAATTCATGTGTTTGGTTTTGGCAGTTATCTGCCATTATTTTTGGCTGTACAGCATCTAACACACCTGCCCCTGACTTTAACTTGGGAAGGAGAGATTCAGAGAGGCGAAGGCTTCTGTCTCACACAGTGGTAACAATTAGTATACATGAAGTTTGCAGGGTGGCAGGGAAGAAGTACTCAATAATGGTGTCCTTTGGTCACTTGCCAAGTTTCAGGGCCAACAACATTGGGTGTATAAGCTGCATAAGCTAGCAACAAGGTTAGCTGTATGCTTTGGGGACTGTGTGTAACCTCCAAGCCACATTCTCTAGCCTTGTTGCTATTCTGTGAACTACTCAGGGTCTTTTTAATAAATTTCATTTACGTGTGAATCAATCAGAGTAGATATCCTTTGCTTGTAACAAAAAACTCTGGCCAATGTGGTCAATAGAAGACTGTTTTGCATTATAACCCGTCTTTCTGCTTGATATTCCCTTGCCCTATTCTCTGCAAAAGCTTAAGTATAACAACCTCAGTGAGGGAGATAAAATAACCAGAAAAATGACCACTGAAAATTGCCATTCTCATTCTTGCTATCTACTCAACTTGTGCAGAAATTTGGTTTCCTTCTTCATTTCTCAGTGTTTCCCTACCCCCACCCCCTTGCAATCTCCTTATTCTGCCACATCCCTGCCTGTAGTGTATAGTCAATGGGTCCCAATTTGGAAGTCTTAATGAGACCCACTCACCTTCACGCTGATTCCTTCAGTTCTCCCTTCTTCCCAGTGGATCTCCAGGTTTCTGATAAGCATACTCATATGCTTATCAACATTCATTCATTCAATAAAATCGCTGTGTGTGTTTTATGGCAATAACATTGGTAAATGTGGGAACAGCTAGTGAAAATATTTTAAGGTGACAGATTGATGGCAGCTTTGCAAACAGACTCAGAAATTCTCTCTCAGACATATTATTCATACACTGATATTTTTAAAGCACTTCAGTACAGCTTTACTTCTATCCAAGCCTTATAATGAATAGGCGTACAGAATGCAGCATGGAAAGAAAGGATTTTTCACAGAAAGCTTTTTATGATCAATTTAATGGATACAACAAATACACTCAAAAATGAGGTGGTTTTGAAATAAATCGAATCACTTTTCCTCGTGATTTAAAGCAACTGTCAGCAATGCTTGAGTTAATCAATTTTACTCTTCAGAATGTTGCTTGATACGATCAGCTATCCATTCAACAGACGCTGAATGGTAAGTACTAAAAGGGTTCAGGTATACCATACAAGGCAGCCCATGGAAGAGCATCAAGTCTTTCTGGAAGTGAAAATAAAGACGAGGAGTAAGGTAAAAAATTTGGAGGTAGGGATGGAGATCTGTCTCATATAGAAGGAAAGCACTGGAAGGCAGAGAGGACATAGCGTCCAGGTGGTTCAGTACGGCTAGAGAGTACAGTAGCTACAAGGGGAAGGTGTTTATAAGTGACCAGGTATTGGAAAGATAAGGAGAAAAGGAACTGTAAGGAAGGAACTATGCGATTAGTGTCCTGTAACTCATGGGGCTAAGGTGAGGTTGTAGTTGACGGTAAGGGGATTTGGGGAGTAACATGGCTAGATCTGTGCTAAAAGGGCACAGCTTCAGTGTGAACAAACCAGGGATCAGGAATGAACTCAGCAGCAGAGGGGGCCATTGAAGAGGGTGTTGTGGTAACCCAAGTGATTCAAGGGTGGCTTGAACTAAGGGAGGACCTGTGTTTGGAATTAAAATAGCATGTTTGAAAGATATTAGGCAAATAGAGTAAATAGGACCAGTTGGCTGATTGGACATGGTGGGGGAGGAAGACAAAAGATAACACTAAGGTTTCTAACTTGACATCTGAATTGATGCCACCATGATGTCCACTGAGAAAGGGTGCACAGAAAGAAGAAGAAGGGGAGATGGGGTTGAGTTGGGAGTCACTCTATCTTTTCTAATGGAATAGAAGGTCCCAGGGCAGGACTATGTCTTTTCTGTTTATGGATTTATCCTAAGTAGCAAAACATGAGCTTGTGTTCAAAAATATTTGTAGGAAGGATAAGAAGTCCTTAGTGTAGATCTAGAACTTAGGAGAATGTGTTAGTTTTCTACTGCTGGGTCACAAATTACCGTAAACTGAGTAGCTTAAGGCATACCCAATTATTAGCTCACAGTCCTACAGGTGCAAAGCCCAGGTGGGCTCTGCAGGGCTCTCTGTGTGGGGTCTCACAAGGCTGGAATTGGGGTGCTGGCCAGGGTGGTCTCTAACCTAGAAGCCCTGGGGAAGAATTTGTTTCCAAACTCATTTAGGTTGTTAACAGAATCTTGTTCCTTGTAGGCGAGGGTCTGGGGTCCCCATCTCCTGGCTGGCTGTCAGCTTAGCCAGAGCTACTCTCAGCTCCTAGAAGCTGTCTGCATTCCTTCAAACCAGCAAGGGCGGGAGGATTCCTTCTTCTGCTTTGGCTCTCTGGGATTCTCTCTCACTGGCCGAAGAAAATTCTGGGCATTTTAAGGGCTGACTTAATTGAGTCAAGGCCATCGGATAATCACGTATCTTAAGATCAACTGACTTGGCATTTTAATTACATATGCAAAATGCCTTCCCAACAACACTACCTTATTGTTTTATTAAATATCCAGGAGACAGAGACCCTGGGGACCACCTTTATAATTCAGTCTACCACCGAGAAGAATCTGTTCTGGACATATATGCTTATGGATAGTCAGAGGTTATTTTTGCCAACTGTGTTAGAACAGGTAGATCAATTGATATTTAAATTAATTTATTGGGCTACAGGTATGTTCTAGATAGTCTTATTTACTAATTGCTATTTTAACAAAGAAATCATGCCTTAATTTTTTTCTCTATTTTTGGGGGTGGTTGTTATCTTGGACAAATAAAGAGAACTTTTTGGTCATATTTTTAAAGATGAAAAAATCTTTATCCTAAGGTTCTTTCTAGATTAAAAACTGTATGAGGGTACCTGAGTCCCACTGTGTCCCTCAGTCACAAGGCAGCAGGTGAGCTTGGCAGAGAGGAGAGAACGTGGGTTTGGAGGGCAGCCCAGGGTGTGGAAACCCCCTTTCCCTGTGACCTCCAGGAAGGTACTTGTGCACCCAGAATATGACCTCATCTTCAGAAAATTAATGACAATACCTGCATCATTAGGCTGTTTTTTTTTTTTTAAAGATTTTATTTATTCATTTGACACAGAGAGAGAGATCAGATCACAAGTAGGCAGAGAGAGAGGAGGAAGCAGGCTCTCTGCTGAGCAGAGAGCCCGATGTGGGCCTCGATCCCAGGACCCTGGGATCATGACCTGAGCCGAAGGCAGCGGCTTTAACCCACTGAGCCACCCAGGCGCCCTCATTAGGCTGTTTTAAGAATTAATCTAAGCTGTGAATGAAGAGGCCGGCCTATGGCAAACATTTAAGACAAATGAGTTCCCTTTCTCTGGATTCTGTTTTGTGACCTCTCCTGTCCTGTGACTTCATTGTGCTGTGTCCTTGAGAAGATGCCGGCCAAGGGAAAGCCACAGGATAAATTGTGACTCGGGTTCTCCCTTTTACATTCAGGATGGACGCATCCTCGGACAGCTTCTCCTTGAGCCTGGGGCTCGGCTTGTAGACAGCTCACCATCCTTCCCTGGGCCCGGCCATCAAGCCAGGACCAGCCACCTGCCACTGCATCTGAACCCCGAGGTGGGCTAATTGTACGGGACACCTCTTCCTCTTTGGCTGTGTCCTCCTGAGGCTCCACCTCCTCTGAGAAGCCGTGGCTATGCTTTTGCCTCAAATCTTCCGTCTTTGATAAACATCAAAAAAATCTTATAAACAATTTCTTGGTGTGCCCAAAAACATGGTCTTTCATGCATTTATTCACAACAAGACACACTTGGTATGTGGTTCGTATTCCTCTTTAACAGTGAGAGACTCAAATGTGTAGGTATATGTATAGCTCTATCTATATACTGCTTTGTCTCTACTGAGCCCACCGCCAAGGGAGGAAGAAAGAGACAGTTTTAGGAAATCACCCACACAAATGGCAAAGGCATGTATGAGTCAGGCTTCTAGTATAAACAGGAAGATGATGTATTGAAAGAACATCAAGAGCCTACAGAATTACTGGGCAGTCAGGTGAACTGGGCTGGACAGAGGCCACACAGCCCGAAGTGATGCCAAGATCTTCCTCACTGCACTGGCCCAGAGCTCCCACTCCAGGAAAGCCACCTTCCTGTACCTCACATTGCTGCCAGCGAGAGTTTTCTGCAGCACCAGCATTTTGGCTTTTGGGGTTTTTTAAATTTTTTAAAATATTTTTATTTATTTATTTTTGCAAGAAAGAGAGAGAGAGAGAGAAGGACCATGAGCAGGGGCGAGGAGCAGAGGGAGAGGGAGAAGCAGCCTCCCTGCTGAGCCAGAGCCCGATGCAGGACTCAATCCCAGGACCCCGGGACCATGACCTGAACCGAAGGCAGACACTTAACTGACTGGGTCACCCAAGCACCCATAGTTCCAGCATTTTGTGTCATAAATTCCTGACTCAAGTTCCAGGATACATCTGACCAGCACATATTTGTGCCCCCCAGACAAGGGAGACTGGGACAGTGAGCTGCTGGTGTCCGTTCTTTCCAGTTACTAGTAGAAAAATCTGTATTTGTTTTCTGTGATGGTTGTAATAACCACAAACTTGGTGACATAAAACAACAGGATTTTATTGTCTCACAGTGATGGAGGTCAAAGTCCAAAATCAAGGCGTCAGCAGGGCTCTGTGCTTTCCTGTCTTAGAGGTAGATCCCATCTTTGCCATCCCAGCGTCTGGTGGCTGCTGGCATTCTTTGTCTTTCGGGCACACAACTCCAACCTCTCTGCCTCTGTCTTCACATTGCCTTCTCTGTGTGTGAAGGCACACCTTCTACCTCTCTCCAATAACATGCAACGACCGATGAGGCCCACTTCAATGATTCAGGGTAATCACCTTACCTGGACATTCTTAATTTCATTACTTCTATAAAACCATGACCTTATAAGGTAAAATTCACAGATTCCAGGTATTCAGGTCTGATATCTTTTAAGAACCAGATGCAACAAATTATCCTTTACCTTAGAAGGGCTTACTGGACATGCTCTACATCACTGGTCCCCCTAGAAATTTCACTGGGGTGGCAGGCCCTTGAATTCTTGTCAGATTTATTTCCCACTCTTGGACATGCAAATGTCTTATCGACATGTCTAGAAAAATTGTTACCTCTTGCTCACTTAGATCCAATCAGAACGGAGGTAAGGGATTCCTAAAATATAATGAGGTTCAGATGTTGATCACCAAAAAGAATGGTCAGTGTGTAGTATAATTAATATACAAGATATATAATAAGAATCTATAGACTTTTGTTAGAAGCATGCCATAAATTTTGTTAAACTAAATTGTTTTTGGAAAGCAAGCTTTAATGCCTCGGGTGCTTATCAATTTTGGAATTTTATTTTTCACTAAGTAGCACAATGTCACAAAGAACACACAGGTAGCTGCCCAGCTAAAGCCTAAGTTTACGGGCCTTCTCACACCTCAGTGAGGTGTGACTATGTTCTGCTCAGTGGGTTGTGCCTGGAAGTGACATGTGGAGTTTCTAGTTTGTGTATTCAAAGGTGGACCCCTTCTCTCTTCCTTTTTCCATCTTCCACTCGTTGGGCATGTTTTGCTGACAGTGACAACTACATTGGGCTAGGACATGCCTAAGTTTCTTCACTATGGTCAGGGCCTCCCTTCCCTGGGCATCTGTAGACACCAGCACTAAACACGCATAGATTCAACCTTGCCTAGCCTCCCAGACAGCTCTGATCAAAGTGGTCCATGTATCAGCAGGCACCATAGCACAGAGGTGGTTGTGGACTCAGCCCAATATATGAGGTCTTCTTGCTCTTTGAATCTCTAGTGCCTAGCGCCTGGGGCCCCAGTTGGTCTTTGATGGACAGGCTCTAGATCGCAACCTGTAACCTAGCTGCTAGGTTAGCCAGGAAAGCTAAAAAATAGAGTATCTATCTTCTGTGAGTCCTCAGAACCATAAGGGAGGAATTTTTAAATATGGGAAGAGTGTTCAAATGTGCTGGATGTCCAAGGAAATATAAATAATCTGCACTACGATGATAGAATATGCAAGCCACCTACTCTAGCGTCTGGCCAAAGAGGTGATCAATACTTAAATGAAGAAATGGATGCTTACATGAAGAAATCCACAATGAGCCTCTGGTGTTGTTTCTTTTTAGTACTAAAAATTCTTTGTAGGGTTGAGAATCATCTCCAAAGCCTAGGTTATATGACTGAAGCTTTGCCAATTACCCTCTACCCTGCCAGCCCCAGCTTCCCAGAGCATAGGCTCCCCCTTTGATCACTGCTCTGGTTATGGACCTGTTCTAACTCAGGTTATGCAGAGCTACAGGGTTACCTCCTGCCTGACTTCAAGCATCTCCACGGCCTAAAGACCTCTGGGACAGCTGAAGATGACCTCCTTAGTTTACCACGCACCCATAAACTTCCAGTCACTTCTTTCAAGAGCCAAATCTACAGCCGAATCTACTGCTAAGTCAGAAGCCATTTGATCCTGGTTCTCTACTTGCTGAATCTGCTAAAGTCCTGGTATATCTTGAAGTCCCATCCATTGTAATTCTGACAGCAATAAGGTGACCCCATGTTTAGTTTCTAGGAGTTTATAATGATACTATTAATTATACTAATACAGCATAAAGTTAAGAGTAACATCATTGCAACACATTTGCTAACTAGGTAACCTAGATTCAGTAGGTCTATGATGATTCTGGCCAACCTGTTTCTTTCTTTCTATCTTTCTTTTTTTTTTTTAAACTCCACTGGTGAGCTCTCAGACTTAAGGATCATTGTGTTAGAATTGTGGGATCTGTACTGACAAGCAGTCACAGAAGTAGAGATGACTCAGGCCAAGAAGGCAGAGGTTCGGGTTTCAGACCAGCTAACCATTTGAAGGAAGCAGTGTTTTTCGACAAAATAAAAGCAATGAGCTTGAAATCATTAAGGTCCCTTCCAACTTGGAAGCTGTCAAATACAGGATAGAATGCAGAGCTTTTCAAAAGTATCGGGATTCATGGAGAGGCAGGAGAAAACACAACTTTGGGGTGAGAAGGGCAGGTGTGTGAATTCTGACTCAAGTCATCCATTTGCTGTGGGAGCCCAGCCAAATTATATAGTCATCTGAAACACGGTGTCTCATCTGAGCAACAGGGGTAATATTGGCTCTCTCTCTTAAATTGGTTATAATTTCGAAAGCAAGAACACAGGGCTAAAAACTGTGCTTACTTTGGGGGGTTGTTGAGAATGAGACGGGTGGACAGGCAGACAGCAGTTGGAACTGTCCCCATGGAACAAAGGTTTGTTGCTGTTGGTACCATCGTAAGCCTCGACACAGTTACTGGCATATATCAAATGTCCAGAAATGTTGGTTCCTTTCTCTCTGCCAGTCCTTTGGATATTTAATCCACCAAAGGACTTTAAGCAGAAAGGTGCTAAATTCTATGGAGGTGTTAAATTGGTTTTAACTGGCTGACTGATTTGGAGCTCTTCTTTGATCCCTTCCAGTTTATTTAAATGACTTATTTCTTCTCTGTTGCAAGTCCTCTGGGCTGTGATAGGGAGCGCAATGAACCTCACGCCCCATTTAGTACAGAAAGCTCATTCACTGAGTATTGTTCATCTGGTATCTTACAAGCTAGGTGCTCTCTGCTGTTTTTGTGGGTAGGATGATCAGGTTGGTTGCCTGTGGGAAATGGCACTCATGAAAGACCAATGAGTATGATGTATGGCCTGAATTAATATCAGCCGCTGCCAAATTAAGAGTGAAAACACAAAAACATTTCTCTATGCACAAACAAAACAGGTTATAGTCTTAACAATGGTATTGGTAATTAATCTGTAGAGAGTTACAGATGGTGAATGACTCACTGATTTGAGCAGACTCAATTACCTCTAGGAAAGTGCTCCATTGAATGTTAGAGCATATGAATGAATTTTCACAATCCTTTCCTGGAAGCTGAGTACAACATGCTACTTCAGCAGAAATGGGAATGAACCTGGATGTGAGCGACAGACATAAAATATAAAATCTTGACCAATGGGAGCTCATCCGGTCCAACACTCTCATTTTAAAGATGAGGAGACTGAGGTCCACAGAGGTTGGGTATTTTCATGCCAATGAATTATAAGTCTTTTATTTGCATAAAGGTAGGTAATCTAAACTACAGAATACCTTTTACTGGGACTTTAAAATTGAAGTATTTGGTGATTGGAACTTTCACATTCATATACACACACATACAAACATTTATTGTCTGTGACAGAAAATATCTGGGATACTGGAATTTATGTGGGTGTGATAAGCAGACTACTTGGAAACAGAATGGCCCAGAAAATCTGGGGTGTACCATCACGATTGCCAAAGACCACACGTGTCCTTCACTGACTGAGAGTTGGGACAGCTAAGGAGTTAAGCAACTGGACTCTGAATTCAGACTGCTTGGGTCTCATTACAAATTCTGTTTCTTACTGGCCTTGGGTCTTGGAAGACATGACTTTTGTTCTTTGTACCATAACATCCACATTTGTATAATAGGATAATACAAGTTGGTATCTGCCTCATATGGGTAGCACTAAATGAATTAATATAAAGTATTAGGAAGGGGGCCTACACATGATAAGCACTATAAAATATTAGCCATCTTTATGTTTCAAGCCCTCATGGTGATAATAATGGAGGGACTCCAGTTTTCAGTTTTAAAGCAGTCAACAGCTGTGTACTGGTGAAAGAAATTTCAAGGGGTGGACTACACAAGCGGAGCCCAGTGACAGGGCTCTCCACGGATGGTCTCTATTTTGGAAATACTTGTGCTCCCCTGTTGATCTTTTCCATTCATGATTCTATCCTTTTCATTGAAAAATTCATTTCTAATTCAATTCTCTGATCTGTTCTTAATAGTAATCAAAAGTTTCACTAATTTTTTTGTGCTTGTCTTTTTTGGGATCATGGGGCAGTCTTCCACTGTAGCACATGGTAATTAAAGCCAAGCTTCTCATCTTTTGCTCTGAAGTATCTGTTCTAATGTGCCCACTGTTTTCTGTTTTTCTCTCTCACACCCAACTCCAGCCCCCAGACAGCCAGTCTGAATGTGCCGCTTTGCTCTTTCCATATTCCCTGCCTATTTTAAGCATATCCTTTTCTTCTATAAGCAAAACTATTATTTTAAGTAGCTTTGGGGTTACTAAGTCACCGTCAGATTAAGACCTTTACCAATCTCTGGTAAGATTGTAGGACCCGCCCCTACAATCATTCAAAATGAAAAGAGTATTACAACATAAAACTCATGTAACAAAGACCAACAAAATTCTAATTTTTTCTCCATCACGATCATTTTCGTGGTATTTTGAAATATCGTGTAGCAAGTTTTTCAAGCACAAATTGTCTCATTTTGGATACACATATCTTCTGGGAAATCCTTAGCCAAACTTCCCTTTACAGACCTAAAACCCTTTAACATTTACCAGACTGGCAATAAATTTTCTCTTCTTGAGGGAAATAAGAGAGATTAGCAAGTGGAGCCCAGTGCCTACTGTGCTGAAATAAATCACACAATAAACTCCTTACCAAAGATAAAGTTCTTATTATCGCAACAATGGATTAGACCATGCTTGCAAAGTTCCTGTGAGAAATCGTTGCAAAAAATCAGGCTGCCTTGCTGTTTAATAATGCTTTAAAAAAAAAAAAAAGTCTGGAGAGGGATCTGTGGGCTGTTCTGCCCTTAAAGGTGGTAATGAAGTGTTCATCAGACTTCACCTGTCCCATCGTTTCTACTCCAAGAGAAGTTCTAGAATGGGTCCAGATATCTTCTCCATCCGGAAACAAATGTTTTATCCTAAGTCAGATCATTTGTACATGCATCCTAAACATTCAGAGGTATATTCCTCCGTGGACGTTGGAAACCGAAGGGGAAATCCCACCAGTGAAGGGCTGAGACCAGTGTGGTACTGTGCACATGCTGGGCCCAAGGTCATGGAATTGTGTTTGGAGTAAAAACTAAATGATGTGAACAACAGCCCTCTGATTGGTGGCTGGGTCTATTGGTGTTCAGAACCTCCTGCTTTGTTCAATTTTTTTTAACACTTTTTTGGTGGGGGGATAGGTACAAGTCAATTTAGGTAGTCAGCAGAAGGCATGACTGTAATTTGGGCAAGTACCTACACAGCTTGATTCACTGGTGCTTTGGCAGATACTTAGGTTTCTTTTTGTTGGAATGATGCATGATATAGGATAAAACAGGAGGAAGACTATAAGATCAGGCAAAGAAGGAGAAGGAGGTGTGGGGAAGAAAGAAGGAGAAGGAGGAGAAGCAAAACTGCAGAGAAGGATGAAAATCTATTGAGTGTAAATTATGTGCTAGATACTCTTACAATAACAACTCTTCCTAATATCTTGATACAGAACGCATCTCCCTGCCCCCAATTGTACAGAAGAGCCACCAGAAGCTGAAAGTTTAATAATTTCACTGGGTCACACAATGTTCTTCCTGGTGATACTCTTTTCTGTTTCAGTGAAGTATTCCCTGACTTTTTCAGGCAGATTTCTCGATCTCTCCTTTCTCTATGTCCCTGAATGCTTTGTACAGTGATCCTGCTGCTGTTGGGGGATTATGTTCCTTCCCACTAAGGCTGTGAGATCTCAGAGGGCAGGAAGGGTCTCATTCATTCTCCATGCTCAGTGTTGAGCAAAGAAAAGATAAGCAAAAATATCTGGGGAGACAATGAAAGAACTAAGAAAAAGCTACCAGAACCCTGAGGATATAACCTACCCATTATTTCAAAAGTCCTGCCTATAGTACCCCAACCAATTAGCTTTGACCATTTAACTTAAAAAAAAATGCTAGAAAACACTTTTTCCTAAATTCTTAAAATAGTGTTCCTCTCTTTTTTTTAAAGTTACTACTTTATGTAAACTTAAGTAAATCTACTCAACCTTCTGGGAAGCCAGTTCAATTAAAATTGCTGAACTTTGTGTGTGGCCTAAAACTCGTTCTTGTCTCTTTCAAATCCTCTAGAGAAATATGCTGATCATCACTTGGTCACAATCTGTTTAAATAACATGTTTTTATGAGAGATTTTAGAAAATGCTTGTATTCATTTCCTAGGGTGGCCATAATAAAGAGCCACAGACCGGTGCCTTAAACAAAGGAAGCTTACTTTCTGACAGTTCTGGAGGCTGGAGTCCAAAATCAAGGTGCTGGCTGGGTTGGTTTCTCCTGTGACCTCTCTCCTTGGCTTGTTGATGGCAGTGTCCTACCTGTGTCTTCATATGCTTTTCCCTCTGTAGCCTAATTAGGTCTGTGTCCTAATTTCCTCTTCTTCTTTTTTTTTTTTTTTAAGATTTATTTATTTATTTGAGAGAGAGAGAGAGCATGAGTGAGTGGGGAGGGAGTGTGGGGGGTAGAGGTGGGGTGGGGGAGGGGCAGACAGAATCTCAAGCAGACTCCACACTCAGTGGGGAGCCAGATACAGGGCTCCCCGTCACAACCCTGAGATCGTGACCTGAACCAAAATCAAGAGTTGGACGCATAACCGACTGAGTCACCCAGGCGCCCCCTAATTTCCTCTTCTTATAAGGACACGAATCATATTGGATTAGGGACTATCCTAATGATCTTATGTGAACTTAATCCTTTCTGCCAAGACCCTGTCTCCAAACATGGTTATGCTCTGAGATACGGGGGTTTGAGGACTTCAACAGACGAATTTTGCAAGGGACACAGTTCATCCCATAGCAGACTTCACCTTGTGTCTCTTGCTGACGGTCTTTCAGGAGGAGCTATAAAGAGGGCTGAATGTCTCCACCCGGGAGCCCAGGCCCAACACTGCCATTGGGCACCCCGCATTGTGCAGTCAGGCTGGCCGAGCCTTACTAAGTGAGATGGCATTCAGCTGAAACCTCCAAATCTAGCTCTGTGCTTCTCAAAAGGAATTCAGGAATTCAGGGCAGTGAAGGATCATGTTCTTCCATGAGCTGTTCCCCAAACTTCTCTCAGAGTCCTGAGCCCCAGAGGTCGCGTCTGTGCACGCAATAGGCAAAATAGTGCCTACTAAGCCACTTTGTCGTCTCAGAGCTACGAGAAAAATACAGTTTTCTGCTGAGTAATGAGCCGTGTCCAAGAACTCTTGGGCAGCAGTAATTGCCATGGGGTTTGGCCTCAGTGCTGACAGACCCAGAGCCTCCCCGCTCACACAGGAGGACAGGTCTCGGATGACAACTGATTTATGGGGTCCGTGGAGGGGCTTCTCTAATTAGGGATCAGAGCCAGGCTGCAGTATTCTGCAGGCCCTGGGAGAGGCCTGCTGTGCAAAACTGTCCCCTGAAATGACGGCATTGTCCTCTATTTGCGGTGTCATTAACAAGTTAAAATAAAACTCTCTTGACAGGTGTTTTGGCTTCATGACTAAGAGGCAATGGCTTTGTGAATTGCAGGATGTTTTTATGAGCACAGGTAACTCACCGGAATGTGCACCGCAGTGCTGCCTGAGGTCAGACGGAGACTTCCCTAAACATAAACACCCTGTTTGCCTAAAACCCGTGTGTGCGCTGGAAAAGCTCAAAGAGGGAGAAGACGACCTTGCTCCTCCAGGTTGCCATCTGCTTGTCGGCAGCTGAGTTGGAACGAGGTAAGAGGAAGACACATTGCAAGTAACAGGATCCAGTGTAACCTCTTGTCCCAGCTTTTGAAAGAGTGAAGCGGCTAATGAAATGATCAAGGGGGCTTTGATATGTCTCATTCGGGCTTACACGGCTGCCTTCTGGCTGCCTTCTTTTACAGTTGTCGAGATGATTAGAAGCCAGATCTCTTTTAGAGCTAGGTTCTCCAAAGGGAAATAGACTTTGAAAACTTTCTAAAATTATTCCAAGCTTTAAAAATAAACAAGGTTTGGAAAAAAATATTTATATTGACTGGGGGGTAAAAAAAAGAGTCGTCCCGAAAGCCAATTTTTTCCCCAAACTGGTTTATACATGACTCACAGTTTCCATAGGGTGGTGGCCAAATTAGCCAAATTAAATTTTCAACAATGCCCAATTTTCTCTCCTACTTATCCTTATGCTGATTGACGAAGGTGTCACTTACAAACTAACTTCAGTCACTTCTGGGGACTAGTTTTATTTGTTATGCTCCAAGAAGAGAAATGATATTTTAATTTTTAGATCCCTAATAAATAGTAAGAGGCACTTAGAATCCTACTGATTGACATCAACAACAATTCTAAGTGGGGCTTTACAGTTCTGAATTAGGTTTGACTGAGCCTTGGTACACTAGACACAGCCATTGAACATTGTAAAAGTCTCTAAACCACTGTTACTAGCACAGGGAGTGGCCAACGCTTCACCCACAGTAGTTTATGAATGATGGCCAAGAGGACGGAGCCTAGAGCTGGCCAGAACACAGGGTATGAGTGACACCTAGGAAATGATGGGTAGGAAACTATGGCAGCTTTGTCTCTACCCTCATGACCTTGGTGAAAGTAACAACTCTTCTCGCTCTCTTACTACTTGACAATACTTTTCCCCACTGTTTATGAATGAGGTAACTTGCGGTACAGATAACATCTCTCCCATCTGTCTCTGGTGTGACCCCTCTCCTGACGTTCAGAACTTTTTTCCAAAGACCTATGAGGCAAGTCTGCAGAGAACTCAGACATCCTAAAACCCAGGGATCTTCAGAACTAAACTCATTCTCCTCCCTCCCCATTCGTTCACTCTTATTTTCTTTTCACTCGACAGCTTAATTAGACTCTCCTAAATCATCTTCACACTTTCTCCTCTCTTTCCTATATCCAGTCACTGCATTTTTCTCTGAGCTTTCCCCGTCACTTACCTACTGCCGATGACTTGGTTAAAATCCTTAGCAATTTATTTTGTTCATTTGGTTTTTTGTATTTTTGGGTTTTGTTTGTTTGTTTGTTTGTTTCGATGAGCTTTTGTGGGGGTCAGACACTACTGACAATGGGTTCACACCTTAATTTTATAAACTCTTATTTAGCAGGCATTGCCACAAGGGTGGCAGGAACTGTGTTAAGCAATGAAGATTAGAGATAAAACATACTAACCTGAACTTATAGATCCAGAGAAATAGTTAAACCAAGGTGGAGCAGGGAGGGGCAAATGGTTACCTGTACTAAGTCTACCTGGTAAAAGGCAAGTGTAAATAGTAAGAGGCACTTAGAATCCTATTGATTGACATCAACAGCAATTCTAAGTGGGGGTGCAGCAACAGAAAGTAAAGTTTGATAACGTTGGAGTCTAACGAGGATTTTGAAGGATAAGTAGATCTGAGAGAGGTAAGCAAATAGGATGGGTATTAAAGATGAAAGAAATGACATGTACAAAAGCATTCACATAGAGAAGTCACCATGAGTTCAGATATACTTTTTAAATTTTCCGTTGTTGTAGATAAAGCCCTCGACTAACCTTTGTTCCATTATTTATCCTAAAATGTTAGGCATCTTTTAAATTCTTTTCAGGTGACCTTTTCCTGATGTCAACAGTTATGGATACAAATGACCTCCTGGCTGTCTCTCATCCCAAATCTCCTCACAGTACAGTTATTTCTGTCCATGTTCACGGTTTCTGACAGAAACGTCCTCTTAGCTAGAATTGTGTCTTACTCCGTCTTGCATTTCTAGCATCTTGTGCTAAATGCTTAGTGAAAGAAAGAAAGAAGGGTGAGAAGGAGTGAAGAGTGCATTTTATTTAGCACTAAGAATAACTGCCATTACTTCCCTGTTCCTGAAGAAGGACAATGCCCTTCCAGTGGTCTGCAGGGGGTCATGGGACTAGAACTGTGGCCGGACCTGAGTTGTTACTATGGAAGGCTTCAGACTTTTCTGCTGGAGAGACCTCATCCATAGGAGACCTGCTGGTCAGGAGCACAAATCCCACCCAGGTAAATCTGTATCCTGTTGTCTCTTTTTTCCCTTCCGCCAGGGTCTTGGCCTGGAACAGTCAGTGCCCCACAGTTCCCTTGTTATCAGTGTGATGCCCCATGGGTGTGGACGAGGACATGAGAAAGACAGGGCAAGTCTTACTTCTAGTGTCCACAGTTGGATTCTTTTATCTCTTAGGTGACGCTGTAATTCATAGTTCGTCCTAGTGTTATCAGCACACACTATCTAGCAATTACGATCGGGAGTGATTAGGCAATTATCACATTAATCTACAGAGAGCCCATTCTGGATTTAAGCTCAGAAAATGTCACATTGAAATAAAACCTTACTCGTACCAGTTTTATTTTATTTTATTTTATTTTATTTTATTTATTATTTGCGCCAGGGGTACAGGTCTGTGAATCATCAGGCTTACACCTTTCACAGCACTCAACATAGCACAAACCCTCCCCAATGTCCATAACCCAGCCACCCTATCCCTACTCTCCCACCCCCCAGTAACCCTCAGTTTGTTTTGTGAGATTAAGAGTCTCTTATGGTTTGTCTCCTTCCCCATCCCATCTTCACTTATTGAATCCCCACGATCTTGAATGCCTTAGACTCCAAGACCTATTTTAAGTATCTTCGCATTCCTGGTAACACACACTTGCATTTGCTTAAAGCCGATTTTAGCATGTTCTTTATAAAAGGCTGCTAAACTTCTTCCCAAACACACCAACTCTTTTTAGGGATTTTATTTTTTCCACATATTAAAAAAAAATCCACCCATTTATGTATAAACCATCACCAAGCGGTCTTTGAGAAGAGCGTGGCGCGGGTCCGTTCTCAAGACCTGTTCTTGCCAGAACTCCAGGGAAAGGCTGTGGTTCCCTGGAGCTCTCTTGTCACAGCACTGTCCTCAGCAGACATGACTTACACTGCAGGATTGCTAACTCAGCAGGTGCAGCAAGACACACAGATCCAGGCAGGTGCTAATAAAAAACCTGGAGAAGAACAAAGGGACCATTCTCTACACTGTTCAGAAAATGCCACCCGGAGGAAGTAAAGCTTTGTCTGCGAGGCATGTGGGCTCATCACAGCCCACTAGGCAGAATGAGATCAACACCATTGTCTGGGATGGGCTCAATTCACACTATTTTAGCTATAGTAGTGACTTCAGTGACGAAGCAGGATAACCTCCATCTGGTTCCTGTACCCTGAAATGCCTGTGACATCGAGGGGCCCACCTGCCACCTCTCCCGTTCCCGCGTCCAAGTCAAAACCCCCTTGCTTACACTGCCTTGTTTTAAGGATCACCCAGCTTCTACAATTCTGTTTATTTTCCAGGATTCTGAAGTTACACCTATGCAGAAACATGTGAGGGCCTGGGAGTGCAGAAAAGAAGAGGCTGACTTTCCAAAACCTCACAGATTTAATTCAGTTCTCCCCCTGCCTCTAACCCGTTTGTGTTTGTAAATCAGTCCAGCTTAGGTTTTGGTGTTTCTCCATCCACCACGGGCACACAGAGTTTGCAAGGTCTGTAAGTTTCTTAGGTTGGAAATAAAACAAGTCAGATAAATGCAAACTAAGGAGATAATGATAAATCTGATTTTTTTTTTGTTCCTATGTTTAGGGCAAAATAATTCTTCCTTATATAACACAGTCCCCCCCTTTGCAGGATACTCAGTAATCCTGTCTGCCTCCCGTCTGCATTCATACTGCGCTGTGACAACCCCTAAGTGTCCCCACACATCTCCAAACTCTGTGGATTAAGATCCACCACCAGAGATGATCATGCATATAATAGTAAGAACACCTGCATTGATGCTGTGAAGGGCCCTCTAGATTCTCAGCCCTGCACTACCCGTTTCATCCCTAACCTTAGATAAGCTAATCTCTAATGGTGGAATTTCAGGCATTTGATTGGGTGAATATTTGGGAGCAGATGAGACTTGCTGGTACTGCTCCAATCACAAGGGAAGAGAAGCTATTCCTGCATTAGGCCAGCCCCTGGCTGAGACCCCAGTGAGGCAGTTCCACTTTATTGCTGCCAATTTCAGTGAAAGCAAGAAGGCTTTATCCTTAGACTCTATGGTATTTATTGGGGCCTGCCTGAGGACACAGTTCTACAAGACAGAGTATCGCTGTTTTGTCTGCCATTGCCAAAATTGATAAAATGCCGATCTAGTTTAGACCAAGCTTTCTAATTTCAGCTGCTAGCATGGCATGAATGGCTTGTAGAATTGAATTCAGAATATCTGATGGTCCGCCGTGCCTCCAGCGGGCCTAGCCCACACTGGTTTACAGACAGTGCTCTTCTGACAACAGGGAGAAGAAGTCCCACAGAACTCTCTTTTGACACAAGCTCCTAGTAGCGGAAGTTTGAATTCAAAGAGCCTTGAAAAGCAGTTATAACCTGTGGCAGGGAAGGAGCCACCTGCGAATGTCTATCTTCAAATGGTGGCTTCTTCAGGGAATTTTGAGGTTCTGGAAATAATAATGCATATTTACAGTGACTGAAGAACCTGATCATTACTTACATCCATTTTTCACATTAGAATCATTGGTAACATTTTACTGGGGTGGGGGGAGACTTTCCAACTGTTAAAAACATTTCCTGCCCAATATTGCCTGCTCTGTTTAGGATAACACTATCCCTTGCTCAGTTTACCAGCTTAGATCTTTGAATAGGGTCTGTGATTGGTTTGAAGAGCAATGTCTGGCTAAGAAAAAAAAAGGGGCTCTTATGTATGTCAATGTATGTCACCTTTTTTCCTGAAAATTATGGAAGAGATCATTTCCAGTTTATTTTCTAGGCATTTTTAGATGCACAAATACTGAAATTATTGGGGCTAACACTTAAAAAGGCATTTGCTTTCATAGATGCCTCTTCTTCAACTGTTTACCTTGTCTTTCACTGTGCACAATAGAAGACTGGATGTTTCTAGGTGATAGAAAGAAGGTGGCCTACAAGAGAATGGATATAAATGAGGTAAAGTCCCTCAAAGACTCCTGTTGAAGACCTGTTTCTTCGACGGTATAAGAAACGGCACGGGCGGGCGCCTGGGTGGCTCAGTGGGTTAAAGCCTCTGCTTTCGGCTCAGGTCATGATCTCAGCGTCCTGGGATCGAGGCCCGCATCGGGCTCTCTGCTCAGCAGGGAGCCTGCTTCCTCCTCTCCCTGTCTCTCTGCCTGCCTCTCTGCCTACTTGTAATCTCTCTCTCTGTGTCAAATAAATAAATAAAATCTTTAAAAAAAAAAAAAAAGAAAGAAAGAAACAGCACGGGCTGCTCCAGAGCCTCCCAGTTTCCCTTCAGAAACCAATCAGAGACTAGCTTTTGTAGTCAAAGAGAGCAGAATCTCATCATGGCCCACAGTGTACCAAGAAGTAAGCCTGAACTTCTCCGGAGGAGCATGAAAAGAAGACACACACAATACTCGGGGTCCAAGGCAGCAGTTGGCTCAAGGCTATTTAGTCGTTCATGATTTCTAGGTTCTGTTGGGAGATACCGATTAGTCTTCACTAGTTAGAGGTAGGAAAGGTGACTAGGTCTTCTTGTAGCATTGCTAACGAATGATAGACTGAGAGCAAATCTCCAACGCAGTTGGAGACAAGCCTTGGCCAGCAGGCACGAAGCCAATCAGCGCCTATTCTGCAAACTCAGTGAAGTTTGCTCTCTCTCTGCAAGCGCTCCATCTTTTTAGGCACTCCAATAAATACCATGTCTGAAAGACTCACTCAGGGCAAAAATCCAAGAGATATAATCCTGTCTCAGTAGCCACGCATGAGACAGGTTGGAGCCTAAACCAAAGTTGCCTTTCTGAAGGGTTTGGGCTCCCACGCTTGCTGGATTCTCATGGTGCCTTGTCAGACACTTCTGGGAAATCCACATACCTTCAGTGCCACTCATTTCACCAATGAAAAATTATTTCTAACATCCATGATGCTAATATTGACTACAGACGAAGTCTTTGATGTCCACTGAAGATAGCTGAGATTCTTATGATGGTCTCTCTAATGTAGACCTTTGATTAAGAATCTTTCAAATGTTCATGAATCTCTCATGGGATCCATGCTCTGGATTAGAGCACATCCATTGTAAAACCATTGTCCCTCTGTGTAGAGTCAAAAATATAAATCACATGTTTTACATGGACTATTGAAAGAAAATTACAGATAATATAAAAGATGGGTTAGAGAGCCACAGAACCATGAGACAAGATGAAGCTGTCACTCACTGAAGAAGTCAAATAGAGAAAAATAATTTGGCCAGCAAAAGCAGAGTGGGAAGGCTAGATCCTCCCCCACCTCACCAGGTTGTACTAAGGGCTCCGATACCCCTTACACAGTCATCCAAACGATGTCAGAGTAATGAGATGCCCTACCTCTCTCCACTGGGGTGCTCTCAGAACAGAACAAGTGAACTGTCCGGACTTTGACCAATATCTAGGGGTAGTGAGGCCACCTCCCCCCACACGGTGGTGTTGGTGGAGCAATAGAGAGATGCTTCTACCACTTCCAGCCACTGAAGTATCACTGGAGGCCTAGTGGGGAACCAGAATGCCCAACCCGGCCCAGCAGTCATCAGGGACCCTTCTGGCATCAATGGAGACTGTCTGGGGAACCTAGACTTCTACCCCTGTCTGCAGTAACAAGGTGGCATCTCTCCTCCTTCCTCCGCTGGAGCACCATCAAGGAAAATCATTTAAAACAGGAAGTTCAAATAAGATCCAGAGCCTCATAGCATAAAATCCAAAATGTCTAGGTGTCAATAGAAAATCACTTGTCACAGCAAGAACCTGGAATGAAATATATATTCCTCAGACGAAATGAAAAAAAAAAAATGAAAAGATGCCAGTATCTAGATGACAGAGAGTTTAGAGTTGTCTGACAATGATTTTAAAGCAACCATCATAAAAATACTTCAACTAGCAATTATGAACAGACTTGAAACAAATGAAAACAATAGGAAGTCTCAAAGCAATGGAAGATATAAGGAAGAACCAAAATTTTAGAACCGTGAAATAATAAAATAATCAAAATTTAAAAATAAGTGGACGGGTTCAGCTGTTAGAAGAAGACAATGGTGAGTGCTGTGTAATGTGTAAGCCCGATGATTCACAGACCTGTACCCCTGGGTCTAGTAATACATTATATGTAATAATAATAATAATAAAAAACAAGGCGACAAATGAAAGAATGGGTAAGATTGAAAAATTGAAAAATAGAAATTACCCAATCTGAACACAAGGGAAAAAAGATTTTAAAAGACTAAGAACAATAGAGCATCAAGGAGAACCTATGGAGCTGTAATACAAGAGCGAATGTTTGTGTCATCAGCCTTCCTGGAGGAGAAGAGAAAGAAGATGGGGCTGAAAAAGTACTCAAAGGAATAATGGCCAGAGGTGCCTGGGTGGTTCAGTCAGTTAAGCAACAGACTTTGATTTCGGCCCGGGTTATTCTCAGGGTCCTGAGATCGAGCCCTACATCAGGCTCCACACTTAGTGTGGAGTCTGCTCAAGATTCTCTCTCTCTCTCTCTCTCTCTCTCTCTCTCTCCCTCTGCCCTTCCCTCCCACCCTACATGCATGCTCTTTCTTTCTCCCTCTCTTAAATACATAAAATCTTTAACAAAAAAAAAAAGACAGTATGGGTAATCAAAATAAAATTCTTAAATAAAATAAAAGCCTCTTGGATATTTCATGCTATTCTGCAAAGAAGATGAAGGGAGATGGGATTTTTTTTACTGACTGAATTTAATCCTAAAAAAGTATGGTACTTGCTTACGATTAACTACATTAAATTTCCCTATACACAGGGTGGGCTTTAAATCACTTATACATATTATTATTAATAACTATAATAATTACATAAAATTATGTATCGATTTATAGATATTTTTATATACCTATGATATTTTTGTGTTAGTATCCTGAGAAAGTCATACTATTTGCACGTTTAATAGCAAAATAGTAGAATGATTGTTTTCACTTGTAAATTTACAACATTCCTGTAAGTTGCACCAGGAAAGTAGTATTTAGAACTCTTTCACAGAAGCAAAAATTATGTCTTAGAAGAAGTTCAATGATTCAGAAAATTGTAGATCTAAGATTAAAACCCAACTCGTCTTATTTCAAGTACAGTCATCTTCAGTAAGCCTTAGGTGCATGAGAGAACAGGTGGTGTTAATTTCACTTCCTGCTTAAATGTCAATAGCTTTCACTTTGATTATCTTCCTGTCACTGACAGCCAGTGTAACCCAGTTGTTTCACTTTTTCTCACCACTACCAGGAACATTACTTCTTTTTCTCTTCTATCGCCGAGAGCTTCGTTTCTTCATTTCCTCTCTAATATCCTAAACATCTGCCTAAAATGTTTTTAGGTATTTGTTCAGATGTATTGAAAGAAAAAAATACTTTAGTACATGATATTTTTATCTAGAGCAGAATTAGTCAACTAAATAACTTATTTTTGAAATGATACAAATAATATACAAATTCTGGAATGAAACCCAGGGTGCTATGAATCAAGAAGGTTCTCAGAACTGGGTGGACCCTTCCCCCCATCTCTTTTAGATAGTCCAGTCTGGGGACTGTGATGCAGCCCCTTCTCCTTTATGCTTTCCTGGGAAGCAATGCTCTCTCTGGATCACAAACACAGTATATAAGAAATAGCATTATATTTGGAGTCAGAAAGCCTGAGCTTGATACAATGGGCATCTGTTCAGCTACTCTAATATTGTGTGTGTGGCAGTTTAAAGTAGTATGAAAACAGTGAGATGATCGTGTACAAATTCATCTTCATCTACAGTAAGTGACTTAGCATTTTGAAGTTCCTTAATCAAGCAAGACTCCACACCCCACTTTCAGAGGCGGTTACTCACTTAAAAATATCCTTACCAAAATAATACACTAGGGGATCTATTGACTAGAATATAGGACATTCCTATTAGTTAATGGTGAAGTAAGTAATGCTCGAATTGGGTGATGTGGATTGGGAATATTGCAGTCTCTTTCAGGAGTGAAGTGTAAAAATCCAGCAGGCCCAGCAGGCATGCTACACGTCTCTTGGAAGACAGGAGCAGTGGTCTTCACATTGGGCCACATGCACCCTTGCGGGTATGAGAAAATTTTCAAAGGGTGTTAAGGAAATCTACCTCCAGATCCTTACATTTCTGGTGTACTCTTTTCTGAAACGGGTTTTCTTGGGAATGTGCCTACTGCAGGCCACCACTCCTTTCCATCACCATTCCTGCAACGCTCTTCTCTTCAAAAGAAAAGCATACTTCTCACCCAGGACCAGGGACACAAAACTATTAAGATTATCAAGATATTGACAGCAGAACATCAAACCTGGGGTAGGACCCTTCTAAGCTGGGGGTCCTGTGCCAACACCCGTGGCACCCACCTGCTCTCAGTCTTACCACATCTAATTATGGCACATTCTTTGATGGTGGTGGGGTGACAGCGTGAAGGTTCTGGGCAACAGATGACAAAAAAATTCCACGTATTGTGATTGGTATGGAGCAAGTCAGTAAAGAGATTTTATAGGTCAGGTGGTTTCTGATTTATTGTTCTTGACAAAACAGAAAGGGGATGGAATCAAGTTGTCAGATGAAAGATGATCCAAATTAATTTTGATGATAGATCACTACCTGATTTTCGACGTAACTGAGGAGTTCAAAGAAGTGAATGACATTCCTGTAACAAACCTCCTTTGATTCCCATTGATTCATTTATATAAATAGGTGTCCTTTGAAATTTTGTCTGTAAAAATGATAGGCATAAAATCAGTGCTGAATCCTGTCCCATTTCAGTTAATAAATATACATGAACATATGTAGATATATACGAAAAATTTTGTTTTAAATCTCCAGCTATCTCATTAAAAGGTATACTTGTAATAAAATTTTATTTTCTGTTTGATAATTTTCTGACAAAATATATTTGATGTGTTATGATATTGTATTAATTTTAATGTAATAGTTACAATGACAACTTAGTCCAGAAAGAAAAAAATTCTTGAGCTTTGAGGTCACAGAAACTTTTGTGAATTAAAATTTAATTGTATCTGCCTGTTTTTATTATGATATGTTGATCACTAAAACCCATTCAGACATAAAATATAATAAATTAAAATGAAAGTCTATAAGGGAAGTGGAATAAAAACCTGAATTCCAAGACAAAGATCAATAATATAAAATTTCATACTATTAAAGAAGTTGTTCCTGTGTTTTTTTAATGGCTGATGATGTTATAAATTCATGGTATTTACATTCCATAGACTACATTTTGAAGAATAATGTAACCACTTATTTTTAAATGTCTATATTTTCAATATCCCAGAAATTAAGTCCTTAGCAGTGACTAAAGTTTATGAAGAGAAAAATTGTATATATCACTTTTCAAATGTGGAAGTTTCCATTTTTTTTTAATTGATACAGTTGAGTATTATAAAGACACGGAAGACTACCATTCAGGGGCATGGAAGCAGCACATCATGGAAGACCCCATGCCCTGCTCTGTCAGGCTGAGTAGTCCTACCTTCAGAATATTGTTGGGACTTTTATACATGTACTAGTTGTAAGTGTCCAGGGGAGTGCTGTTTAACTCTGGGTACCCTGTAGAATTACCTTGGGATGTTTTAAGAATGCTTATGGTTAATAGGATGAACAAGTCACGGGAATAAAAGGCACAGCATAAGGAACATAGGCTATGATATTGTAGTAACACTGTAGGTTGACAGATGGCAGCTTCAGTTGTAGTGAGCATAGCATTATGCATAAACTTGTTGAATTGCTATGCTGTATACCTGAAACTAGTGTAACATTGTGTGCCAACTACACTCAAATAATAAAATTAAAAATGAAAACACTGGTTGAGTGTTGGTTGAGCCCCTCTCCAGAGATTCGGATGTAAATGGTCAGGCATTAAATGGTCAGGCAAACCATCTCTGTTTCCCAGATGATTCTAGTATGCAGCCAGGACAGAAACCACTGGCATGTGATGCATGTTGGGACTTCTCTGAGCTACAACATGGTAGTGGGACAGTTTCTTTGTGCTTACTTGCTAAATATACTTTCGATGAGATTTTGTTAGAGGCTCTGTCATTGTAGCATTCTTCCTGGAAGCAATGCTGGAGGAGTGGATCAATACTCCTATTTTTAAATACTGGAGGTTTCCAATATTTACCAAAGAGCACAGCATTTGGCACACAATCAAACTGACTTAGGTAAATTCACAAAATGCCTCCCCTCTGCCTTTTCCCTTCCCAACAAACCTACTGAAGTCCATGACCCAAGCTAAATAAAATAGCCAGGACTGGATTTTGGGATAGGGCATGTGACTTAAAGCTAGAAACAAGATAACTCCAGGAATATTGCCAGCATGATTTTCTCCCTAATGGATATGAAGATGTACACGTATAACCTGGGTTGCTGCTGGACACTGTTGTGGGAACTCAAGGGAAGCCAGTCTTAGGATGAAGCCAATACTGCAATACAGAGTACAAAAAACAAAGGAAATCTGGTGATGGGGCTAAAGCACTGAGTCAAGCCTCATCAAATGTATCACTTACTTAAGCTGATAAATTTCCTTCAGTTGGCCAGTCTGAGTCAGATAAGACCATGGGCTTTAGGACCAGGCTGCCTGAGTCTAAACCCCAGTTTTGCAATTCAGTGTGTCATCTTGGCAGTTACTCACAGGTGCTGTGCCTCAATGTCCCCATGTGTAAGATAGGGCTACTAACACTCTCATCATAAAATTGCCATGAGCACTAAGTGAGTTAATACCGAGAAATTTCTTAGAACAGAACAAAGCAAGAACCACACTATTATTTAAAGTAATCATCACTTACGCTAGGCTTAGTGTTACAATTGAAAACATCCTGACATATTTGAGTTTTGATTCCACAGACGACCTCAAAATCCCTTAAATCCCTGGGTCCTGGCTTCCCAATTTATAAAGTAAGAAGGTTAGTCTATGATTTCCAAGGTATTTTCCAGCTAGTTTTAGTAAATACGGTTAATACACATTGCATTTCAAATTGTTTTCTTTCTCAATATGCATTTAGAATGAAAATATCAGAATGCATGAATCATTCTTTTATTCATGTGTTCAATAGATATTTATTAAGAGCCTACCAAGTTGGGGCCCATGGGTGGCTCAGTCAGTTAAGCGGCTGCCTTCAGCTCAGGTCACGATCTGGGGTCCCTGAGATGGAGCCCTGCATCAGGCTCACTGTTCAGTGGGAAGTCTCCTTCTCCCTCTCTCTCTGCTGCTCCTGCTGCTTACCCTCTCTGACTCATGCTCTCTCTCTTTCAAATAAATAAATAAAATTGTTTAAAAAAAAAAAGGACCTACCAAGTGCCAGGCACTGTTCTAAGCACTAAGAATATAGTGACGTTGGAAATTGATTTTAAAAAAAATCCCTACTTCATGGAGCTTCTATTTTAGTGGGCAGACATAGATAAACAAGTAAGCACATAAAATATATAGAATGTGAGGCAGTGATAAGTTCTATGGAGAAAAGGAAAGCAGGAAAGGAGTGGGGCAGGGCCAATTTTAAACAGGCATGTTAGAGAAGGCCTTCCTGAGAAAGTAACATTCATAAGTGTGGATATTGTGGGATTACCTGGAAATTCTCAGCTTATTGAGGACTGATTGACATGAATCAGCAACTCTGAGAATGAGACTAAAGCTAGTGATCTCAAGAAAGATAATGGTGGTGAGCCTGGAGCAGGGGCTGATCTAAGGTGAGGTAAGGGAGACGCTTGGGTGGCTTACTCAGTTAAGCACCTGACTCTTGATTTCGGGTCAGGTCATGATATCAGGGTGGTGAGATGGATCCCTGAGTTGAGCTCCACACTCAGCACAGAGTCTGCTTGTCCCTCTCCCTCCCCTTCTGTCTTTCCCCAACCCACTCTCCCACCCCACTAGTGCATATGTGGTCCCCGCCCCCTCTCTCACTCTCAAAAAAAAAAAAAAAAAGTGAGGTAATAAAGCCTAAGTTTCAAAGACCCTCATGAGCAAGTGCCCTTTTGAGGACCCCATGAGGAGTTCCCAGTGAGTTCTCATGGTACTTTGTGTTCTTTTACTTGAAAAGGGCATCCCATCATGTATAAATTTCAGGTCCCACAAAATTTGAATCTGCCCTTGTTGTACACATTAAGCGGGGGGAAGGGTAGTGGTGTGGATCATGCTAGGAGCATACAGAACTCCCAAGATGCTCCCTCAGACCTGCTGCTAGATAACTATCCGCCATCTCAAAGCCAGTGGTGGATTGCCTGATTGTTCTCCACTCTTCACCCCTGCCTTTCTTCACCACCATAGTCATGGGATTTTACAGTTCATTCCACAGGAGACAGAACTTATTTCCTTGCCTCACTGATGTTAGATTCAACTATAGAGTTTGCTTCGGTCAATGGAATGTTCTGGATTTGTGGAGAATAAAGACTTTAAAACAAGCCTCTGGGCTGGTATTTTGCTTTCTGTGCTCTTTCCTTTTGTCATGAGAACATTATGTCCAACATAACCTTTTGGCCCTTGAAAAGTGAGTAACACACAGAACAGATCTGAACTCAAGCTATAGCCTGAGGCCAAGCCCAGGTAAGCCCAGCCTAGATCAGTTGCACCCCAGTCAACCCACAGACAAGAGTGAGAAAGCAATGCTTGTTTTTGTGCCAACTGAGATTTTGTAGTTTTTAATTGTTTGCAAAGATGTAGCAATGCACTTTTTTAAGCTTAGGCTAAATGATGCTACAATAACAAAAGACTCTGCGTTTCTTCCTTACATTAGACACGGTCATGGGTCAGCTGAAGCCCTGTTCCATATTTTCACTCCGGGACCCTGTCTGACAGAGGAGCCCTTGTCTAGATTCACTGGTCTCCTACTGGAGGATAAAGAGATGGGAACTGTATGTATCAGCCCTTGAAATTTCTGCTTATAGATAACACACATGTCTTCACTCCCATTTTATTGGCCAAAATAAATTACATAGCTGTACCTGAGTAGGGCAAGAATGCCCAACCCTCTTGCGTGGAACAGCATAACAGAGAGAGGGGCCCTACAGGAAGGCCTCTACCCCAGAGAGAATCAGTGAATAATACTTAGAAAAATAATAAAAATCTACCACCACAATATACCTTGAACATTTTGAGTACACATGATGAAGGAATGGGTTGACTTCAACCTGTGCCACATCTTTTTCTGATTGACTGGAATTATGCTATACCTTTTTTTTTTTTAAGATTTTATTTATTTATTTAGCAGAGAGAGAGAGAGAAAGTGCACAAGTAGGCAGAACGGCAGGCAGAGAGAGAGGGAGAAGCAGGCTCTCCACAGAGCAGGGATTCCAATGTGGAGCTTGATCCCAGGACCCTGGGATCATGACCTGAGCTGAAGGCAGATGTTTAACGGACTGAGCCACCCAGGAGCCCCATAATTACTCTATGTCTTGAATCCTCAAAGCACAGGATGTGTTTGTGTGTTCATGTGGATCTGCAAGTAATCACACGCCTCCTCTAGTGGGATGCACCCATCGTTCTCCTTGGACAGACAAGCAATGATATAAAGCTTGTAATTTTCTCCCTAATACTATCAACACTGCTCTGCTCTCCAAGCATCAGTGTTTCCATAGAAAAGATATTCAATATATTACTAAATTTCCAAATAAAGTAAAATGATTGTGTATTGGAGCTATGATGTTTATGGGGATCCCATTTTCCTTTGTTGCTCTGGAACATCAAGTTCCCAAATATTCGAATGTCAAAACTGATACTGCTGAACTCAGAATTCATCCAACCCCCACCGTCCCCTTCGTGTCACAAAAGCCAAATTCTATATTTCATCCTAGCATGGAAGGAAAATTCTGTGATTTCTTTCACTTGTGAATTACTTTCTAAAGAACCAGTTAATCAAAATGGTGCATACTTTCTCTCTCCCTCTCCTTTTTTTGAAACGGAGTTCAAAAAAAGTTCTTTCTGGCATTAGTGTTTCATACATAAATCAAGATGGTCACCTTCTGTGAAGGGGGATACTTAAGTATAATTTAACCATCCACCTCTCCCCTTGAGCAAGACACCTAAGCATCTTTAAAATCTATCCCACTTTTTCTCTTTTTTTTCTTCTGCCACCATCTTAGTCCAAACTCTTAGAAGCCTTTGCTGTATTATTGCTTTAGGCTTCTAATGACCTCCCAACTTCGAATCTCTTCTCGCTCTATGCCCCTAAAAATGACAGTGAGGCTAGAACTTTTGTGTTTTCTTTTGGTAACTGACATACAGAAGTTTTCGATGGCTTGTAATCAATCAGGGGTAAGAGAGTGATACCCTCAGATAGTTTGGACACCAAATAATGAAACTTTTTAGCTGATAACTTTTCATTTTCCTTTGACATGTGGTGTCCTTTTGGGACCAGAAAAAAAAAAGCCAAAAGGTAAATAAAATCTATTTTTGGAGACTTGTTAATCAGCAGAGCTTAAGAATACAAAAGGTCTTCCACATTTTGGGTGAGGGTAAAATGACAAAGCAACTCAAGGTACTTGAGGTCTTAATTAAGCATTTGTGAAAAGTGATGGAGTTTCATGAGTCCCTGGCTCATGGCAGTCCCTAAATACTTCTGGTTTTCCTAAGGAAAAGCAAACAATTACTTATACTGAAATTTTAGGGGGTTCCAGAGTAGGCATAGATCCACAGCTAGTTGGCCCAGGGAAGAATCAGGGAAAAGAATAGTAGCTGGATTTGGATCCCAGAAAGATTTTTAACCCACTTTCAATAACTCATCATTTTGTGTGCTTCTGGTTTAACCCTCCTAGGGTTTGTTTTGTTCTGTTTGTTTGTTTGTTTTCAGAGAGAGAGAGAGGGAGAAAGCGCATGCAAGCAGGTAGGTGGGAGGAGAAGGAGAGGAGAGGCTCCACACTCAACACAGGGCCTGACTGGGATTCAGTCTCATGACCCTGAGATCATGACCTGAGCGAAAATCGAGAGTCGGGTACTTAACCAACTGAGCCACCCAGGTGTCCCTCCCAGGTTTCTGTTTGAAAAAATAAGTACGTGTGTGTATGTATGTGTGTTTGAATGTGTATGCGTGTGTATATATGTATTTATGCATAAATGTATTTATTTATGTACATTTTACATATATAACTTCCCCATAATTCTTATACAAGGTGGCATATTATATATTCACTTGCATTTTGCTTTTTTTTTTTAACTTGTGAGTATAGTTTGGAAATAATGTTATACCAGTCCAGAGATCTACCTTGCTATTTGTTTTTACTAATAATCTATTATATGGCTATCTTATTATTATAGTTTATTCAGCCAGTTCTTTTCGAATGAACACTAGTTTTTCTCTGATCTTTTATTCTTTCTTTCTTTTTTTAAAAAAGATTTTATTAATTTATTTAACATAGAGAGAGAGAGATAACAAGCAGGTAGAGAGACAGGCAGAGAGAGAGAAGGAAGCAGGCTTCCTGCCAAGCAGAGAGCCCGATGCAGGGCTCAATCCCAGGACCCTGAGACCACGACCTGAGCCGAAGGTAGAGGCTTTAACCCACTGAGCCACACAGGCACCCCGATCTTTTATTATTTCAAACAATTCTGTGATTAGTAACCTTGTGCAAATGTTGCTTCATGTTGATTCATGTTGTGAATGTGTACCTTCACAATACATTCCCAGAAGGGGGATTGTTGGATCATAAGGTAAATGCATATGTAGTGTTACTAGATACAGCTAAATTCTCTTACATCACAGTTGTGATAGTTTATTTTGTATTCCAACTTAAATGGTGCCCATATATGTGGTCAAACATTGTTTCAGGTATTGTTGTAAGGGTGTTCTTGGATGAGATTAGCATTTAAATTGATGGGGTTTTTGTAAAGCTGATTGTCTTCCAGAATGTGGGTGGGCCACATCTAATAAGTTGAAGACCTATATAAAGCAAGAGACTGACTTCTCCTGAGCAAGAGGGCAGTTCTGCCAGCAAATAGCCTTTGGACGTGAACTACAGCATCAGCTTTTCCTGGGTCTCCAGCCTGCTGCCCACCCCCTGCAGATTTTGGACTTGCCAGTCTCCACAACTGCATGAGCCAGTCCTTTAAAATACATACGGACACACCTACATACACACACATATACACACAAACGTTCTGTTGGTTCTATTTCTCTGGGGAACTCAGGCTAAGATAGTGGTTATACCATTTTGCATTGTTACCCGTAATGTGTGAGGAGTATCTGTTTTCCGATAGCCCCATGATCAAGGTGTTGCTAAGCATTCGAATTTTTGCCAAACTGATCGGTAAGAAATGGTATCTTAGTGTAGTTTTAATTTGTGTTTCTCCTATTAGGAGTAAAATAGAGTATCTTTTTTTATAAAGGGCCATTTATATATTTTCTCCTGTGAAATGCCCGGAGAAGATTTTTAGGACGTAAACATCTCTTGCTGTGGACCGAGCTAAACTGCTCTTAGAAAGAGACTAGGTCTCCAAGATGAATGTAATCATTTTTCAAATAAGAATAGTCATTCCTTTGTGTTATTCAGAGGACACATAGCCTTTATTTCATCATACTTATATTTCTTTTTTATTAGCCTGTATTTGAAGCAAGATAATATATACTGAGAAATTCTATTTGATAAAATGTGTCCTGATAAGATTCTAGATTTTACAACAGAATTGAGAAAACTCTCAGGTAGAAGAGCTGCTTTGTCAGGCACTTGGATTCCTGACCTGGCATCCTTCTATTAGCTAAAGTAGGGTCCTCTTTCTTCTTATCCCTCCTTTTACTTACTCCCTATTGTCCAGGTTTTCTGAAATTTTCTTTGTGCTGATTGAATAAACACATATCTATGCCTTTCCCCTCCCAGAGCCAAACACTTTCTTTTATTAACACTAGCAAGTATAAATAGCTGTTCAAAAGGTGCCAAGTGAATGCATTTCAAGTTAAATCTGCCTCCAAGGTGCTAACTCCAAAGAAAACTAAATCTTAAAGTGAATATTAATTTCCAAGGTGGATTGCTCATCCCTAAATGATAATCCATTTTCCCAAAACTGCCAGTAGGAAATGCATAGGAGTGGAAATGATAGGAATGGAAATAGAAAGGAATAGCAAATAGAAAGCTAGCAGTTCTCCAAGACCCAATGGTTGCAAGCTGGCAGCTTATGCACCTTGCAGACATGTTCTATTTTCTTTAAGTTTGAATCAGTTGCATTTATTTAGAAGCTCAAAAAATTTATTGAGCAATTTCCCTTTGAATCGGTCTGCATTTGTCTACAATATTTTCTTTCAACCATGTTGTGATGAATGTATGTAATGAATGTAAATGTTGCTTCACGTGGCAGAAGTGTAATTCCATGTTAAGTTCCCAGAAGAGACTGCGAGATTTCTTAAAACTCTGAATGTCTGACTCCTTTAAAAAGAGAGAGAGAGAGATCTGGCAATGCTGAACCAGTATTTCTCACTGATTATAATCCATGTGGAAGTTGATCCTGAATAGCCAAAGCAATCTTGAACAAGAAGAACAAAGCTAGAGGCATCACACTTCCTGATTTCAAACTATATTATGAAGTTACATAATCAAGACAGTATGGTCCTAGCATTAAAATATATAAAGAGACCAATGGAAAAGAAGAGAGTCCAAAAGTACATTCATGCACTGACATTCAACTCATCTTCAGTGAGGGTGCTGAGAACACTTAATGGGGAAAGGATAGTCTCTTCAAAAAATGGTGGGGATTGCCCTTTCTCCACATCTTCTCCAACACTTATTGTGTCCTGTCTTGTTGATTTTGGCCATTCTAACTGGTGTAAGATGGTATCTCAATGTGGTTTTGTTTTGAGTTTCCCTGATAGCTAGCGATGATGAACATTTTTTCATGTGTTGGAAAGGATGTGGAGAAAGGGGAACCCTCTTTCACTGTTGGTGAGAATGCAAGTTCATGCAGCCACTCTGGAAAACAGTGTGGAGATTCCTCAAAAAATTAAAAATAGAGCTACGCTATGATCCTGCAATTGCACTACTAGGTATTTACCCCAAAGATACAGATGTAGTGAAAAGAAGGGCAGTATGTACCCCAATGTTCGTAGCAGCAATGTCTACAATAGCCAAACTGTGGAAACAGCTGAGATGCCCTTCAATAGATGAATGGATAAAGAAGATGTGGTCCATATATACAATGGGATATTACTCAGCCATCAGAAAGGATGAATACCCAACTTTTGTATCAACATGGACAGGTCTGGAGGAGATTGTGCTGAGTGAAATAAGTCAAGCAGAGAAAGTCAATTATCATATGGTTTCACTTACTTTTTGTGGAACATAAGGAATAAAATGGAGGACTCTAGGGGAAGGGAAGGAAAAGTGAATTGGGGTAAATTGGAAGGGGAGACAAACCATGAGAGACTGTGGACTCTGAGAAACAAACTGAGGGTTATGGGGGGGGGAAGGGGGAAGGGTGAGCCTGGTAGTGGGTATTAAGGAGGGCACATATTGCATGGAGCACTGGGTATGGTGCATAAACAATGAATCTTGGATGACTGAAAAAATATAAAATAAAATAAAATAAAAATGAATAAAATAAAACAAAATAACTCTGAACTGGGATGCCTGGGTGGCTCAGTCGGTTAAGCATCTGCCTTCAGCTCAGGTCATGATCCTGGGGTCCTGGGACTGAGTCTACAGTGGGGAGTCTGCTTCTCCTTCCGCCTATTGCTCCCCCTGCTTGTGCTCTCTCTCTCTGTGTCACATAAATAAAAATAAAAATAACTATAAATACATACATACACACATACATACATGGTGGCGAAACTGAATACCCACATGATGAAAAATTAAATTGGACCCTTCTCTCTCACCGCATACAAGAGTCAATTCAAAATAGATTAAAGATATAAACACATGTCCTGAAACTATAAAACTACCAGAAGAAAACAAAGGAAAAGCTTTCTGACATTTGTTTTGGTAATGATTTTTGATTTTTTAGGTATGATCCTGTGTTTACAGGCAAGGGAAAGCAAAAATAGACATGTGGGACTCTATAAAACAAAACTTCTGCACAACAAAAGAAACGATCAACTGAGTGAATAGACAACCTATGGAATGGGAGAAAATATTTGCATGTCATACATCTGAGAAGTGCTTAATAAAACCAAAATACATATGGAAGTCAAATAATTCAATAGCAAAAAAACAAACAACCCAATTTGAAAATGAGCAAAGCATGTAGACATGTCTCAAAGGAAGATATATAAATGGCCACGTGTAATTAAATGGTATTTAACATCATGAAGAATCAGGGGAATACACATAAAAACCACAGTGATACATCACTTCACACCTGTTGAAATGACTAACATCAAAATGATAAGAGGTAACAGATGTTGGTAGGGATGTAGAGAAAAGGGAACCCTCGTACACTGTTGGTGGGAATGTAAATTCATATAGATATCATGGGAAATAGTAAGGAGGTACCTCAAAAAATTAAAAATAAAACTCCATATGATGTAGCCATCCCACTTCTCAGTGTATATTCAAAAGAAATAAAACAAGTATTTCAAAGAGATATCTGCACTCCTATGTTCATTTTAGCATTACTCACAATAGCCAAGATATGGAAACAACCCCAAGTGTCTGTTGATGGACGAATGGATAAAGAAAATGCGGTATAAATATATACAATAGATATATTTCTTTTTTTTAAAAGAAAGAAATCCTACCATTTGTGATGACATGGATGAACATGGAGGACATTATGTTAAGTGCAATAAGCCAGACACAGAAAGACGAATACTATGTGATATCACTTATATGTAGAATCCAGCCCTCCCCCCCAAAAAAATCTAATCCACAGAAGCAGAGTAGAATAGTGGTTTCCAAGGTCTGGGGATGAGGGAAATGGGGAGATGCTGGTCAAAGGGTACAAAGTTTTCATTTTGCAGGACAAGTTCATAGATGTAATACACAGGGTAGTGACTCGAGTGAAGAATACTGTATTGTACAATGTAATTTGCTAAGGCACAAAGTGTCACACTAGGAAGACAGAACAATATTGCCATCTGACAGACCAGCACCCAAAACTGGCCCAGGTAACCTGTCTCAGGTAACCTCTTGATGTCATCTCTTCATGTGTCAAAAGGGTTACAGGCCTATGGGCTTATTATGAGAATTAAATCCAACAGTTTAAATAAAGTGCCCAATATTACAACTGACAGCTATGAATACAGGCACACTGTACATGACTGGTTTCTACTAGTTTGTTTACGATCATACTTGGAAACCTGAAACTAAATGGAGAAATAATATTCTTAATCCAAACAGATAAATTTTCCATGTTCGATTTGGTCAGTCTTAACTATGTAAAGTGAACTAAAGTCATCATTTAAAATTTCCCAAGGGCAGGGTGCCTGGTGGCTCAATAGGTTAAGCATCTGCCTTCGGCTCAGGTCATGATCTTGGGGTCCCAGGATCAAGCTCTACATGGGGCTCCCTGCTCGGGGGGTGGGGAGTCTGCTTCTATCTCTCCCTCTGTCTCTCCACTCGTGCTCACTCTCTCTCTCTCTCTCTCTCTCTCTCAAATAAATAAATAAAATCTTAAAAAAAAGAAAAAGAAAATTTCTCAGGTGCAATATGGCCATCCCACAGGAGCTGGCATAGTGACCAGAGACCCAGAGGAAAAGCATTTACATATGAAGAAAGTTCTAAAAACAGGTCCCGTAAGAACCAAAGCACACCATCACTTTCGAACATTCTTATTTTTCTTCTTCCTTAGGATTTTCTTAGCTTTTTCTTTCGTTTCAAAAATACAATCTATGAAAACCAAAGATCTTTCCCTCTCTTCTTCTTTTAAGCCCATTGCCAACTAAGAGGGAGGTGGGGTTCATGGTTCCTGAACTTGAAAACCCTGATGTAGACTGTCATTTGAGACTACATTGGACCTGACGTAGTTTTATCTGCCTCAGAGAAACTATAAGAATTTTTATAAAACCTTGCTTTTAATAGCCGAAAGGCAAGTCTCATCATGGAATATGAGAAGTGAACGTGGAGAGACAAAAGAAAACCACCTCCGGAAGCTTGTGAGCCGGACGTTTTTAATTGAACAAGATTCAGAATTGGCTGCTTTCAGAAGATATTAAACCCGACCTCTGATCTCATCAGGCCTGGTCTCCTAAGGGATCTTCCGGACTAGAAAGCTACATACGAAGTAAACATGACAGAAATTGTCATTCCCCTTGTCACTCAGAAGAACCATCTGCTCCTAAGTTAAAGCCATTTTCTATTAAATTCACCAGCATGCTAATTAAACAACGACTGGAGGACGGTGAAGCTGCCAGATGCGATGGAGATAGATCACTGTCTTTTTATCTGGTTAGGCAAACGTTTAATTAAACCCGCAGCTGCTGTGTCTGCTCTGCTCACCAACGCAGCTAAATTTCATTTACCTGAGACAATCATTCCATATTAGTGTCTTTCGGGAGGTAAAACAACTTAAAACAGACCTCGCTGAAATATTTAATACCTTTTACATGATCTCATTAAATGCGTCAGTAATTACATCAGGACAACTTGAACCTGACTTTGCTTGGGGTTCTTGTTGTGTCTCCTGATAACCCATCAGCAGTCTCCTCCACAGCATCCTTACTTGCGGGAGACGACAGGGAGCCCGAGTAGAGGGGTGAATGCTCAGCCTCTCTTTATTAAGTTTTACTTGGACAGGTGAGTTTTAATGCACTTAAAATCACTCTTTTTTAGGAAAAAAGAGAGAGAGAAATTCTTTTTTTTTTTTTAAGATTTTATTTATTTGACACAGAGAGAGAGATTACGAGTAGGCAGAGAGGCAGGCAGAGAGAGAGGAGGAAGCAGGCTCCCTGCTGAGAGAGAGAAATTCTGAGAGGAGATGAAAATGAAAGTGGTGCCAGGATTTGCTTGTTACAGAAGTCTTGCTGATGACTAACATCATCGCCAGCCAGTGCTCAGACCTCTACTGACCACCTCTTTAAAAAAAAATTAGAGGGGGGAGCCTGGGTGGCTCAGCCGTTGGACATCTGCCTTTGGCTCAGGTCATGATCCCAGTGTCCTGAGATGAAACTCAGCATCGGGCTCCCTGCTATGAGGGAAGCCTGCTTCTCCCTCTCCCACTCTCCCTGCTTGTGTTCCCTCTCTTGCCCTGTCTTTCTCTGTCAAATAAGTAAATAAAATCTTAAAACAAAAATTACAGTCATTTTCTCATTTTAATAGAGTTTTTTCTTTAATTTTGAACTTGTGCACATCCTCCCCCCCTTTCATTGAGCAAAATATGTTGAGTATCAGTAGATTTTAGCTGGAAAACGTGGTGTATGTCACAAAGTTCAAAACAAATCGTAACTATGGATGGATACTAACTTCAGGTCAAAAGAGAGACAAGTTGCCTTAAATGAGGATCTTGACGACTGGATATAGTCTCCTCTGCTCACGAGTTTTTAGTTTAATGTTTTCAGGATCAAGTACAGTGTAAAGGGGGAAAATGAGGTTGAAAGGCCCTAGGTCAGCTGAGATATGAGCCTTAGTTGCAGATTCCCCTGCTGATCCTCAGGGAACAAAAGCCCACCCAGCCTCCCCGCTTGGCTGGTCCCTCCATGATGAGCTGACTGGTCTGAAAGAAGCAGTGGTGAGGTGTGAACCATCATCTGCCTGGACTGAGCTGCAAATTTAACCCAAAGAGTTTTGAATTCTATTGGCTCTTCCCTGCCAGTATGCTTGACATCCTAGCGAGCACTTGCCAAGCACAATCAGATCATACGTTTCCTTCAGATTTTCCAGGAACACACGGTTTCCCTCCCAGAAGAGCTAGGGAGAAATGCCCCGGTTACCATTTTGAAGGGTCAGATTCATGATGTGCTGCCACGGGGACAGCACGTTGAACTTTATAGTTGGCTTTCTTGCTGGGGACCCTGAAGGGAGTTTGCTTAGAGAAAATCTGTGATATTGTCAGTTTAATGCAGTAAATATTTTATCACTCTGGTAATGAACAGCTTTGGTACATCATCAACTAGCCCCAGAAAAATGGCTTCCTTCCTCAAATAAAAAAGAGTTTCTAAAAGTAAGAGCTGAGAATCCCAGGAAAGCAGTAAACGAGGCACACAGAGAAGGTATGAAATGGTGAGAACTTGAGGGTAGAGTACAGTTTTGTGAGCCTGTACCCTAGTGTGAATTTTTTTTTCACTGCATGTAGAGCCTAACGTGGGGCTTGAACTCATGACCCTGAGATCAAGACCTGAAGTGAGATCAAGAGTCAGATGCTCAGACCCTGGTGTGAATGAAATTTCATTCACACCATTTCATTATAATAGCGTCAGATTGTATGACTCTGAAATCTGTGGAATCAGCCTTTTCCTTCTTGGGGTTTGTTGTTATTGTTATTTGTTTTGTTTTGTTTTTCTTTTTGAGGCAAATATTCAGCATTCTATAATCATACCATAACTATGTCTTGGTAGCATGAGCCACAATCACTAACATATTGGTCTCCTTCTTCGTTTTCATTTGGGAATAAACCAATGCAGAAACTAAGACGATAAGACACACAGAATTAGAGTGAGCTTCTTTGTCAGCAACTTGATGGAGAAGTGTTAGAAAATTATTTCCTACCTGGTGTGTTTTAGATCAAACCTCAGGGCATCCTCTCCTCCTTTTTGAATATTAAATTGACTCTCCAAATTAAGAAATCAGACAATCAATCAGGAAGTTACAAATTGACTTGGCCTTTCTAGTTTCAAACTTAAAATTTACTGCAACTTACCTATTGGCAACAGTTCAAGAAAAGCATGTGACTACACTGTCCAGTGTATTCTGACACGGATATATGCTAGACTTGAAGATACTAAACCAAAATTCTAATTATAAATAGGTATGTCACCTGTTGTTCCATCATCAGCATCAACTGATCCAGCTGAATTCTCTTTGGAGAGAAATTTATAAGTGGAGGAAGTAAGTACTCTAATGGGAATTCCTCATTCTTCTTAAATGCACATAAAGTAAACAGTTTGGATTCTTAAAAACCTAATTCATAAAAATTAAGTATCGATGATGACATAATTGAAGAGCCATTTATTTTCCTGCAAGTCAAATAAAGAGGGAAAAATTAGTTACCAAGAGTCAATTACAGGAAAGTAATGGAAAGCATATCATAACAATATTTTGCTCTTAATTTATAAGCACAGCACTTAGTGACCACTGCTTAGGAGGAAATGGGCTTTGGATTGATTTCCCAGCAATGGGGTTATTCAGTTTCACTTTCCTGAGATGACTGGTTGTGACTAAGGATGTAATTTGTGACTTTGTATTACAACAAGCTGATTGATCTTGGCCTTATTAGCACCATCTGGAACCAGTTGAAATGTATAGTCAAGACAAAGCAATAATTTGTAGGAAAAGTATAATGTGTATTTTCAAGAAGTTTCCCAATCATGGCTCTTGACAATAGCCAGAAGTAGCTAATTCAGATGGGACAGTATATTACCCTGCTGGGGCTGCCATAACAGAATACCAGAGACTAGATGGCTTAAACAATGGAAACTTATTTTCTTATAGTTCAGGAGGCTGAAAATCCAAGATCAGGGTGCCAGGATGGCCAGATTCTTGTGGGAGCTCTCTGCTATGCAGACACTTGCATTCCAGCTGTGTCCTCACATTGAAGGGAAGGGGACACATGGAGAAGGAGAGATTAGAGGTCTCACTCTGTGATGTCTCTTCTTCTTTTTTTCTGATGTCTCTTCTCCTAAGGCCACTAATCCTATCATGAGGGCCCCACCCTCATCCAAATCTAATTAATTCCTAAAGGCCTTATCTTCAAATACCATCATATTGAAGGTTAGGGCTTCACCATATGAATTTTTGGGGAACACAATTCAGTCCATAACAGTTAGCAAGAAACACAGACTTATAAATGCCCTCCCAACTCATATGTGCTCTTATTCATTTAGCAATTATTCTTGAATGCTACTGTGGGCCCATAAAGGATGCAAATATGATTAAGACACACATTTCCTGACCTTGAGTGGCTTTTAAACTGTTGAAGAAGCAGGAAAGGAAATCAAAAATTCCAGTAGGATGTGTTAATTATTATAATAAATGTTTGCAAAAGGCATTATGGCAGGACTTTATTACACTGCAGTGGGTTAGTTCATCATCAGTGTCTCTGAATTTATTGAGAACCAACTACATGCCAGACAATGGGCTTAGCACTCAGAATATAAAGATACATAAAAACATAGAGTACTGGCTCCGCCTGAAAGATCCAGGAAAGATATCCTGGAGAAAATGATGGTATATGCTCACCTTAGATGAGAAAGAATTATCCAGATTGGCAAGAGGGGAACGACCATCCCTGGCAGTGAGAAGAGAGTGTGCACACACAATAGGATGATGTGCTGTGGGGTACAGCAAACCCAACAGTGTGGGTGGAGCTCTAGATACAGGTGTGAGAATGGCTTATGTTGGTTGGAGAATGGCTTGCTGAATCCAGGTAGTAAGGATGGGAAAGGGCTGGTAAGAAATAGCCTGTGTTTTATTCTAAATATGTTTTGAAGATACAACTATCCAATTGGATGTGTGAGAGAAGAGTCAAAGATGACTCTAAGATTTTTGGGCTGAGAACTGATAGAATAGACTTAGTCTTTATGTAAATAAAGACTGTAGAAGGAACAGATGGGTGGGGAGTGGCTAGGTGAGAAACCAGGGTATGGTGATCATGGAAATTTATTTACTCCACAAGTTTTTTGGGGTGAGCTTGGAACTAAAAAAAGATAAAGATTTAAGAGCTCTTTAGCAGGTAGAAATGACAGATCCTGCAGACTAAGTGAGGAAGAAGAAGGTTGAGAAAGTCTAGGATGACCAAGTGGCAAATGGGACTGCTAGGTGGACAGGAGGAGCCTTTCACCATGATGGGGAGAACAGGAGGGAAAGGAATTTTTTTGGTGGGGAGGTATCAAGCTCTATTTTGCACATGTTCCATTTAAAGGGTCTATAATACATCCAAGTGGAGACAACATTAGAGTCTCTGGAGCTAAAGAAAGGAAAGTGCTAGAAATTTGGGCATCACTCTTCGGTGGTGGAAACCAAAGCTTTGGGGGTGAATGGAAGAGCATGTAAAGATGGGACAGAATGCAAAGAGAAGCGAAATAAGGACACACAGCTTGCATGAGCAATATTTAAGAAGACGATGAACCCAAATAAGATCAATCTGGACCTAGTCCAAACTTTCCTGTTGGAGAAAGATACATATTATCTGTATGGAAGAGTCAAGAGAGACTTAGAGATCAAGTCATATTTTCATAATAAGATAAAGAACTCTGTTTTGAAGATAAAAAAGAAAGTTCAATTAAATTAATTCTTCCATGCTTTGTTTTTGAGAAATCTAGGTTATCTTAATTTGAGAAAATATTTTAAAATTTTAATTAAAATATGTCTTCAGAAAAGTACGTGTCATAAAAGTAAAATTTGATCACTTTTCATAAACTGAACACATTCATTTAAGCAAAAAATAAATAGTATATTAACAACACCTTAAAAGCCCTTCTTTGTGCTCCTATCCAGTCATAACCCCCCAAGGTAATAATTGTCTCATCTTTTAACGGCACAGAGTACTTTAACCAGTTTATGTACTTTATATAAATAAAACCATCCAGTATCTATTCTTCTGTGTCTGGCTTCTTTGCTCAAATCTATCTCTAAGAGATTCATCCATATATGTGTAGATATACATCATGCATGTATCACCGTACGACATTCCATTGAAGAAATATTCCAGATATAGTTATCAATATTAGTGTCAATGGGCATTTGGATATCTTTCCAGATTGTAACTTAATAGTGCTGCTATAAATATTTTTAAAAGTGCCTTTGGGTGAATATATATGGGAGTAGATTATTGGATCATAGGATATGCCCACAGTTAGCTTTACTTTTCTTTACATCAAGAAGCGGTGTGTGAGTTCCAAATGAACTAAAAGTTTGGGAAATCGTTGCAAAGGGAATTCTTCAATAAGAAGAAAATGGCCAAATCCCAAGACTCAATATTTTTCCTCATTTTAATTTTTGATGGCTGAAAGATTTAGTGATGGAAATGGGAATTACTGGAGTACTTTATATATAATTTTCATTGTTATCACTAGGGAATTACAACCCTCTTATCTTCCAACTTAAAACTCACCTTTTCAGAGTCCAACTCAAATGCTACTATTAACTCCATCAAGTTTATCCTCTCAATTAGCAGTGATGTCATTCGTTTAAACTCTTTTTCACTTCCTGTTCTCTAAGTTCCAACTTGTATTTTGGACACATTGTGTATCTTATCTCCTCTGATTTATTACCAGCTTGAGATGGCTTAAGGGCAGAGACTGTACNAAGTTCCAACTTGTATTTTGGACACATTGTGTATCTTATCTCCTCTGATTTATTACCAGCTTAAGATGGCTTAAGGGCAGAGACTGTACCTTTTTTCTTTTCTTTTTTCTTTCTCTTTCTTTCTTTCTTTCTTTCTTTCTTTCTTTCTTTCTTTCTTTCTTTCTTTTTAGTATCATTATCTATTCCACGTAGGTTTTTGCCCATAGAGAGAGATTTTCATATACTCGTTCAGTGAATAAATGATTTTCACATTTATTGGGCTGAGTCTCACTCATTTATTTCCAGCACCACCATGTGTCACTATCTCCTTGCCCTAGGGAACAAATTACTAAAGACTTGATTTCATAAAACTTAGGTTTGAAGCTCATCTCCAACTTGCCCCAGGGAGCAGGGAGTGGGAAGGAATGTGGAGGGAAGGCAGAAAGTTAAGCAATTTTTATTGTTCAAAGGAATGCGGTGCAATATGCTCTCTTGGAGCTCTGGGGATTTAAATATCAGAGGGATTGCTGGCAGCTTGGGTTTGCATATGCAGCACAGTTCGGGAATGCTCATATGGTGTGTGATTGTGCTGTGCCTAGAATTGACAGTGCCATCTGTTCCTTGCTTTATTGAACAATAGGACTTAGCCTGTCCTCTCCAAATGAACACACACACACACACACACACACGTGCATCGCCCAACCTCTACCCCAATCTCAGTAGAAACCACTTAATTGACTTTCCATGTCAGGTTTTAATCTTGGTAGGAAACTTAGATGAGTCAGGTATTGAAATTGTGAGAGCCTCCTCTTTCATGGAGAACTGGAAGGGACTAGTGGCTAGGAAACCAGTAATCATCACATGCAAAGTCACTTAGCGTAGAAGATGAGTTATAATGACAGATGGCAGCAGTCAAAAAATTAAAAATAAAAACTATAGAAAGAAACACGCTGGTGAAAATATATCAGCACAGAAGTCAGACATGGGCAATGTAGTAAGATGGCAGTGCAAGATGATAGAACCAATTTCTCAAAAAATGGGAAAAACTCTTCTGTTAAGTATACCTGCATATTTCCTTATATCATCATCATCATCAAATACAGAAAAACAACAGAGTTCAGTGTTCCACAGATGCAACCGTGTTGTAGATCATATGCCCTGAACAGCAAAGGAGAAGCTGAGCAACGTGATTAACGAGCTGTAGGTGCAGAAAACATATGTCTGGGATTTTCTGTGCTTGTCTCCATTTTATGTAGTTTTATTCTTTCTAAAATATATGATTTCAAAGTTTGACTGAACGAACATAATTTGATTTTTACACAATTGTAGGTCTCTTCACATTAAAAAAAAAATCACAAATCAAGAAAAGTCTTTTTTTTCAGAATGGGAATCTCTACTTCGGACTCAGAAAATACAGGCATCATAAGATGGCCTTCAGAATATAGATGTATGTAGATGTCAACGTATGCAGGTGGGCGGAAGCAACAATCATTTTCAGCAACATGTTATCCCAGCCAACCTGGAAAAACAGGCTTTCATTACAAAACATCATGAAATGCTAGATAAACTATAACATGCGTTCTTTTAAGTGTATTAACTGAAATTATAAGACAGCACAATTCCTGTGGGGCCAAATGAAAAGGAAATCGCAAACCTGCAAGGTAAGCCTGTAAACTGACTCAGGAAGACCTCCGTTTTGAGGAAGGTGGAAGCTTCAGTGACCTAAGGGGCTTCAGTCTCATGCCCATTGAAGATGAGGTCTTTAGTAGCCTGACACAAAAGTTCAAGTCCAAATAGGATATTTGCATAGTTTCAGAATGTCTATCCCCAAATACGTAATAATTACAAAGAGAAAATAGTAAATTTACAGTGGAGCTTCCTGGCAGAAAATAGTAAATTTACAGTGGAACTTCCTGGCAACCATGATCGTGGTTAACATTGGGAGTGATACTTCTACATCGATACCATGTACCCTCTGGTAGGCTGCGTTTGGGAAGTCACACCACTTCTGTGGTATCCTTCCCAATAATTCAGGATTTCAGCATAATCATGAAAAAACATCAAACAAACCCAAGGTGAGGGATATTTTACAAAATAACGGAACACTACTCTTGGAAAGTATCAAGATCATGAGAGACGAGAGAAAGAACGGGACACTGGCGCAGATTGAGGAGACGAGGGAGTCAGGTCTATGTAGCATGAGGTCCTGCATTAGATCCTGGAATAGAAAAAAGACACTAATTGGAAACCTGGTGAAAGGCGAGAAATATTCTACTGTATCGTACTAACTTTAGTCAATAGTTTTGTAACAAGTTTAATTTCTTCATTTTGATCAAAATCCTGTGGTTAGGGAAGATGCTAACATAAGGGTGACAGGTGTATGGCAACTCTATACTGTTTTTGCAATTCTTTAAAGCTCAAATTATTTCCAAAATATTAATGCTAAAACAGGTACAAGTGACATCATTGTGGTGATAAGGGGATCAAGAAAGAAGATGAAACAGGAAAAACAAAAGGACTGGTATATTATGACTAGAAGAATTTATTAAATTCAACTCCCATGGGCTGGCAGGGACTCTCTTTCTTTCTCTCTTTCTTTCATTCTTTCATTCTTTCTTTCTTTTCACCAGTATAGACTGTGTAAGAAGGTGTGTGGACAGAGCTGAAGTCACCCGTTTAATGGAAATGTAAACCTCAAAAGGAAGCTGTCAGACAAACAGGCACCATCAACATTCGAAGTGGCTTGAAATTTCCTGGAAGCAGCTCCTTCTCACTTTAATAAAACTTTGCCCTGGGCACTGTACCTTTAGTGGAACCGTCTAAGTAACAAGGTTTTAAACAAATCTCAGACTTAAGAGGCTGGAAAAGTGAGAGAGGGTGAAGATATTCAAGCTAATCAAATCCACCTAATGATACACCCAATGAATGTAAATCAATTACTCCCAAGTCTTATGCTCTTCAATGACCCTGAAGTTTTGTTGTGACATTCGAAAAAGGATATAAGAAAATATCAAGCAAAAACTGGAAAAGCTTCCAGGAAAATTAACCAATTCATTTGTCTCAATTAAGGGCTCAAGGAGATCAAAAAAATGTCTACTACAGATAATACAAATAGCAAGCTTTATCTAATGACAACAGTTAGAGAATACTCATTTCTTTTCAAGAATAAATGGAGCTTTTACAAGATCAACTGTATGCTTAGCTACAATTCAAGTCTCAATATTCCAGATCATCTATATCACACATACTGCTTTTGCTGTCAATTAGGCAATGAAGTTCAAAATCAGTAGCACAAAGATGGATAAAATTCCCCATAATTGTAAACTTAAAAACAGACTTCAAAGAAGAATCATTATGGAAGTAAGAAAGTACTTGGAATGGAATTATAATGAAGATCCTACATATGAGAACTTAAATGTCCCAACAAAAGTGGCACTTAGAGGGAAAAACCATAGCATTATGCAAGAAAAGAAGGATTTAAAATAATGAGCCAAGCATACACTTGAGAAGTTAGAAAAGGAACAGAATAAACCCAAAGAGAACAGAAAGAAAGAATAAGGAGCAAGAGAGAAAATCAAGGTATTACAGAAAAAATAAACAAAGGCAAACACGGGTTCTTTGGAAAGAAAAATGGATTAAGTCCAGCGATATGGATTTTTTTCAAAAAAGAAGGAAAGTGCAGATAAGCAAGACTAGGAATGAAAAAAATGAGTAGAGTATAGCAGATATGAAAGAAAAAACAATGAACGTTTATGGTCAAGTGGGTATTAAGAAGGACTTATTTTAGTCCCTGTGGGTTTCAGCTTTTGGCTCACTATCTGCAATATTTTGGTCTTCAAAGTTGAATATTCCATTTCTCAGGCATAAGTTCACCTTCTGGTCAATACAGGCTTTGGCTTGTGGAATCTGCCCATTTCTTCAGTTGACAGGGTTATAGAAAAAGGCAGACTAAAGTATTCAATCGCAGCAGCCTAAAGGTGAGAAAACTCTCCCCCAATAAAAGAAAAACTTCCCATCAAATAAAACTTCCATGGCACTCTCTTGTGTCCTCAGCCTAGTGGTGTTCCTTTTCCCACTTGTGCTCTCAGTCCTTGGTGTCCCGCTGGTTAATACTCTTATAGCCAGTAAGGAGTTACTTTTCCCCAAGTCTATCTCTTTACTAATCTCTAGAGTATAAAGTGACCAACAACTTAGTTCTGGCAATTTGGGAGATCTGAGAAAAATAGGTTTCTCTTTCACTCCGTGTTTCTGATGAGAATTCAGGAGCTGGTTATAAAACCAACATAATATAGTTTCTGTAGAAATTCCTGTCCAACTAAAGGGGCCTGGCATCATTTAACAGGCAAGGTTTACAGAGCTAAGGGACACAGCAGATACCACAGTTACAATCTCAATCTAGGTCTGTTGGGTCCCAAAACCCTCTTTTAGGTACTTTTTGACTTCCTGTGATACGTAGTTTCTATTTTTATGCTATTTATGTTTTCCATGCTTTGTGTGACTACCTTTACGACCTCCAAAATGATACCAACAGAGGTGTTTCTGAATAATTTTACACAAAGGAAGGGTGTTACTTAATTGTTTATGAAATCCTAAATGCATTCATCAGGCTCTGCAGGCACATAAAATAAAACTTCCACGCAGTGAGAGCACATTTTTTTTGCCATAGTAATCTGTCTCTTCACTAAAAAAAAATGAGAGAAAGATGAATAATTGGACCAAATATTAATCTTTCCAGCCCCAGTTGACTAATAAACTGACTGTACGGGGATAGGCTCCGCCCCTCTTCTGAAGTACCTAATTTAATACTCACCGTGTTCACAAGAAGAGCTATAATATCTTGGGAACTGAGCATTGCCAATTCTGTAATACAACAAAAATCCTAAGGATGTACTTTACTATAACTGAGTCAAAAATAGCTTCAATTCTACCCTGTTGAGATCAAGTCAATGCAGCTTTGTGTAGCATGAGTGAGATATTTAAACTGATCTTCACTATACCTTTTTATTTTTTAAGATTTTTTATTTATTTATTTGAGAGAGAGACAAAGAGCATAAGTAGGGGGAGGAGCAGAGGGAGAGGGAGAAGCAGACTCCTCGAGGAGCAGGGAGTCTGTCGCCAGTCTCAACCCCAGAACTCTGGGATCATGACCTGAGCCAAAAGCAGATGCTTAACCAACTGAGCCACCCAGGGGCCCCTATACTTTTTATTCAGAACATTTTTCTGCCACAAAATCTCTGTGCATATAAACATGCATTTCTTCAAAATCTTGAGATCTTGAGGTAGTGCAAGGGGATGGGCTTATTGTAGAGAATGAGGTGGGAAGTTATGGGTAGGGAGACAGGGGAGAAATGAATGTTTTCCCTTTCCTTTATGGTATGTTCTCCCTTACTTTCCCAATTTGATGGAAGGAACTTAAAGCATAAGAAAAACTAGGGCAAACCCCACTGTCCATTCTGCAGTCTCCTATCCCTTCCTGTGTCAACTATCCTTTCTTTCCAATTTTTAAATTCTAGTCTCCCCTCAGCAAATATTTACAGTTCTCTCCAATCTTAAAACCAGACACACAAATGCATTGAATCTTGGATCCTTCCTAGTTAGCTACCATTCTATTTCTCCCCTTCTCTTCTCAGGCAAGCTTCTTGAAAAATTGTACTCTTCTTCTCTCCTTCTTCACCTCCAATTGATTTCTCAACCTGCAGCAAATTGGTTCCAATTTTTCCTAATTGCTTAACTGAAATTGCTGTTACCAGTTACTGAGAACCTCCTCTCGGCTCAACCCAATGGTCATGTCGTTGTTTGACCTGTCTCTAACAAGTTTTAAGTACTGACCACGTCTTCTTAAAATTATTCTTCTGCTGCTGTAATTTCTGACACATTATTCTCCTCTAGATTTCCTCCCATTCTTCTGGTTGCTCCTGCTCAGTGTCCTTAGCTAACTCTTCTCTCTGACTCTCCTCTTAAAACTTGTTGGCTTGAGACTTTAATTCTCAGTCTTCTATTAGTCTTTCCACTCTGTGTGATCTCACCTGTTGGCTTAGTTTCCACTTAACCAAAGATGTCTCCCAAATCCCCATCTCAGTCCAGACCTTTTTCTGGAACTCCAGGCTGGGATATCCACCTGCCTGTAAGAAATCTAATGTTAAATATACCACAAGCATCTCAACTGCAAACCATGTCCCAAATTAAGTTCTTTGCTTTTTCCTCAGAATCTGTTGAGATTCTTTAGTTACCTTTCCCAAAACCCCAAGCCAGAAATCTGGAGTCATTCTTAACTCCATAGTGTCCCTCGCTCTCCTCATCTAGTTCCAGGGAATCCCAGTGCCATAGACTCTAAGGTCATATGATTACTCATTTCTATCTCCTCCTTTATGCAGACTGCTGGAGGAGGTCATCGAGAGGACGTGGCCACCTGCTGGACCCTTGACCTGAACTCCACACTTAGCACAGAGACTGATGTGGGCCTTGCTTTTTAGGACCCTAAAATCATGATCTAAGCTGAAATCAAGAGCCAGATGCTCAACCAACTGAGCCACCCAGGTGGCTTGAGAAAATGTATTTTTTAAAAGCTACCACCAGAGTATTCTAATGCACAAACAAGTTTGAAATTCTCAGAGGAAGAGGCCAACCCCCAAATCACATGGGCAAAAGGAGATTAGTCATTTTGGATGAGCCACTCATACTAATGGGAACGTGAACCAAGTGGTACCCTGTATCTCTCAGGACTGATGAGGTAGAATCAAATCAAAACTCACCTGGTACAGAGCATTCCCCATAACCTGGCCCTTGATTTAATTCTCTGTGCAATCATCCACCCTGTCCAAGAATCCTTTGTTCCTACAACACCAAGCTATGTATAGCTTCCTGAGGTTTTCATGCTATTCTGTATCTCTGTATTTGCAGATGCTTTCTCTGATTTTTTTTTAATTTATTTATTTGACAGAGAGAGCACAAGTAGGCAGAGCGGCAGGCAGAGGGAGAGAGAGAAGCAGGCTCTCTGCTGAGCAGGGAGCCCCATTCGAGGCTCAATCCCAGGACCCTGGAATCATGACCTGAGCCAAAGGCAGCCACTTGGCCAACTGAGCCACCCAGGCGTCCCGCTTTCCCTGATTCTTGAATGTCTTTCTCCTCCTCTTCTACCCAGAAAACTCCTACTAGGCTTCATTGGGAAATATTTCTAGACTCAGAAAATCAGAGCAAATCACTTCCCATTTGCGCCCATATTCTTCCTTGGACATATTTCCATCGTTGCATTTACATTGCATTTAACTTTTTGCTTATATGTCCATGCTACCTATTAGCCTGTCATATCCTTAAAGATGGAGACAATATCTTAGACATTTTTGAGGCATTGGTACCTGAAACAATACCTAATCTACATATATTTGTTGAATGCATGAATCCCTTCAAAGAAGGTCTTTCTAAAGTATCAAATGCCCAAATATTAGAAAATGAGGCTAAACAGCAAAAATTAGCCTTTGATCTAAATTAGTTCCCATAAGTGAAAAGCTTGACAATATCAACCATCAGAATCTTTTAGTCCTTAATCTTTACTTTTTCATCTGATGCTCTGACCCATGGGTCATTTGTTAAGGGGTATAGCAGGCTCTGGAGAGCTTAGTGTTTAGAGTACTTAATTATCCAAGGATGAAACAAACAAAAAATTTGTTTGTGATTTCCATCAAGAATCAACTATTGTCTCTTGAGAACCCTATTACAAGCCAGGCATTGTATTTCCCATTAAGCATGCAAAGATTAAATACAGTGGAGTTATGCCCAAAATCTAATAGGGCACAAAAATGTATTTGATTAATTTCTGCTCAGTGTATGATTTCATAGAATATTAGTTTATGGAAGTCAAAAGGTGATTTTTTTTAGATAAATGGTTATTATTCACAACAGAACTTGTACAAACAAGATGACAATAATGCATTTATAATAGCTGCCTATTTATGGACGGGAGCCCAAGCTGTGTTAGATGCCCAAAGTGGCTACTGCAGACAGTAATGATGAAGTAACCAGTGGAGCCAGACCTATGTGTAGTTGTTTCCTAATAGGCTTAATTATTTCTCAGATCAAGGAGAGCCCTATGCCTTAATTATATTTGGCAATGGGTAATAGTTTTGACTGACCCTGGATTCTGGATGTGCAAGCAGAAATCACAATGTAGGTTCTTTATCACTCAGTCATGTTGACTTTAAGGAAGGCAGGATTTCTTATAATCTTACTTCCTTGGGGAAAAAAAACTATTATTTTATACAAAAGGAAACTGAAACCCCAGAGAGATTTCAATAAAAGATTCAAAGTAACATATTGGCAGTTGATTTCATTGTAGACGCCAAGCCCACTCTCTTTCTGCTGCACCCAAAATTGGATTACCATAAATAATGGGGCTGGATTTACAACATGAGTGTAAATTGTCACTGAATTCACTTAACTGATTGTTTCTGTTCCAAATACGCTGCGGCCCAGAAAACGGTGCACCAAACATGAAAAGGGTACATTCCATCAACACTCTTACCTCTGCAGCCTCTTACTAGATGTAATATATGAGTAACTCAGGAGGAACTGTAATTTTTTCAAGAGTACCAGGAGAGGAAAGTTATGGTTTAAAATTTCAGGCAGCTTCAAGAGGAGTCAAGTCAGTGAAATTTCTCATTGTGATTTCTGTCTTCATGTGGTAGAGCTTATGACCTAAAAGATGAAAAAAAAAGTCAAGAATTCTGCTTATTAGGCACATACTGGCTTGTAGTAGGAATAGCCAGGCTATAGCGGCAGGCAGATCTTGAAACCCAGCCTGATCACTTTCAATCCTTGTAACTTTGGCATTCAGCTTTGTTCTATAAGTGATAATGCTAACAGCTGCCTTGAAGGGTAGCTGTCAGGAGTAGAGGAAAGAACATAGGAAAAGGAACTTGGTATGGGATGTTCTTAGTGAGGCTTTGTGTCCTCTTTTTTTCATGTGTGACCCCAGGATTATTCCTCAGGCTCCAACTGGTTCCCCCAGCCCTTCTCTTCTTCCCAAAACTGGGAGTGGGATGAGGTTGAGTGAGGCATTCAGCTCAGGCATAAAATTTAAGGGGTTTCCAAAAGCACAGCAATCAAGATAAAGAAATTTGTAAATGCAGTATTTCTAACACTCATCTTACATGACTTGGCCTCAATTGCTTCACCTAATACCGTCCTTGTCAGATCTTGTCTTTATTTAAAAGTTTGACATTTTCTTCTTCATGGGCTTCTTTTCCTGTCTTTTTTAATTTTCAAAAATATTTTTTAAAAGATTTTGATTATTTATTTGACAGAGAGAGAGATCACAAGTAGGCAGAGAGGCAGGCTCTCTCAGAGAGAGGAGGAAGCAGGCTCCCTGCTTAGCAGAGAGCCCTGTTCGGGACTCAATCCCAGGACCCTGAGATCATGACCTGAGCTGAAGGCAGAGGCTTAACCTACTGAGCCACCCAGGTGCCCAATTTTCAAAAAATATTTTATTCAAATATTATTTATCTTGATTACTGAGTATTTTGGTAAACCTTAAATTATATATCCAAGCCGAGTGGCTCTCTTACCTCCTCCTAATCCTAAACCCATCTCTTTCTTCTTTCCGGCCTCAGGTCCCAGCAGCCTTTCCATTCCTCTCAAAAGCCAACATTCCTGCTTTACAGCTCCTTTATTCTAGGCAGGTGGTGCAGTGGGAGGCAGGATTTTCAATGCCCCCCTTGCTTGCCTCCCGAAGACAAGAAAAGAGACTTCTGGTCTCATGACCCACTTTGAAGAAATGAGGGAGAAAACACGTGTAGAATGGAGGCCATTTTATCTGTCAGGAGTCAGAACCTCAAACCAACTGAGTCTGGCGGGTACTACAGTAGAAAGAGTGAGAGCATGGTGCTAGACCACCTGCGTTCTCCAGCCTTCACAGGCTATGTGACCTGGGGAAGCTACTTAGACCCTGCCCCTTACTAGCTGCGCCATCTTGGGAAGTTACATGAGGTCTGCTAGTTATCAGTTGTGCCATATTAGTTAAGTTCCTTTAGCTCTACCCCTTCCTAAATTTGTCACCTTCATCAAGTAACTTGAACTCTGTCCTTACTAGTTGTGCCATCTTGGGCAGTTGCTCAAGCTCTACTCATCACTGGTCATGTCATGTTGGGATGTTACGTGAGCTCTGCTCCATACTAACTACGCCATCATGGGAAGTTGCTTGGGCTCTCTGTGCCTTGGTTTTTCTCAACTGTAAAATGGAGGCAAGAGAGGTACTTATCTTGTGGTTATTGTGACGATTAAATAAGTTAAGGCTTGTAATGCTCTCAGGACAGTATCTGGTGGGCATTAAGCACTCAATACATAGCAGCAATTATTTGAAAAATGTTTCAGACTTCAAAAAAAAGTGTTCAAAATAAGAAAAATGTCAGTAGTAAAATCATCATATTTTCAAAAATGTTATAATAATTCCATTTACTTGAGAATGAGTATAATTTATTTTGTTTAAGATGATGTGTGTTGGGGCACTTGGGTGGCTCAGTTGGTTAAGAATCTATCTTCGGCTCAGGTCATGATCTTGGGTCCCTGGGATCAAGCCCCTATCAGGTTCCCTGCTAACCGGGAAGTCTGTTTCTCCCTCTCCTTCTGCCCCTCCCCCAAGCTTGTTCTCTCTCACTCTCTCTCTCTCTCTCAAATAAAAAAAAGAGAGAGGGAGAGAGAGAGAGAGATGATGTGCATTGGGGTCTTCCAAATAAGAGGCCTGTGGTTCTTTCAAGGTCCTACAATTGACTTGAATCCAAGGAAGTTACAAAGATTGTTTCAAGTTCTTCAAGTGCAGTATTTCAGTGAATCCTCATGACAATCTTATGAAGCAGGAACCATTGTCATGACCACATTTTAGAGGAGGAGATGGGTCCAGAGAGCATGAGTGACTTGTCTGAGATCACACTGCGAGTAGAAGGTGGAAAGGGCCACCATTCACTGCTTTTCCAAATTCTTTCTTTTTAAGATTAAGGACTCTCTGAGACCATTTTGCTGATTCCTATGCACAGCTAATCTGACTATTCTGTGGATGTACATTGTTAAAATGAAAATGTTTACTTCAGTGTATCCCCAAATACAGAGGTATCCATTTCCAAAAGATTCTTCTCATGTGAGAAGTGTCTTTGGGGGCATTTCCTTTCCTTTCCCTTTCTTTCTTTCTTTTTTTTTTTTAGATTTATTTATTTAAGAGAGAGAGTGTGCATGCCTGTGCATGAGCAGGGGGAGGAGCAGAAGGAGAATTGGGAGAGAATCTCCCACAGACTCCCCACCGAGTGTAGAGCCCATCGCAGGGCTCAATCCCACGACCATGACCTGACACTGAAACCAAGAGTCAGACACTTAACCAGCTGAACCACCCAGGCACCCCCCTTTGGGGCATTTCCTGCTCTATATCTGTGTGTAGACTGGAAATTTATTCAACATGCATTGACATCATGAGATCCAAATGTACAGAGGAGCGACTTGGAGGGAGGCAGATGACACACCCAGTAGGACACCACATCTGGGAAGAGTTTCCAATTCCTCACTTCACCACTGCATCCCATGAATCACTGTATTAGATGGTGGCATTCCAGGTTCTGGAGGTCCACTGATGGAGAAGAGAATACAGGTGAGCAGCTCATGCTATTGTCAATTTCAATTTTCTCCTGGGTTAAGGTTTTTTTTGCCCTTATATATTCACATAGGGGGGAAAATGTTAACCTGTTTAAGGCTTTGTTTCTGACTTGACAACAGAGGTCTCCTTTGGGCCTAACAAGTGCCTCCTTAGGTTTTGAAGGAAGAGCCCTTTCTCCTTCCTGTGCTTGCAGCAGCCACTGTGAGAGACTCCGTTGATATGCCATTGCTGTTCTTGACGAGGCTCTGATACTGGAAATCCTGCCCTACAGCTCTCTTATTCTCCCCCACTGAAGGATCTTGGAATACAGGTGTGATTGTATTAATTAAGCATTTATTATGTGCATAGCACTGGGTGAGGCATTACAAAAGATATCAAAATTCCATTCAAGCTTGATGGAGGTCATGACATATAGAAGCAACTGAAATGAAAACACATTTAAGTACAAAACTGATAAATAAACAATAAATACTTTAAGAATTGAAAGGGGAGAAGTCAGTCCAAGAGGGGAGTCTTCAAGAAAGAGTTCAAAAGCTATTAAAAAATTACGGTCATGATCTTCAGAGTTGATGTCATATCAAATGTCCCTTTTGACAACTCTTGTTTCAAACTTGCCTTTCCTATGCGCCTAAGCCAGGAAAGTAGTGGTTATTACTATTATTATTATTATTAATTATAAGCTGTTGTTTCTACATACTTAGAGGTCTGACATACCCAACTGGTGCAGGTAATAATCTTTGTGTGCATTTTTCAAAATAATTTATGATTGACTTTAAATTTAATCTCTAGCCATTTCTTGAGCAGTCAGATGATTTATCAATGAGCTGAAATCTGTCTTCTTTTTCTTTGGTAGAAATCATCCGTCATCTGCCCTATTAAGGCCCTAGGAGGCTAAAGACATTTTAGTCCATTTTTTGTCGACAGTGAACTTGTCTTCTGCCTTTAGGAGTTATAACTTAGAGCATGCCCTGCATTACAGACTGTAAGGCCCACAACACACTGAGAAACTGGGCATAGAGTAACTCTTGGAAAAATATGTCACTGAGAGCCATACATTAAGGAGGATGTGACACACTTTACTGTCAAAGCTACAAGTTGATGAGTTTGATGTCCACTGAGATTATTCCCTACAGAAAGGAAAGGGACTTTTTCTAAGTCTGCCTGGAAGAAGTGTTTTATATTTTCAAAAGCCTTAGCTGCCTGTCATACAATTTGGAAAGCTCATGTTGCATTATGTATCAACTAATCATAGAAAGTAATTTTTCTTAGTCCAAATCATTCTTACCTTTCACCTTTCCTATCTTTCGTACATGCTCAACCTCTTCTTCACTAGCCAACTCCTACCCCTTAAACTATGTAGCCTTATCTACATTGCTTTTTCTAACACTGTGTACTTATCAGGCATATGTGCTCTGCAATCCCTAATCCTTAGCAATGCCTACTTGCTGCTTTCTCTCAGCTGCAAATCATGCCTAACGAAACGAAAGGAAATGAGAATACCTGATATTCAATATTCTTTCTCTCTGGTTTCACTTGGCAATGAATTCACTCATTTTGTGTTCCCTGGCATCTGCTATTCAACAGCTGTTCACATTCTTTTTAACCTCCTCTTAAACCTAATCACTTTCTCTCACTCACCAAATGTCCTGGTGGGTCGAGGTTATCAAATAGGTATTCTCTCACGTACCATTCCTCCATCTGAAAGCCTCTTTTTTGTTGCTTTCATGCTCCATTTTCCCATCTTCTGTTTTGTTTCTGTTTGCATTCTCTAATCTTATTTTTTTAAACAAATCTATTGAGGTTTGATTTACATTTGTACAACACACCCATTTTAAGTGTATAGTTTGAGGAATTTTGACAGATATATAATACCCCTGAAACTACCACCAAAATGCAGATATGGAATTTTTCCACTATATGAAAAAAGTTGCTTCATACCATTCATAGTTAATCACCAACACCTGTCATGGCTTCAGACAAACACTGACCTGTTTTCTGTCACTATAGACTACTTTTGCCTTTTCTAGGATTTCAGATAAATGAAACCATACAGTATGTAATCTTTTACTTCTTGCTTTTTGTGCTCAACATGCTCTTTTTCAGATTCATCCACACCCATGATTGTGTAATTTTTATAAAGTTTTGTTTAAACACATCAACACCCATTCATTTACACATTATCCATGAGTATGTGAAAAGACCGCATGGCCCATGAAGCCTAAAATATTTATTCTCTGGCCCTTCACAGGAAATTCTGCCAACTCTTGATCTAAGTGGTCAAATTTTATGGTATGAAGTTTTTTGTATTTATTATTCTTTTAATGTCTATTGGATCTGTAGTAATAAAACCATTCATTCCTGATACTGGTAATTTGGGATTTTTTTCTTGATCAGTACAGCTAGAGGTTTATAAATTTCATTGATCATTTCTAAAATCTAGCTTTTTATTTCAATAATGTTTGTTTTCTGCTTGATTGATTTCCATTTATTTTCTTCACTAATCTTTGGTTTAATTTGCTTTTCTACTTCTTTTTAAGGTGGAATCACAGACCATTAATTTTAGATTTTCTTCTTTCCTCACCTTAAGTATATTTCTATGTACTGCTTTAAAAACATTTCATATATTCTGACCTGTATTTTTACTTAATATTTTCTTATTCCTTCTGTGATTTTCTTCTGTGACATGTTACTTACAAATATAATATTTAATTCTCAAATATTTGATTATTTTTCAGATACATTATTTTTTATTTCTAATTTAATTCTCATAACGAGAAAATATGTTATGATTCCAAACTGATTAAATGTATTAAGACTGGTTTATGGCCTAGAATGTGGTCTATCTTAGTGTCTGTCCCCTGTGCACTTAAAAGGAATGTGTATCCTGCAGTTGTTGTACATAGTGTTCTATGAATATCCATTTGGTAAACTTGATAGTGTTATTCACATCATCTATATCTTTGGGTTTTTTGTGTGTCTAGTTCTATCAATTGCTGAGAGATGGGTTTTAAAATTTCCAACTTTGATGGTGGATTTGTCTACTTCTGTTTTATTGTCAATTTCCCCTTTAATCTATTTCCAAAATATTGCCATTAATCATATACACATTTTGACTTTTAGCTTATCCTGACAAAAACAGATCCTTTTATCTTATAAGCTTTCTTATCTCTGGTAATATTTCTTATTCTGAAGACTACTTTGGCAGTAATACAGCTACTTCATCTTTCTTATAATTACTATTTACAATTGAATCATCCTCTCACTTTTAATTATCTTGTCTTTATATGTAAAGCTTATCTCTTGTATATTTCTATTCAGTCTGACAATCACTGAATATTAACTGGAGTATTTAAGCCATTTACACTTAATGTAGTGACTACTTATGACAGGGTTTAAATCTACCATCATGCTGCTTTCTATTTGCCCCATTTGTTTTGTTCCATTTCCTTCTTTTTCAGCCTTCTTTTAGAACTATTTGTATAGCATTTTACCTTTTTCTACTGGCTATTACATATACATGTGTTGCTTACACTAGAAGTTACAATACTCCTCTTTACACTGTCAGACTCTACTTGCAAGTGATACTGTATCATTTCTCATATTCTTACAATAGTATGTTTTCATTTCCTCATCTCACCCTTTACATTTTTATCTTCTTACTTCTAGATGTTATATAAATTCATCAATGCACATTATTAGTTTTGCTTTAAACGGTTTTCTTTAAAATACATTTTTCTAAAAGAAAAAAAAAGTCCTTTATATTTAGCCACAAAATTTTCCAATTCAGGCCCTTTTTATTCCTTTGTGTTGATACAAGTTTTCAAATGGTATCATTTTCTTTCAGACTAAAGATCATTTAATATCTCTTATAGTGTATATTTGATGGCAATGAATATTCCAGCTTTTGTTTGCTTGAAATTTCTTTGTTTCCCTTCAATTTTCAAAGAAACATTTGTTGGATACAGAATTCTAGATTGACCTTATTTTTTTTCAGCAATGTAAAGATATTCCATTTTTTAATGATTTGTAGCCATTCTTACGTTTGTTCCCACGATATAATAAATATCCCCTCTCCTCCAGTTCTAAAAACATGTTCCTCATTTTCTTCTGGAACTGATGACTGCTTTCTCCAACAAATACCTTATCAGAGAAGACAAAGTGAGGCTGAGAGCTAGAGTCACAGAGAGCAAGACAAAGTAGAGAAAGAGGGAGAAACTACAGATTAAGAAACAAATAAAAAAACAATTTATTTCAACTCTAGAAATTTAAAAAATACATGAGATACTGAGGTAAAATCAGAACAAGGACAATATTTAATGGTATTAAGGAACTACTGATGTTAAAAGTGGTAGCATTATGTTCAAAAAAATTATCATTACATTACAGAAAGCATGCTGAGTTAGTCAAAGAAATAATATGATGTTGAAGACAATACAAAATAATCAAAGGGCAGAGGGTAAGTACACAGGGATATCAATAAGATGACATTGTCTACAAGTTGATAATTGTTAAAATATTTCATTATATAAAGTTCAAAAAATGGAAATAGAATTATTTAGAATTAGGTGGAATTAGAGTTAGGTGGAATTATTAGAAACACTGCCAAGGGGTGCCTGGGTGGCTCAGTGGGTTAAAGCCTCTGCCTTCGGCTCGGGTCATGATCTCAGGGTCCTGGGATCAAGTCCCGCACTGGGCTCTCTGCTCAGCGGGGAGCCTGCTTCCCCCTCTCTCTCTGCCTGCCTCTCTGCTTACTTTTGATTTTCCTCTCTCTGTCAAATAAATAAAATCTTAAAAAAAAGAAAGAAAGAAACACTGCCAAAAGGACACACTACAAAGAAAGCAAAATACACAAATGAACAAGGAAACGGAATAAAAACAAATTATTGGTCATTATTATGAAAACCTAGTCACCTGCTGTGTCATCTAATACAGTAGCCAATGGCCTCATGTAACAATTTAACTAAAAATAAAGCTGAAAATTTAGTTCCTTAGACACACAACCTGCATCTCAAGTGCTGAATGGCCCAAGTACTCAGGGCTACCATGTTGGACAGCAGAAATTCAGAACATTACCACCATCATTTCTATCAAACCCTGACAAAAACTGTGCATCCAATCAGTGGTGTATACACCAAATAAGAATACTTAATATTTATTGAGCTAAGGGCTTAAAGACCCTATCCCTTTCTCACACCTTCCTTGATTACATTTTAAAAAGTTTTTTCGTGTTATTTTTTTGGTTGAAGGTATATTGTTTCATTTCACGTGTAAGGATCATGCAATAAAGAATGGATCTATTTCATTTTATCAGATGAAAATTAAACATGCACATTTCCTTCTTTGCTATGGCTACCAGAAAACTCAGAAGTAAGTTAATGCTTAATTGCCATAACTATTAATCCAGGTTTTGAATAAATGTATTTTCACACCCCTCTATGCAATTTTTGACATTACTCTATTTTAATGTATTTTAAAATTTTTATTGTAAAGAGGCTCAAATTCCTCTTGGAGATGGGTGGAATGTAACTGATAAATTCTACATAGTGGCACTCTACTGCCCTCTCTCTTTCAAGAATAAAAGTTCCAAGCAAGAAATTATTAGCAAGTAAAGTTTTTCCAACAATAACCATAAGAAAAAACCTGTAATTAATCAACATATTGTGAACATCAATGCTAAAAGCCATTATAAAGTTGAGTAGTAATTTTTTTTTTTAGATTTTATTTATTTAATAGAGAGAGAGATCACAAGTAGGCAGAGAGGCAGGCAGAGAGAGAGGAGGAAGCAGGCTCCCTGCTGAGCAGAGAGCCTGATACAGGGCTGGATCCCAGGACCCTGAGTTCATGACTTGAGCCAAAGGCAGAGGCTTAACCTAATGAGCCACCCAGGAGCCCCAAGTAGTAATTCTTAATAAAATTCTGAGATTAAAAAAAACTACTACTTAAATATGAAAATTACCAAAACTCAATAGCAAACATCATATTAATTAGTAAAGTACCAATATTTCCATTAAAATCAGAAATAAGATAAAGATACTTGATATCACTATCATTCAGCATTGTTTTGAACAATGTAGCAAATGCATTAAAACTTTACAATTTTAAAATCAAAATTAAAATTTTTAAAATCAAATAAGCAATAAATAATTGAAAGATGTAGTTACCTTTATTTTCAGAATGGTACACCTAGAAAATCTGAATATCTATAATAGGTAATTAAAATTAGTAAGAGTTTATTAAGGTGAATAGAAATGACATACATAAAAAGAACTGATACCTTTTTTCTATGCCACCAAAACTAATTTGAAATGGGGAAAAAAGGGGCACCTGGGTGGCTCGGTCGGTTAAGCATCTAACTCTTGATTTCAGCTCAGACCGTGATCCCAGGGTCATGAGATTGAGCCCCAAATTACGCTCTGTGCTGCATGTAGAGCATCTCTTCCTTTCCCTGTGCCCAATCCCTTACCCCGCTCCATGCTCTCTCTCTCTCTCAAAAAAGGTCGTGGGGGAATCCTACCCTAATAGCTACAATGAATAAATGCAAAGGATACATTTGACATAGGAACCTACGTGTGTCTCAAAGGAAATGCACAGAAACTAAATTGAAAAAAACAAACAATAATATGTTATCAGAGGACATAAAATAGACATAAAAACAGAGTAACTTATTTTCCTGGATATAGAATCTTCAAATTATATAAAAAAAAAAAATCCATCCCGAACTAATGCAGGTTAATTTAATACTGAATTTCTTAGGAATGTTTTTTATCTGTAAGAAGACACCCAACTAAAACAGTGGCTTAAGTAACTAAAACATTCAACTATCTCACATAAAATATCTGCAGAAAGAAACTACCAGGCCAGTACAACCAGTACAATGGTTCCCCAATCATAAAAACCCAGCCTCCTCCTATCTTTCTGCCTTCCTTACGAATGTTGGGTTTGTTACTTTGTAAGTACCACGATGGCTGCTGCAACTCCAGGCATCACACTCAAGTTCAAGTCAGGCAGGAAGGGAGAAGGCAGTGGTGCTAAGTAGACCTACCTTTTTTTCTTCTTTTTTTAATAAAAAAAGCAAATGATTCTCCAGAAATCTCCCAGTAGACTTCCATTTATATTGCATTGGCCAGAATCACATCATGTGACTAACCCTAGATGCTAGTTAAGCTGAGAAAGCAAGAGCTCACTCTTCCAGTCTTCAAGGTGGTGTAAGATAAGGAAGAAGGTTGAGAATGGGTGTTTAGCCAACCAAGTGTTAATATTTACCACAAATTCTAGTCAGAATATCACTTTTTTCCATTCAAACTGTTCTGTTTTCCGAAGTAGAATGTATATTCCAGAAAAGGAGTCTTTACTTTGCTTTTCACCATATTCCTGGTATCTAACATGTAGTTATCTGTTGGATGATTAAGAGCTTTAGTGCCAACTGAAAATATGTTTTTTAAAAGTGGCCATTTCTAAATTATAGTGTATCACAACTATACCTTTAGTTTTCAATAGTGGGACTAAACACAGAATCATACAATAGGGAAGGTTATCTGGTCTCACCATCTTCCCAGAGTAAGAATTTCAGCCCAAAGGTGTCATGGCTGCCCACCTCTGGCTTATATACCACAAAAAAGGCATAGTGACTGCTTACTGTGTCAGGGCCTAGGTGTAATGTTCTACATGCACGACTTCATTTCTAGTCACAATGATCCCATGAGGAACATACTATGATTTCCATTTCACAAAAGAGAAAAACGAGGCAGTCTCAAAACAACACAGCAAGTAAGTGGCAGGGCCTGGATCAGAACCCCAGTCAACCTAACTCTACATTTCAAGTTCTGACTCACTGAGCTTTACCACTTTCAATATGAACACAGTCTGTTTCAATATGAACACAGAGCTGCTACACAGCTCTTTGATAGAATGTTCTTTCACTAAGCTGGACCAACCGGTCACACTGTTATTTCTACTCATTATCTTCATTCTAGAGGAAAGCTCAATAAGTCCGTTCGTTCTACTAAATGATCACCCTTTGAAAGTCTAAGAATTATTTCCAAACACCATGTTATTTTGGTCAACTGTTTTTGGATTATAGTCTATTTGTAGGATTCTCTCTTAAATGCAGCATGCAAAAGGAAACTCAACACCACAAATCTGTTTACCAAGGTCATAGACTATTGTAGGGGCTAAAAACAGGCTGCCCCAAGATGGGCCACTTTGGCCTAAATTACATACAAGCAGAATTAAATCATAACAATATCTTGAGGCATCTGGGTGGCTCAGTCGGTTAAGCAGCTGCCTTTGGCTCAGTTCATGACCCCAGGGTCCTGGGACCGAGCCCCGCATCTGGCTCCCTGCTCAGCGGAGAGCCTGCTTCTCCCTCTCCCTCTCCCTCTGCGTGCCGCTCTGCCTATTTATGCTCTCTCTGTCAAATAAATAAATATTTAAAATAAATAAATATATGAATGAATAAATCATAACAATATCCTTTCATCGTTTAAAATGGAAGAAAGTTTCAAAAAGTGCTATTTTTCACTGCTAAAATTCCACTCAGTTCTTACATACAAAGGGAGTATCTACATGTCATTAAATGTGTAAAGGACTAACTTACCCTATAAACTCATGGATTGTATGGCTAAAGTGTCTGATGGAGAAATTACTTGGCCTCCCTGTAAATAATCAGTTTTTCTTATTTATAAAAAAGTCAGCAACCACAAGGCAAAATTATTTAGAGGAAACAAAAAAATCTAGAAAGATAAAAGGAGTAATTCTGTTAATATGAATGCGTTTTCTGTTGTACTAAACTCATATTCAAATTATAGTTTAAAATTAGTTATTCACTTTTGACTGTTTGGCTTTTATTGAAAAGTTCTTTGGTTTTTTTTCTTTTAAATGTCCAATTAAATAGCAAATTTCCAAAATCCTTGGAAGATATGTCACCTATAAGCTAACTTCTTCAAGATATACAAGGTAAAGAAAAAGAAAAAAAATTAAAAGTATGGTTAACCTCAATTTTTTTTTTTAAGATTTTATTTATTTGACAGAGAGAGAGAGATTACAAGTAGGCTGAGAGGCAGGCAGAGAGGAGGAAGCAGGTTCCCTACCGAGCAGGGAGCCCAATGCAGGCCTCAATCCCAGGACCCTGAGATCATGACCTGAGCTGAAGGCAGAGGCTTTAACCCACTGAGCCACCCAGGAGCCCTAACCTCAATTTTTAAAAAATTGAAGTATAAAGAAGTCCCACAGCTGGTTTCAAGAAATGGTCATAAGCAGGACTCTACTGCCCTCTTTTGTATCAAGAATGTAACACAATGCAAGTGCCAAATAGGGCACCTCCCAGCATAAAGTGAAACGTTTTCCAGGCTTGTTCTTGTTTTCAACACCAGGGCAGAGGCCATTTGCCTAAGTGCCTTCACACAGTTTGCTGTTTCGTATGTTTTTGTTGAATAAATGAATCTGACTTGTTTTGACTCTTCTAAAAAGTTTTTTGTGTGTGATTATTGCTGAAATATTAGAGTCAAGAGTAAAATAAAGCCGTACATTCAAGATTTTTTTTAAATGATTCTAATGGGTTTGGTGAGTCAAAGGAGCAAAAATATGACAGTTTCCAGTTGTCCTGTGGGGTCTCCCAATCTATTCTGCTTTCAAATCCAGTGTTTAAAACCAACAAAGGCAAAACAAAAGTTGGGACTTGAGTGCCTTTATTTAGCCTGACAGCCACATTGAAGCAGTCTTTTAATCTGTTAAGTGACCTAAGCACAAATCACATGGGTCTTCTTAGTTTATGATCAGATGGCACACAGGTTTTCTCTGAGGACACAAACATTCCATTGTAGAGACCCCATGTCATAGTGGAGGTTAGGGAAGATATCTCCAGCATTCCTTCAGTTTTCCAATTTAGAAGCCTCCCTCCAATCCCCCCCAATAGATCTATAAAGTAGAGGCACAAAGAGGTTCCATTTCCAGTGCAAAAATATATGGAGTTAGCTAGTATCACCAACATTTGTACCCCGCCACCCACCATCTCAGCCAGGCTCTTTTTGTTGGGACTTCTGAGGGACCTCTAACAAAATGCGCTTCAGCCTACACTTTACATGCAACTGAAGGAGGATATTCTCTCAGCGCCAACCTGTGATTTGAGGATTGCTGAAACTCTACAGCGGAGTAATAAGTTATAAACTGCTTTTGTAACAATAAAATCAAACATTAAATAGACAGCCAGATAATATTGCCTTTTCTTTCCAAAAATTTAATTTGTATATTTTAAATGACAATAAAAGACATTTTCTCAATCATTTAATCAAGTAATCCAAAGGAAAAAAAGTGAAATACTATGATTACAGGGATGCTGATAGACACTTCCAGCAAGATATATGGCAACAAAATTTTCAGCAAGTTTTATAAGAATCTGGTATAAAACATAGTTAAAGACAACATTTTTAAAAGGACAAGATCAGCTTACCTAAGCATTCCTAAGAGACATTTGGACTTCTTGTCCTGGCTTAAAAACAAAACAAAACCCTCAAATCACATTCTTTAATACAAATAAATTTACTATATTGGCTAAGCTGCATAAAGTTCAGGAGGATAAGTTCTGAAAAAAGCAATAAACACAAAATTAAGGCAAACTTGATAGTTGGTATCAGGTAAATAACACATTTAGAAGGACCTTTGTTAAGAATTTTGAAGCTAAATATTTCAGAGTACTCAAAGCACTCTGGAGTACTCGAAGCTATATATTTCAGAGGGCACATTGGTATCTATTATACATCTGAGCCTAACAGCATCCTGGAGGAGGAATTTTTACTAAAGAGAAAAACTAAGATGACTCATTTAAGATCATACAGCTTGATCAGTGGCACAAACACACTTATCAAAGGCCTTGGAACGTGGAAAACTTTCCTGTTGGTTCATTTACCTTCCTAATTGCATCGAGATATGATCCAAGCATCTAAACAGTTTGAACTCCCTGAGGTCTGCAAAACAGACTGCAGCCACAATGGGTGATGAGGAAAGGCAGCTCAAGATTTCTCACATGCTACGTGATTTGCAGTGCAAGACTAGGATAAAAAGGGAGATGGATATAAGAAACGGGGAGGAATGACCTGAAAGATCATCATACGGCCAAGTTCAACCAAAACCCAGAATAAACGAGAACAAACTGAAAAGGAGACCTAGAAAGGTAAGAAACTATTCACCTTAATAGTGCAAAGTATTCAGTACATATACCCATATAAATATTTCTAAAACTTCTTTGAGGTAGACAGATGTTAGGAATAAACTTGAGTACATGTTTAACAAAAAGAAGAAAGAAAAGAAAAAGAGAAAGAAAAAGAATGGAAAGAGGCACTGAAGAGAGGCCCTATTTTTAAAGCTACCTTTAGTAAAAAAAATTGCAATAAGTACTTGTAAAGATCCCTTTCAGTGAAGTGCTTAAATGCCTGTTGTTTTATTCCTACATTGAGAGGTTGAGATTGGTATCTCACAGCTAAAGAACCCAAACCAAGGGTTTTTAAAAGAAAGCCTACCAAAGCCCTCAGCAAGTTTATAACTTTTTACAACTTGTCCACTTGGCCCACGTTGTCTTCCCCTCTTCAGTTTCTCAAGTGGGAGCTCAAATCAACTTTCCTGGAAAAATCTCCAGGATTCCCTCAGTCAGAAGCAATGTTCCTACTTCCAAAAGTCCTGCTACACTTAAGCCTTGCTGTCACTGTGTTATAGCAGTTTGCACACTTGTCTCCCCACTGGACTACAAGCTCCGGAAAAGGCACACGAAGCTAACCCTGCCTCTTCATCTCTCAATCTTCAGGAGCTAGCATCCTATGGGTCCTCATTAATCAAGAGCCCATCTGACCTGATCTCTCAAAATGTACATTTTGTATAAGGTGAACAAATTGGAAGTCTGAAGTTCTTCACATGAAATTCAATATATCCTACAAAAACCATTTCTATTCCTTTCCCTCTTTCTCTCAGGGAAAATTAGTCTACTGGGGCAAATATCAGGATACAACCTTAGTCCCTCTTTTCGACCCCATTTTTTTTAGTATTACATTTCCTTCGTTAAAATATCCTTATACACTTACAAGTAAAACCAAGTCACAAGAAGAGCAACAAAACACATGGTTCTTCATGATATAAAAACAAATTTTTCCAATCACCAGGTCACAGAAAAATAAAAAAACACATTCTTATTTTTGAACATTATTTGTAAGGACTTAACAATGAATTTGAGAACCTGAACTTCCACTTAAAAGATCTCCATGAAAGGAAACATTATGAACCGAATGAAGGAAAATAGCTATTCATAGGGACATATTTTTGTACTTGCTTTGCTCCAATTTCTGCTACATAGATCGCTCCTGTCTTCCCACTGACATCTAAGAGATGCGGTAAAACTTGATCTGCTAGTTGGATTGTGTTGATCACAGAACAGTTGCCAATGCTTCCCACTGGGGGCGCCGCTGCCAATAAAAGCCTGCTAAGGTTCAGCTGGGCTATAATCGTGTACTTTCCGTCAGGAGTAAATCTAAGGAGAAAGACATTTTACAGAATAAATGTATGCAAAATCAATATAAATGTTGACTTTCTCAATGTTTTTATCCCCTATGGCGCTAAACAACAATAGATACTTCTACTTGCTGAAGGATGCTTTCAAGGAGAACTTAAAATTTGTCTAAGTCTGTTGATGAGGGAATAGATTTGTGATGGTAAACATAGCCAAAGATCAGTTCCAACAAACAAAAATAATATTCGAGTGCCACACAAAATGAAACTAATGGAGAATTGGTGGTAGGGTGACCCTAGAGACTCAAGATTTCTATTTTCATTCTGTGTTTAAAAAATCATCACACATATCTTGAGGGTGAAGGCTGTAGGAGGTCCAGCATATGTTATTTCTGAGACCTGGATTCCACAGTGCACAGAGAGTTGAACTGCTTTCGCTCTGCATGGGATTTAAAATACTACTACATGTTCTCTGCATACTTGGTTCCGCCCCCTTTTCACCTGTTGAAAATTAGTAGTATTTTAAACTTGCAGCTAGTTCTTCAGAGAAATGAACATAAACCAAATAAAACAGCATTTTCTTCTTTCAAGATTTTATTTAAATTGTAGTTAGTTGGGGCGCCTGGGCGGCTCAGTCGTTAAGCGTCTGCCTTCGGCTCAGGTCATGATCCCAGGGTCCTGGGATCGGGCTCCCTGCTCGTGGGTAGCCTGTTTCTCCCTCTCCCACTCCCTTGCTTATGTTCCCTCTCTCTCTGTCAAATAAATAAAATCTTTAAAAATAAATAAATAAATAAATAAATTGTAGTTAACATATAGTGTAGTACTAGTTTCCAGGGGAGAACTTAGTGATCCGTCACTTGCATATAACACCCAGTGCTCATCACAAGTGACCTCCTTAATGCCCATCACCCATTTAGCCCATCCCCCACCCACCTAATAAAAGGAGCATTTTAAAAGAAAAAAATTACCTGACTGAAGAAGGTCCCTCTTCTGTAAAACAATTATTCCATGCTCCTAACCACTCCCCAGTGTCTTTATCAAATACTTGAATTCTTTTATTTCCTCGGTCAGCAACCCACACCTGAGAAACCAAAAAAGGTGTTTCAGAAAAGATCCATATCATAATGAGAAAGAAAACAGAAGGGGAGAGGGATGGATGTTTATTTCCACTAGTTTCACATACATCATCTCATTTAGTTCTTAGAGGACTCTAAAGAAGGAGGTACTGAAAGCCTTATCTTTAGATAAGAAATTATAGGTTGAAGTGAGTTTAAATTAAGTAGGAGACATGGCCACCTGTCTTAACCCAAAGCTCACATTTAACGCTCTGTCTGCTCTACTAAACATCTGAATAACTAAAAAAACTGGAGTCTTCTCTTGTGATGCAAAGGATTAGCATAGCACTGAGAAGCCAGAGAATGCATTCATTCCTCCAATAAGCATTCTCTGTCCTGCTGAGTTCTGCCACCCTGTCAGTTCCTGGGTTAGGTTAAAAGATAAAGACAAAGAAATGCAGCCTTGTTCCTCAGGAGCTCAGACTAGGGGGAGCCAGGTATTCATTCCTATTGCGGCATCACTAAACATCTACCTGCTATTTACCAAGCGATGTTCAAAGTGCCAAACCACCCACCAAAAGAGGATGCGTAAAATATTTTATTTTATTTTTTAAATGATTTAGCTTTTTTTAAAGATTTTATTTATTTATTTGTCAGAGAGAGAGGGAGAGAGCACAAGCTGGCAGAGTGGCAGGGAGAGGCAGAGAGAGAAGCAGGCTGAGCAGGGAGCCCGATACAGGACTCGATCCCAGGACGCTGGGATCATGACCTGAGCCAAAGGCAGCTGCTTAACTGACTGAGCCACCCAGGCATCCCCTTAGAACATTTTAGTAGTAACTCAAGAATGACAGAAAGCTAACAACAGGTTTAATTTAGTTTTGCTATAGGCCAGAATGAGTTATTAAGGAAAACTGTTGTTACAAAACAGGAAAGTAGATACACTCTAAATGACATTTCATGTACCGTATTTGACATATGCAACCTATGGCATACTTACAGTAAAATGGTTTTATGACATGAGGCTAGGATTGTAGAGGGGTATGTTAGAATGGACTGGAAGTATGGGCCAGCCCTGCTGACCTCTACCCCCTCCTTTCAAGATTTTTGGATTTCTTGGGTTTATGGATTCAGGGACTATTTCTTCAGGGTAACCCTGACTATGTATCTGTAAGTGCTGGTGAGTTTTAGTAGCCACTAAATTCATCTACAATAAGAAACAAAGACTCACTGTATCACTTTAGAAAGGTTGTTGATCTCTAAGTAGCATAATTTCTCAAGATCTTTTCCTGATTTATGCTTCTTTAGTAAGGATGGGTTTCCTTCAAGATTTTGGGATTACTACCTTAGAGGAGTAACCAAAGAAGAAATATAGTTTAGACCCTAGGATTGAATATTTTATATTGTTGGCATTATTTTCCTACTGAACAAATCTCGATTATGAGAAATCTTGTTTAAGAAACAATAGCAGGGGCACCTGGGTGGCTCATTTGATTAAGCCCCCGACTTGAGATTTAGGCTCAGGTCATGATCCACAGTGTTGTGCGATCAAACCCCCGGATCGGACTCTGCACTCAGCAGGGAGTCTGCTTGAGATTCCTTCTCTCCCTCTGTCCCTACCCCAACTGGCACACGTACGCACTTTCTGTCTCCCAAATCAATCAATCAGTCATTCAATCTTGGGGGGGGGAAGCAGCAACTTCAGCTCTGGAGCTAATTAACATTTCATATAGGATTGGGGTGATGACTAAATGAGTTAATCATGTAAAATGCTCTGAAAGGTGATGACTGTTGTTAAAACAAAAGTGTGCGGAAATGAACACCCTCATTTTTCATCACTCAGTAATGCCAGAGTATCCCCATCAAATGTTCTCCAAGCTTTCTCAAAGGGGCACTTACCACCATGTTGAATTCACCTGGGTCTAGGTCTTGCCCGCTCAGAAACTTGATCTTACTCTTATTTCATGAAGAAAGTATTTAACCAGACTCGGGAGGATAATGTGTTTAAAACCAGAATTCCAACTTTCTAGCTCCCCATTTAGAGACAAAATTCACAGGTTCAGTTATCTTCCTATCTACAATGGGACATACTTGAAGATTCTATGATCAAAACATTCTCACTTTGTCTACATGTGAGCCAATCACAATCAAAAGGTGGTGTGCTGAACACAGAATCAGAAGTAGAAATGGATTAAATTTCTACCGGTTTGAAGCCAAGATAGTCTGATGCATCCATCCTACAACAAGACATTTAGTCACATAACGGTTACTCATAAGATGACCACTATGTGCCAGGCACCGAGATATAAAGCAAAAGAGATTCAGTATATGCCCCCTACAGCCTACATTCTGTTAAGGGAGACAATGATTGATTATAATACAGTGTGATAATTACTGTTACGGGGAAGTATAGACTACTATAGGAAGACAGAAGAAGAAACTAATATAAAACATTTTGGGTGGGGGTTTGGTCATAGGAAAGTAACCCCAAAGAAGTCATATGTATGCTTAAAGGTGTATAAAAGCAAAGGAGGTAGTAGTGGATAGGGTGGGGAGAAAGAAATGGGTTGAAATGCATCAGACAAAGTTTTCTGTTCCCCAGAGTGGAGCTAGTAAGAACAAAGTTGCCTGGGTGGCTCTCATTTTCAAGTCTCCAAGATTAATCTCTCCCATCTCCCTTTTCATCAATATATTCTAGAATTAATTCTAAAATTAAAAATATATTCAAACACTCTTAGTAGTTTTCTTATTAAGAGGGCAACTCTTCCCTTTTCTAGGTAACTTATGTTCTATTCCATTATTTGTTCCTTCTATCTTAAAGTGACTCAGGAAATCTATTTTGTTCATTTCTAAATAACTGGGGAACTCTCTTCATTATAGGACCTGAACATTTTTTTTTTAAAGATTTTATTTATTTATTTGACAAAGAGAGAGAGAGATCAGATCACAAGTAGGCAGAGAGGCAGGCAGAGAGACAGGAGGAAGCAGGCTCCCTGCTGAGCAGAGAGCCCGATGTGGGCCTCGATCCCAGGACCCTGGGATCATGACCTGAGCCGAAGGCAGCAGCTTTAACCCACTGAGCCACCCAGGCGCCCGGACCTGAACATTTTTAAGAGTATGTGGGTATACCCAGCCCCAGAAGAATTGCCCAGACACACCCAGATACAGATAACCACAAATATTGATACATATATCCAGACACACATATGCACCAAGATCCATACACATAGAGGTACACACACACACACACACACACACACACACACACACACACACTCAAGATACACGGTTCCATACATAATGACTATATTTTTACCCGACCAGATGAATCAAGAGTAACGCTGTGAGGTATGTTGAACTTAGCAGGCTCCGTCCCACGTTCTCCATGCAGCCAAAGCATCATGAAATCTGACAATGGTAAACATAGTTGGTCATAGCAACATACAGAATACCTTCTACACTTGCAATGTTACATCTTATGTCACAAATAAACTATTCAATTATACCCCCAACTGATTATGCTTTCTTGGCTTTCTGTGTATATACCAGTTTGCCTAATTTTTATGCTTTACCCTCCCCCCAAAATGCCTTCCATTTCAAGCAATAAATCGACTTCTTCACTATCTCCACTTAAGTTTTTCATCACTCAAAACCACTGTGTGTGATTCATGTCATCATCTCCCTTCCCAACTATTCTTTCACTTGGTATTACAAATTCCTGTGAGCTTAAAAACTCAAATTACCTTTTTATGTCTGTCTCCCTTATTACCCCTGTTGTAGGCTGAATTGTACCTCTACCCCAAAAGATATACCCAAGTCACAGGTACTACTGTACCTGTGAATATCACTTTATTGGTCATAGGTTTTTGCAGACATATGAAGTTAGGGATCTTGTGATGAGATAATAGCCTAAATTTAGATGGACCCTAAATCCAATGACTAGTGTTCTTATAAGAGAAGGGAGAGGGAGATTTGAGACACATAGAAGGCGGCCATCTGAAGACAATGGCAGAGACTGGAGATACGCTGCCACAAGCCAAGGAATGTCTAAAACCATAGGAAGCTGGAAGAGGCCAACACGGATTCTCCCCTAGTGCCATTAGAGGGAGCAGGGCCGACCCTATAGGTTTCAGACTTCTAGATTCCAAAACCAAGAGAGAATAAATTTCTATTTAAGCTATCCAGTTGTGGCAAATTTTATAACTGCCACAAGAAACCAATATACCTGTATTCAGTCTCTCTCCTGAGTTTGGTTGTTTTTTTTCGTAGAATTTTTTTGATTCTTGCTTTATCCGCACTTCAACTCCCTTTAACTATCCCCAAGCAAACTTAGTTACTGGGTAATAAGTTGACTACATAACCTCCATGTAGGAGTTTATGCTCTGTCCAAACGACAAGAGCTTACTGCAAATACATCCTGATACAGTACTGTGTCTTACAAAAACTGTGCTTCTATAACATCACTTTCCTACTAAAAAAAACTTCAGACATTTTAAAAGCAAAATTATGGCTTTAAAATTCTTAGATAAGCCTTCAGGAACATCCCAAATCTCATTTTTTACTCTTCCAAAATTACATCCTAAGCTCCCTTCCTAGAAGACTTGCTAATTACCTGTAGATCTTGTGTGATAGAGCCTTGTAAATGTTCCTCCCATCCCTCTTCTCCTCCCACCAAAACCAGTTTAGTTCAAGAACCACGTGCTTTATAAACACTTGCCCTACTTCTCCAATCAATAGTAATTTCTCCTTCTCCTAATCTTTTTTTACTTTAACAATCAATACCATACAGTAACATTTAACGGTTTCATCTGAAATAGACCTGCACCTAGAATACTACTGAAGACACAGAGCAATAAATACAATGAAACTTTAGCTGATCAATCAAACTGAAGGGTATCTCAGCTCTGAGATGCCAGGTTCCTAAACTTCTCTTTCTTAATTTGGATAGGATAAACACTTATTTCTTCAGCCCACTGTAAATTCCCAAACTGCCTCCAATTTAATTCAAAGGAAACACCTCACTTTTGAAGAATAAGCAAGCTTATTATCAGTATCATTTATCATTGGCCATCCCGCACATCCCAGTCGAGCCCTTTACGCACAGCTTCATATATAATACAATATACAATAGTTGTAGGGGCATCTGGGTGGCTCACTCAGTTAAGTGTCCGACTACATTTCAGGTCAGGTCATGATCTCAAAAGTCGTGAGATGGAGCCCTGTGTCAGGCTCCTCGCTGGGCATGGACCCTGCTGAAGATTCTCTCTCTCCCTCTCCCCCTGCCCTCCCCCCTTCCCTGATTGTACTCTCTCTCTCTCTCAAAAAAAAAAAAAAATACACATACACACACACACAATAGTTATAATATTATACCAAGTATCGAACAAATTAAACACATCCAACTTATTAAATAGCATTCTTATGATACCACGGAAGCCATGTACCTTGGGACAGTTTGATCAATCTATTATTCAATCCTCCATCTCCATCCACAATGTAAATATCTCCTGTGTCGTCTACATATAATTCTGCAGGATTATCAAATTGCAGGGGATTCAAACCGGTGCCTTTTTTGCCTGGGGTACCCAAGACTTGAACAAGATCACCAAAGGAATTGTATTTTTTAATAGTATGACCATAGGATCCTTTAAAGAAAAACATGCACACGTCACAAATATAACCACTGTCCATTCATGTTTTTCAAGTAAGCACAGAGCCAGAATTTAGTAAAATTAGACAGTAATAAAAAGTTAATAGGCTCAGATAATTAAATACTGTGTTTCACAAGCAATAGAGCTTCTTCATTAGTTACAACCAAATCTGTCATGAATTAAAATTCAGGTACTTCAAAATAAGTAGACTCTAACTTCAAATAAATAAAACCAAAACAACTGGCTCCTTACACAGAAAGCTCGCGATGTTAAATTATAGGTAAATCATTTTCTTTTGTAATCATAACAGTATGACCTTGAATAAACATTCGTTGTAAAATAAACATTCCTTGTAAAAAGAAATCAAGAAGGAACTAGAAAAGGAACTTGTTTGGAAATCATCATTTCAGTCAATCATGTGCAGATCTCAAATTCTAGTAGGTCAACAAAAAAGTTCACTATAATATATATTTTTTAAAACTACACTTTCTCATAGTAGAAACAAGTTCAAAACTCAACCCATTAACTTTTTTTCCTAAGAAGAGAATAAATCTTTCCAAATCACTAGTATCTTATTTTCTTACTTACATCAAGGCTTTTTTGAGTTAAAATTATCTTACAAGCAAAAAATATAAAGTACAATATTAATAATTAAGAAAAAACCATAATGTGGTTAACAGAAATGTGGTTAACTGGTAAGCATGCAAAACATAAACTGGATACACTGAACTCACTGGAGATAAAGTGACTCAACCTGCATTACAGCTTCATCTTAAAAAACATATTTATTGTTATACCTGATTTGAATGCTTGAGGTGATTTGTAGCAATAAGAGAACAAAATATTATTAATGGAAGCAACCTTCAAAGTTTCTAAAGAGTTTGCAAAAGACATAGAAGACCAGTATGTAACATTGTTTTGTTTTTAAGGCTCATTTACAGCCATATTTTTATTAAAGGGAATGTATTTCTTCAAAAACTGGGAAGGAATAGAAAAAGTGTCTTCAGATCTGTGCATGAAAAAAACCCTTTAATGGAAAGAATGAAGAGGTCATGTGTGTTCTTTTTATTTCTGGGAATCAATGAAGTATTTCATAAAAAACGATCACATGAATGGAATAAATTAAAAAGTAAAGGCCTTTAACAGTGAGTCCTGGGGAAAAAAGAAGTCAAAATAGTCATATTTCATTATAGCATTACAATGAACTCAGAGGTAATCTCGATTTTTCGTTTAACCGAAATTTTATCATTCAAAATACATCTTGAAACTAATGAATGGGGTGAGGCTCAGAAATCTTTTGGATTCTGAGAATGGTAATGTCACTTCTAACAAAAACTGCAAGTTCATTAATTCCAAAATGGTATCTGAATTAGCCAGAAATGAAGAAACAGGATGTGCTTCAAGCCATGAATGTAAATGGGCCAAAGAACACTAGAAAGACTGTTTCTGTGATCCCATGCACTCCTGAGATCCGGCGATAATAATGCCAGGTTATCTCTGGTACTGTCTTAAGCCACAAGAACATGCAAACAGTTATCTCTGAAAACACCCAGAGCTATAAATCCAGCTGAGCCTACTTTGATTTGCAACACATTCTACTAAAAGTATTTGGCGGAAGAAGATTTCGAACATGCTGCAGTAGGTAGGATTTCAGAAACATTAACACCAGCAGTTTCTGCAAATCTTGTATTTTGGGCAACAAAGCAGTTCTGGTTTCTTAGCAGAATTTCTTTTGAAAGAGAACAGGTAAAGGAAAATAAGACAAGGACTCCGCTCATTAACTTTCAGAGATTGCTATTTTTGGGCTTCAGAGAAGAGGTTTAGAATTTTAGCCTGGGAAGAGCAACTGATACTTTAACAAATTATAAATATGATCCCTGAAAGTATGGTCTCACAACTGATGCTTTAAAGAGGAAAAGTCTCTTGACAAGTAAAAGGAAAAACCATAATAACTATAGCCTCCTTGTTAAATATCTTAACTCTATAGAAGTACAATATAGAGGTTTTTAGAAACAAGTGATTTCATAAATCATTAAAGAAATTACAATTAGATTTAGCAACTCTTGATTTTAAAGCGTACAAGCAAGAACATGGGCAAAAATATGATTTCTAGCAAGACAATTTAATAGATATTACTACACATACCACTTCCTACATCCGTGATCCAGACAGACTGTTCATGTAGTGTACTGGCTGCAAATATACCATGAGGTGTGTCAACTGTATAATTCCAGGATCGTAGGAAATATCCATCCTCTGTGAACACTAATACCTTTGGGATGTTATCCCCTCTCTGAAGGTATATAAAAATAACTGCTTAGATAGGATCAGTTTTTAGAAAGTAATCTTATTTTGGTAGAAACAAAAATTAAAGGTTAATCGAGAAATTTAATGTTTAAAAAACGAGCTTCAAAACCTAACAATATTAATATCTACTACACTCACAACCAAAGTATTTACTTAAAACGAACTCAAAAAAGCAAACTTCACAATTAGCATAATATAAAAATATACGGTTACTTAGTACAGCAAAACAAGAAGAAACTGCTTCCTTTGTGTTCATAATTTTTTTTTAATCCCGATTTTACTAACCTGGGCTATGTAAACCAATCCGCTGAGGGAGTCAATTGCAACACAAAATGTTGCTCCGGTAAAATACTCTGAATGCTTAGGCCAACCCACATCCAGCCGGTAAGGAATTTCCCTGGTTCTCCAGGAAATTTGAAAGGCAAATTTCCTTAAAACCTTTTAAAAAAAAATCAGAACATTAAGACTTAGTTTACCCTCTACGTTAAGAAAAGGGGGAAAAAAGGCTTATTTTTAAGCATGCCTTGACAGCTGACACAGAGGTGTTGGGACTGCTGGACAGAAAATATTCGGAAGAAATGGGTTTATAAGTCTAAAGACCAAAGCGATCACAATACAAATCTGCAAATTATTGGAAGGTGTAGTGGGATCTGGGGAAAGAGAGAAAACAGGAAAATGGCGAGATATCATATACAAACTTTTTAACACCAAGAGACAAAGCAAGACGTCGGCAGTCCCGCTCCCCGTGCAGCTTGTGGAAAAGACAAGCTAGTGCGGGAGCCAGGGCCCGCCACCTCCATCCAACGACAGCGGCGTCGCCTCTCAACAGTGCTATCCACACACCCGACAGACATTTCTCCACTGCTCAACTCACCGCGGAGCCACAAAAACGCGAATGCAAAACCAGAAATGCAAGAAAGAAGCCAGCGCCAGCCAGGCAGACCCAGAATCTCGCCATGACGAAACCGCAGGGTCCGCAGGCGGCCCGGGGCCACCAGACAGCCTCAGGCCCACGCGGTCCGTCGTTATACACGGCGTCGGGGCCCCCCTCGGAGCCGAAGCTCCTATCTCCGTCTCCCTGAATTCGTGGGGCTTGAGAACCTGACTCCAGGGAAAGAAAACCAGAAATCGGGTAGCGGTTTCCTGGAGCGTTCCCGGAGCCACGCCCCCAGGTCACGTGGCTCGGGCTGACCCACTGACCACCCCTTTTCTCCCCTTGGGGCGGTCCACGCGGCGGACTTCTCCGATCCGCCAAAAAATGAGGGCATCCGTAGATATGCCTTAATCACTCGACGTTCATATTTTTAAAAATTCAGGTTGAAAAATCAGAATCAAGCACACTCAAACCCAAGATATAGATATATGATCCTTAAAAATGACTTCCAAGCTCTGAGAAAGATTTCAGTTGCATTTGATACCGAGACACTCAGGCATTCGCCATGAACACCTACGTTCCCACACCAGGACCCCCCCCCTCCATTGGCTTTCGGGAAAGAGAGGCCTAAGCTGTCGGCGCAGAGTTGAGTTTACTGGCGCGCGACGAGTTTCGTTAAAGGCCCCCAAGAGCTGGTGGGAGCTGTAGGGGTAACCAGGACGGGCTCTAGACGCTTTGGGCGCCGCGGTACTCGGGAGTCCCCCTACCGGAGAGCGTGCCCCCCTTCGCCCGGCTCCTGGTGCTCTCCGGCAGCCGACCTGCTCCCGGAAGCCGCGGCAGCTGGTAACAAAGAGCCTGCCAGGCCGCCGCTGCCCGGGCTGCGGGACCCGGAGCCAGCGCAGCTGCTGGGGTTGAGCGCAAGTCGGGCCATGAGTCCAGGTTCGCGGCGGTGAGGGGCGGCGGCCGGCGGCCGAGGCGCTGGGCCGGGCCGCGAGGCCGGTCCCTCTTTCCTCGCCGCCCGCGGGAGCCGGGGTGCAGGTGCCTCTCATCTCCCACACGGGAGAGCGGCTTCACGACCTTTCGCCGGCAGCGCCTGGCCTTCAACTGCCGGAGATCGAAGCTCAGCCCCGGCTGCCAAACCCTGGATTTCTCTGCCGGACTCAGAGAGCACCGGGCTCTTCCCCGAGGTGTCCTGAAGCTTTGTGTGAAGAAGCTGAGGAAGCCCGACGGTTTTTGCTTTTAATAAAAAGTTTTTATAAGTGTGCATTTTTGGAGATTTTTACAGAGTTCGAAGTACTCTCTACCTCTTCGCACCCTTTTTTTGGCTCCTGGAGTCTTTCCTCCTCAGCTATAAACATTTCTACTATTGGAGCAGACCAGGGATGAACGTTTCGTAATTGCAAGTGTAACTTAAAACCACGTCGAGACTGTAGTCAAGATGGACAAAAAGTCCTTTGAAACGGTGTTGGATGAAATTAGAAAGGTAATATCACTTAATTTCTTAAACCAATCTATGAGCTACGAATTCTTGTAGTTAATTGTTTTTGAGGGACTGCGTGCAGATTGTGCAAAATATGGGATTTAGGATTGCGAAATTGATTGGAATTTTGACGTACAGTATGGGAGCTTGTAGCTTGATAAATTTCACTATAGAAATAGAAATTATGTTAATGCTAAACTTGACTATCAGTGCAGTATTGTGGAAATTATAGTCAAAGAGCTCTCATTCCCAAGCCGGCTCTACAAATCTGTAAAAACTCTGTACTTGTGGAGAAGTGATTTAATATTTCTGAACTGATCACCTCACCTTTCAGTAACCTAAAGACTGAAAACTGGAGGTAATACGTATAAAATTTATTTAATGGTAGTTATTATGGCAAGTTTTTCAAATCTGAATATAGGCAGACTGTTGTCTGGACGGACAAACTTAATGTCCAAAGGGCTTAGGTTTAAAGTCATCTTTAGGAACGGGCTTCAATAACTTGAATTTCAAAACTTTTTCTTCCTGCTTTCCAAATTTTTGCTTCGTTTCGAGACCATTGTATGTAACCTACCTTCCAGAATGAACCAGACAGCAAGAAAAAAAAAAAAAAGAATGTAGCCTTTAGCCTAAAAATACCTAAAGCACAAAAGTAAGAAGTTTACCTAATTAGAACTGGAAGGACTTTCTGTACCATTCTTATGCTAATACAGGGTGCTTCGCTTAGAATTTCAGGGTGAATATCTTGCCATTTACAAACCTTTAAGACCCTTGACTGACAGGGAAGGATTTGTTACTTTATGCTTCAGCTTATGAAATTATTAATAAAATTGCCTGTGTGCCCTGTGGGTGGCTCAGTTGGTTCAGCATCTGTTTTCAGCTCAGGTCATGATCCCAGGGTCCTGGGATTAGGTGCCGCATCCGGCTCCCTGCTCAGCGGGAAGCCTGCTTCTCCCTCTGTGCTTCCCCTCTGCTTGTGATCTCTCACTCTTTCTCTCAAATAAAATCTTAAAAAAGAAAAAAAAAAGAAAAAAAACTTCAAAAAAATTGCATGTGTGAGTGCCGTTCTTCTGCATTGTCTATAAAGCAAAATGTTTTTCTTCATCTTCATAAGACTTTTTTCAAATTCATATGTTAGGTTAAATTTAAAAATTTGACGATATTGAATGTTCATTTTGAGTAAAATTTCTGCTTTTGCAAGTCCAATTCGTGTAATTAAGATTTGCAATAAAATGTCAGCTTGCGAGACGCCTGGGTGGCTCATTTGGTTAAAGGACTGCCTTTGGCTGAGGTCGTGATCTTGGAGTCCTGGGATCCAGTCCCAAATCGGGCTCCCTGCTCAGCGGGGAGTCTGCTTCTCCCTCTGACCTTTCCCCTTTCATGCTCTCTCTCTCTTTCATTCTTTCTCTCAAATAACTAAATAAAAATAAAATCTTTTTTAAAAAAAGTCAGCTTGCCAACTATATGTTTAAAATTTGTAACAATTTGCTCATGAGCTGATACTTAACTATTATTTATGAGGAAATAATTTGTGTGTCCAGACAGACCAGTAGATTTCTACTTTTGGAAGCTATAGGATGCAATTTGTATACGCTCTCCCTTCTTGTTATGAAAAGATCACATAGTAAATACTACGGAGGGATGTAGGATATTTTCCAGAGATGAAAATCATACATGAGATGGTAACTTACATTTTTATTTAAGTCCTTATTTCTGGTCTGCAGGCAAAATATGTGTTTTGCTATCTGTGCCAAATAATTACATACATCAGCATTGTCTTAGTCTATTAAAATGGGATTAAAATGTAGGCATATCTAAGCGAGAATTATTACTGGTTTTTTAAAAAAATTGCTCTCGGACTTTGTAAATGTACGTTGGTTTAAACCAGGTAATCACTTCCTGAGGTTACATCTCAACAGTACATTCTCTAGAGTACGTTATCCGAAATGCCATTCTCTCCCCCTCACCTCCCTTTTCAGTGAAAATTAAACTATTAAACCACTGGGCAACCTGGATGTTTCTTTCAGTTAACTGGTCATGATATTTTCTCCTAGCAAAGTGATGTATATGCCAAGTACAAATACTGTTTTGTAGTAAAAGCAGAGGGATTCATTGATTTTTAATGATTAGTAGTTACCAAATTATGATTGTTTCCATCCCTAAGCTCTGCAAACAGTTGCAGGGAAAGCATATGTGATTTCAGCTGGCTCTAGGTAGTGCTGGGTCAAGCCTGCTGTACTTCTCTCTGAACTTCCCATTGATAGGGGCCATGTAGGGAAAAGAACCATAATTTACTGAGTAATACTATTGTTATGTGTAGTATTGACTATTTTAATATTAAGGTGGGTAGTGAATGGTGTTCCCCTTTTATGGGTAAAAAGGTTCTCAGGGTAGTTAAAATGCCTTTCAAAGGCCACATTGCACGCACACAGATTGAATTGAGGGCTCTCTTTGGCTCCTTGGGTTCTTATAGCCCAGTGGAAATACTTGTCACTGATGTTTCTCTATTAGCATGTAACAGCTGCTCAGTAATTGATGGATGAGTAATGCCTGATATAATTAGTCTTCTTAAAAATGACAATTTGGTTGAAATTGGGATGTTCCAAAACTCTGATTACATTTACAGGAATTCTATTTGTTATTTCTAATAATGTCAGATCTTGTCTATTACAGTTCTGTTCCTTTTCCTTGTAGGAGTGAGTAGGGAGGCCCGGAGGTTTTCCTGCTGTCTCAGTGTATCCCTTACAGCATGGAATCTGGAAAGGTAGAATGTCGTGTCACTATAGTGACTTTAGCTGCCTCTGTCTGCTGAGGCTGAAGGTCTGCCATGTTTGAGTTGCTTAGGTAGTTTTGATAATATGCATATTACTGTTTTGCTTACATATATTAATGCTGTTTTTCTGTGTTTTTTTAGGCTGTTCTGACAGAGTACAAATTAAAAGCAATTGAATATGTGCATGGATATTTCTCTAGTGAACAGGTATTTGTTGTATTTAAGCAAAAGTTTTGCTTTTTTTCTTTTTACTCTGATTCTGGTTAAAGTCTGTTTACCTCTTGGTCAGGTTCAGAATTGCTTTTACTTTGTTGCTGTATTTATTCAGAAGCATTAAAAGCTTTCAAAATGATAGAAAACTTTGCAGAATTTATAGTTTGAGTATTTTATAAACATAGCTACTTTCACTGATTTTAAAATGCGGTGTCTAAGAAAAGCATATTTATCATTCTGGGCACAATATCATAAATTTATGAACTTCTAATGGTAACATACCCAAATTTGTACAGAATTTATAAGTAATAACAAAATTCACTACACATTAAAAAGAAAACTTGAACAAATGGTAAATTATGGTTCTTATATGAAGCCACTTATATAAAAATTTTGGCCATAAGAAAAGAACATACAGTGTCTGATAAGTAGTTTCTGCACTGCCAGAAAAGTAACATTTTAAAGTTTAGTGAAAACTTACCCAGCTTTGGGGGAGTTTGCTAATTTAAAAAAATATGTATGTATATATATGCATATGTACATATGTAGAGAGACCAGATTTCTGAGGAATACTTAGAAAATACTCAATAGAGAAATAGGGCAGAAAGAGAAATGTGCATCTGAAGAAGAGTTCTGAGAAAGGGTTGGAATGTGGAGAGGGTAGACAGTGGATGAATATGTAGGTGGAGTTAGTAAATGCTCCAACTTTTCTTCTGTTTCTCAAGACTTTTAAAACTTGAACTTTGAAAAACTTTAAGCCTATAGAAGTTCTGACTGCTAAATCCTTAAAAGCTACTCTATGATTTGCATGTCTTGCTGCCTCTTTAATGAATGTTTTCAGCTGTCCCATTACTTTTAAATTTTACCTTATGCTTTATTTAAATGTTTTGAAAAGGCGTATAATGTCTCAGAGATAAATTTTCTTTCCTTCTTTTGAATGTGTTTGTATGTGTGAAATTTTGTAGAAAATTTCCCTTAGTGGTTATTCCACTTTGCTAAAGTCATTAAAAACTTTAAAAAACTAAAAGCTACTTGCTAAGTATGACCTGCTAAGTTTACTTACTGTATTGAAGGTTTTTCTTTCTCTATCAGATGTATGGTAGTTGGTAACTTTTTTTGGTTGGTAAAGTGGCAGGTAGCATTTACTATAAGAAAAACCATTATTCCCATGAAAGTGAGGAAAGTACACATAATACCCATTTATAATTTATGCATCACTTTATAAAGAGTAAAAAGTGTTTTCACTCTTCTTCATATACTACTTCAGTCTCTAGCATTAATTTTGCTTTATAGAATAATCGAAACCTTAACACATTTTCAGGAATCTACAGTAAAAGAATTCATTAACCCAGATTTCATCACACTCTCTTCTTTGAGTCATTCCTTTTTTCCTTTTGGAGTTTCCTTGGAATCAGTGAACAGGTTGGTGGTGACTAAGCAGGGACTTCACTGCTGTGACCTTTATGCCCTCCTCACTTCTTGCTAATGATCTCACAGGATCTCAGTCTTTCATTTGAAGTTCACTGATGGTGATGGGAGAGCCTAGCTAACTGTGCTCTCAAAATGACCTACTAAATATTGTTTAAAAGCTGCTGGAGGGCGCCTGGGTGGCTCAGTGGGTAAAAGCCTCTGCTTTTGGCTCAGGTCATGATCTCAGCATCCTGGGATGGAGGCCCGCGGGCTCTCTGCTCAGCAGGGAGCCTGCTTCCTCCTCTCCCTGTCTCTCTGCCTGCCTCTCTGCCTACTTGTAGTCTCTCTCTCTCTGTGTCAAATAAATAAATAAAATCTTTAAAAAAAAAAAATCTGCTGGAATAAGTCATGGTAATTCTTACATGTTTAGGGAGGAGATCTGTAGTGTAAATATGAGTACTGTGCCCCTCAGACTCAAGGAAAAGAGCAAGAGATAGTGGACCTACACTAAACCATGCCACTGAACACCCTTTTGTGATTGATTACAAACGTCACTCTGCTAAATTTTTCAACTTTTCCATTTGTAATATAGCTTTCTATTTCTAAACTGACATTTTATCTCCATCTAATACTTTTTCAATCTTCCTTTTCTTCAGGTTCTTTTTCCTGTATTTTATACTTTCTGTTTATTTCTATACCAGTGCTGCCCCAGACTCTGTGATGAAGGAAATGTTCTCTTTCTGTACTATCCATTGTGGTAGCTACCTACTTCTTAACAGCTGTTGAGCATTTAAACTGTGGCTTGTGCCAGTAAGGAACTGAGTAGTATTTCAAAATACTGAAACAAATCTTGTAGAAATATTTGCAAACACATTTCATTAGAGCTAAAGTAATTCTTTGCTTTCAGGTGGTTGATTTACTGAGATACTTCTCCTGGGCTGAGCCTCAGTTAAAGGCAATGAAAGCATTACAGCATGTAAGTAACTTATTTTTTTTTTTTAGAATGTAGAGTTTAAGTATTTTGAATTCCCTAGTTTTTTATAATTGACCTCAAGTTGTAATTTGTTTGCATTAGAAAAACTGATCCTAAATTTTATTATACTTTATTATGCTTTTATAGTAATCAAATAATTACTAAAAAATTAAGAGTTCCCAAACTGAGTTTAAATTGTATGTACGGTATTATTAAATTGTACACCATAGGATCCTAATTGGCAGATTGGAAGAGTAAATATTTATAGGCAAGTGAAGCATAGAATTTGAATTCTTAAGTGTTTTTATGCACTTCCTTTTCTATTTTTGATATCTTTATCCTCTTATATTTAGTCTTAGAACAATAGTTAGATGAGTTTGTATTCTTTAGAGCAGCACTGTCCGAATGAACTTTTAGCAATGATAGAAATGTTTTATATCTTTGCTATCCAGGATGGTAACCACTAGCTACACATGGCTTTTGAGCATTTAAATGTGTCTAGTCTGCCTGTGGAACTGTATTTTTTATTTTATTTAATTTTAATTTAAACAGTGCCTAGTGTCTACTATACAGACAGCACAGCTCTAGAGCCTAAATTAACAGAGGCATTAAAGTCAAACAGTATCTGGCTATGTAGGAAGATTTTCCTTGGATTATCAGTGATAGATAGTTTTAAGAGAATCTACAGTTCCTTAGCTTCCTAAACTAATTAATTGGCCAAAAAAAAAGTGGCTGGATCTGTTAGTGCTTCTCCTCTTCAGCAATTAGGTTTTTTTGATTCTACAAAGAAAAGGTTATCTTATCCATCCACCCATCACCTGAGGGTAAAAATCTTTCCCAAGGACCAAAGAGACCGTGTAATCTCCTGAGAGGGAAGCAAAGCAGAGAGCTCCTATAAGAAAGACTGATGGGGACCTCTCCTTATTTTATCAAGACAACAAACTCATGACAGAGCTCTGAGGCCTGCTTGCTTGTCCACCTACTTGAGAATTAAAATTCAGAGGTGAGAAGGCTAGCACAGGCACAACTTATAAGTAGCCTTTGCTGACAAACTAAGTCTGATTTGGTTGTTTTCACACTGAAGACTGACCTCGACAATTAGGTTATACAGTAGACATTTTCATAGTGAAATAAACAAGTATTTCCAGAGTTTTTACAAATATGTAATAATATAAATCAATTTTTTGTAAATATTTAAACTTGTGGTATAGTTTTTAGATGTCAATTTAAAAACTTGCAAAGGGGTATATAGTTTTACCAATTCTTTTGGTCCTACCTGAATAAAATTGTCCTAACAGCATTGCCCTAAGTTTTAGGCATCTACTGCGTATTGATTCTAAATGATCTTCTTGTACTGACTTTGCTTTTGAATTTCCTCCACTATTAACATAAATCGGTAAATTGGCGGAACCTTATCTTCAGAAGCAAAAGTACCCTAGTCAGATTATGTAACGTTGCACACCATCTTCGAGTGTCACAGTGCATGTTAATACAATAGTTACACTGAAAAAGTCTAAGTTTAATTTACATCATTGTTAGGGCTTACTTTTGAATAAGCAGTTTTACCTCAAATACTTAAATATTAAGAACATATAGCTGTGTTTCCCCCAAGACGGCAATCTCTGGCATGAAAATTTCTCACGTTGAAAATAAAATTATTTTTTATATTAATAGAAAATGGTGGCTGTTCACCCAGCAGAAGTGGTCAATATACTCAATTGTTTCACCTTCAGTAAAGACAAGCTAGTTGCTCTGGAACTATTAGCTTCGTGAGTATTTCTTTTTCTTTTTACTTTATTGGAGAAAATTTGGAAGACTTTTGAAATGTCTTTTAACTCATTAGTGTGTATTAATGTCTCAGAATTATATTAGTAAATAGAACTCTAATAAAGTCTGTGAAAGGGTAGACTGAATTTTTATATCTAAATGTCTGGGGTGCCTGGGCGGCTTAGGTGGTTGCACATCCAGCTCTTGATTTCGGCTCAGGTCATGATCTCAGGGTCATGAGATCAAGCCCCTCTTGGGACTCCCCTCTGGGTATAGAGCCTGCTTAAAGATTTTCTCTCTCCCTCCCTTTGCCCCTCCCCCCATTTGCACATGCTGTCTCTAAGGGAAAAATAAATAAGTATCTAGTGTACTAATTGCACATGGTTACAACTTAAAAATAACAGGGCATACTGAGATTATTGATTTGGTTTGTCTTCATTTCAGTGACTTCCATTGCTTTCCAATTCCGAGTAGTTTGAAAGGCTCATTGAGAAAGCCATAGGTTTTATAGTTAGGTTCTGATACACGTACTTTCTCTTTTTGAACCTTATTTTCCTTGGTTGTAAAGTTGAGGATCTCACCTACTTAATAGCATATGTGACTTTAAATCCTAGAAGATCTATGAAAACACTAAGCATAGCATTTAGTAAATGATCATAATGAATGTAAGCTCAAAGAGAAAAAGAACCTGCTCTTCTGCACGATGGAAGAGTCTGTAGATTGCTGTTTATTTAGAGCACATGCATTTTTAAGTCCCTTATATGATTATAGATGTGTACAAAAATACAAAATTAAAGTAAAGCATAAGGTAAAACTTCATTTTTAGATCAACCATGATTTTTATGCATTTGGCACATGGATTTTTTTCTGTTGCCATAGATCTCCACTCATTGAGAGGGTATATTTTCAAGAATCTCAGTGATTTTTGTTCATAGAGTTACTTCATTACTTTTAGGTAACCAGATGAACCTGAGTTCAGTTATATTTATCATTTTTATAAAAATGTGGTTGACATTCACCAATTAAAATTAAATCATTTTTCTCCATATGTCATTGGGGGGAAAGGTTACTCAGATATAGTTGTTTAGTTAAGGTTGTTGGCATTGGTATGTATGTCCAGGTTCTTAAATGAAAAGCTAAATTGCATTTCCTTGGTAGAAACATTGTTGATGCACAGAATTCTCGTCCCATTGAAGATTTATTCAGGATAAATATGTCTGAGAAGAAACGGTGCAAGAGAGTACTTGAACAGGTAATTTTCTCAAGATTGCTATATAAATAGAACATTGGGTTTTTCTGAATGTTGAGAAGAAAAAAAGTACCAGTCTCATCCCTTATTAACTGTGATGAATAACCTGATGGCCCTTGTGATGGGTCAAGATAGCATCCCTTCAGTCCATGTTGAGTGAAGGGGATTCGGGGGATTCGGAAATGGTTTGAGAGTGAGATGCCAGTTCCTCAGCTTCTGCCTCAGCAGGTGTTTATTCTCAGTCCCTTGGTAGCTTTGCTATAGCTCCAAGCTTTTGCCTTTATCCTATGTATTCAGGAACATGATGTTTTAAATTTGTCATTAGTTTTAGGTTAATCAGGTTTATAAGAGATGGATAATAAAGGAAAATTCCATTTTATTAATTTAAAATCTCTAAGAATGGGAGGAATAGTATTTACCTAAACCTACTTGACTTCAGATGTCAGAATAGTTATTTCTTAGGATTGTGATGGCTGGAAACAGAATTAATGATCAGAAAGCTGCTTGAGGAAGATGTGCGCTAGTCTCCTGGGGCCTTGTAGCCCAGGCATTTTTAATCATCCTTGCACTATCTGCTAAGGTAAGGGGTAGCAGAGAGCTTTATTGTAGCAGAAGCAAGATCTGAGCCCCCATTTCTTTACTTCAATTAAAGTTCTCCATTGGTTTTTCTTGACTAAGTTCTTTAAGGCACCATGCATTTACTGCTGTTGTTTTCTTCCTTATAAAGCATTCTGATCATGTCAGAAATAATGTGGTCCTGAGTATTTTCCTTCTCAGAAATAATGTGGTCCTGAATATTCTGTGGAATAGACTCTCTGGTCAGTGTAACTTAGTACAACTTTTCTGGAAGGTAAACTTGAAGAGCCTTAAAATATTCATGCCTTTTGGCCCAAAAAATTCTATTTCTAGGAATTTATTCTAAGGAAAGAAATAATATATAGTAATTTGTATGTAAGGATATTTACTCTGGTCTATTTATTATAACCAAAAATTGAGATAGTTTTTAGGGTTGGGTGTTTAGTAGGTGACTGGATCATATAGCTAATTATGTGTGTTGTGAATGTATTTATAAAACCAATATATCTCTATAACAAATGTTGTGAATGGAATTATAGTTTCATATCCCTATAGCATAATATGTATCTCTTGGAATATATGTCACCCAATGTAGTGTTTCTCATTCATTTAATACTTATTAAGTATGAACTCAGTATTTGTTACTGTACCATTGTAGAAGCTGATAATGCAGTAATAAATAAGCTAGAACATCCCTCAACACGTCTCATATAATTATGAAATGCTATGTTGAATACTGTATACCTAAATAATGCGTGCTTTTTCAACAGTACAGCTCTTTGGATACCCAGTGTCCCATGTCATTTGTTTGTGTTTTTCTCCACTAAGTTCTAAACTTCTTCAGAGCAGAGTACATGTCTCTTTCATCTGCTGCTCTCCTTGTGGTTGCCTGTAACATGAGTTTGGTTTTTGTACAGTTGGACGTTATTTCTTGGTTTGGAGAAATGAGACTTATTAAATAGTAAATGAACTTGTTTGCACACAATTTGCAAAATCTGCTGTGAGTATATCTTTGTATAGGAGTCTATTAGTTGTGGCTAATAGAAAACTAATTAAAAACATTATGGTACCACTTTAATAATTCCATTTAAATAAAGTGATTTTACTTATGAATTTTGGTCATGTTTACTACTGTAAGTGCTGATGAATGCATGAACAGATAATGTGATACTGTTCTTAATTTTTATTTTTAACAGGGCCTCCAAATATCCAGAATACTTAACCTATGAGTTTATTTTACTTATTTATTTTTTTACCACCCTCTTGTTTTTTGTTACAGGCTTTTAAGGGGGGCTGCAAAGCTCCTCATGCTATGATATCTTCTTGTGGAACAATCCCAGGAAATCCATATCCCAAAGGAAAACCTAGCCGCATAAATGGAATTTTCCCAGTAAGCATATGTTTATGGCTATGAGAAACTTGTAGCTAACTATGATATTTAGCATAGTTATGATATTTAAAGAAAATGCCAGTTGATGATCCTTCTACCAAGGAAAGGAGTTTTATTAGGTCAGGAGCTTAATTCATGGATTCACCACTGATTGAAAGTTCATGTATAAACTACATTAAAGTATTTGTGTAAAATGTACAGAAGAACAAGACAAACATAAAAGAGGATGATTTTGTTTTGATTTTCCAAGTATTTTAGAAGCACTGCTCTGCACTTAGTAAAGGAGCATTTCTTAAATTCTCAGTGTTCCTCAGACGGTTTCGCAGTCGAGTATGTTTGAGAAATTGTATGCAATGTTTCCTTCTTGGACAGTCACATTGCATGATAAAGCCTCTGAGAAGTCCTATAGGAAAGAAACCTGTTTTTATACCATCCAGTGTTCCTCAGACGTCTTTGTAAAATAATCTTTGCAAAGAGTACTATATTTTTATTGCAGTATAACAAGTAACCCTGAAACTCAGTAGTTTAAAACTAAACATCTTATACAGTTTCTGTGAATCTGGAATTTGGGAGTGGCTTAGGCGGGTTTTGGCTCAGGGTTTCTCATGAGGCTATAGGCTTCTGGGGGCTTGAGTGGAGCTTGTGATTGTGCTCCAAAGGGGGCTCAGGTGCATGTCAGGCAAGTTGGTGTCGGTGGTTGGAAGGGGGTCTTTGTTTCTCACCATAAGGCCCTGCCCGTAGTGCTGCTTGAATACCTCACGACATGGCAGCTGACTTCCACCAGAGCAAATAATCCAGGAGAAGGCAAGTGCAAGCTGTGTTTTCTTGTGACTTAGTCTTAGAAGTCAAATGCCACCATTTCTGGAATATCCTGTTACGCAGGTCAGTCCTGTTCATTCTGGAAGGGGACTTCACAAGGGCATGTAGGAAGTGAGGACATCTGGGGGCCATCTTGGAAGTTGGCTTCCCTACTAGTATATACTATTTCGGCACATGTTCTTAAGAGGACACATTGTAGTCGTCTGTCAACTAGACTCTGATCTGTTAATAACAGCAGTCTTGAATGAGGTCTCATTTATTTTTATAAACTACCTCACTTAATGCTTATAGGGACCATCATTTTTTATCATCTATTTTTAACTGTAATACAGGTACTCCTTTTGATTGTTTGACCATTATACATACTGGCGCAATGGAAGCGGTCACTCCGGTTGCGCAGGGGAAAAATTAAAACCTGTGTTATCCTGCTCTTCTGTCATCCCCTTGTGAGTGGTGTACTTGTTTCTGAGTGCCTCTGTACATGTTGTGAGGGTTCTTTGGCACAGGAAGGTTGAGGACCTTAGCAGGTTCTTACAGCCAAGGCAGGACTGGATCTGGAATTGAGGTCCTTAAACTCCTACCAAGTTAAGTCCTTCTCTTCAGTGTAATACAGTGAGGGTTTTGTTTTGTTTTTTTCTCCTTTGGGTTTGTTTTTTTCAGTCTCAATTATCTTTCTTTTTATTTTCTTATTTATTTAAATAGGGAACCCCCTTGAAAAAAGATGGTGAAGAATGTACTAATGAAGGCAAAGGAATAGCTGCACGGATTCTTGGACCGTCCAAACCGGTATGTTTAGAGAATAAATGATGAAGCGGTCCTTAACTCGTACATGTAGTTTTCTCTCTGTTCACAGCATACAGCATCAGTTCTGTTTTTGTGTTCTGAAATTCAAAGTATACTAGAAACTCAAGGAAAGTGAATGGTCTAGGGAACTATAGCATAATTAATTAACAGTGTTCAGGGCCCTTCTGAGGTTTCTTGTTTTATTTTAAAGTGAAACCAGTCCAATTGTTTTGTTTTCCCCATCCCTATTCAGCTGTTCCCTTGAAGGTGTGGAGTGTGGAGTATGCTTTGAGGTTGTGGTTTGGCCAAATTAGTATTAATTGTAGTGAATCAATAGTGGAGCCCCCCAGAGGTTGAGAGTATTTTTAAGGGAGTGATCAGGACTGGTTAGGATATCAGCTGAACCCAAAGACAGCCCTGTAGATTGAAGGATTGTTTGAGCTGAAGTGGGAGAAGCCTTTTCACAGCCGTCTTGTATCCTGCTTGTTTGCCTGACACGAGTTCTAGTGACAGCTGTTCACAGCAGAACAAAGATCCTAGTCCTTGCACAAGACTGGTACATCTTACAGGCCACCATTTATGAGACCTAGAGAGAATCTAGGGCCTTCACTGCCACCGGATCCCCTCCGCTTCAAGGGCAAGAGTGCCAGCTCCCCAGAGCAGAGTGTTTCTCTCACTCGCAGGAGTTCAAGTACAGCAAACTTAGCTTTGGATACTTCTGGTTCTCTAGAGACCAATCCCTAGGATGCTTTTGTTACTTATATAATTCTGTTGACTACAAAATAAAAGATGTGTGGATTTCAAAGGCAAAAAGACTAAAATACTGAATTCATAATCCCAGTCTACATTCCACTCAAATTGTCAGAGTGCTGAATGATGAAGAATATAAGACTTTGTTCTTCCAAGGACAAAAGAGGGTAAGAATGGTAAGATGAATCTCTGATGAATTTTGGAGGATGTTGGAAGTTCTTGGGTGGTCAGGGTTCCTAAACCTAGGGGATTTCTTGTGTTATAGAGGAGGAGATAAAAATTCTTGGATTAACTTCGGCTCGGTCAGAGAGGATAAGGTTTAGGATAAGGTCTGACCCTTCATTGGAGATAATTTAATGCTGAGTTAAAAAATAAATCCCTCCACAGCAGTCTTTGGCAGGCTCTGCCTTTGGAATTTATAGGAACCACATTTATTAAAGCAAAGAAATTTCCCTCACTTCTGCCATGTATTAGGCCAGTAGCATTTGATATGCTGGAGTTTTGTTAGCCTCTTTGAACTAAATATTTCAAAAGACAAATTGTATTTTGTTTGCAGGGAGCCCACTGACTTAGTTTTCTTCTAACTGCTCTACTTCCCCCTCATCTAGCCTCCTTCAACGTACAATCCACATAAGCCTGTTCCTTATCCAATACCTCCATGCCGGCCACATGCAACCATCGCACCAAGTAAGCAGTTCATTCGTGTTCTACTTTTTTTCTTTTTGCACTTTATTAAGTTGAAGGTAAGTGTTGGTATATCTCCTTGGGAAAGTTGGACCGTTTGTGAAATATGCACTGCTGAGTTTCGTTTTGCCCATGGCGGTAGGCTACACAGTCTCCTCTTGGTCTACAGCAGTGCAGCAGACAGAGTTTCGTTTAGGGCGTTTGCCTTTTGACAAATTCATTATAGATTTTTTGTAATCATTATTAGGGGTTTTCGCTTTGGTAAATCATCATGAATCCCTTTGCAGTAGTTGGTGTTCAAAGGTATCCTCAATACATCTGACTTTAAAAGGTCAACTGTATGTGCTTGAGAGAAAAGGCAGATAATTGAAGTATGGCAAGATCTCCCTGCCCTGCTGTTCAGCGAGCTTATGCCCGGAATGAGCATGCAGTGGGAAGTCAGAATCTCCAGCGATCTCATTTGATCTCAGCTTTGTCCTTACCCCAGACTCAAACCTCCGTGTAAAATGTCACTCTGTTGTATTATATTAGCAGTTTTAAAAATTAGATCACTGTGTTAATATGGTTTGAACTCTTGGCCACAGCATGATACTAAATTTTTTTTTCTATAATTTTATTTTAGGTGCTTATAACAATGCAGGTCTTGTCCCATTAGCCAACGTCATAGCTCCAGGTGTTCCCCCTCCGCCTCCATATACTCCTAATCCAGTAGGAACAGGTAAAATCATGTTGTTAAGGGGTGCTAAAAGTAAAAACTTACACACAGGTGTACACTTGGAGGAGACAGTTTGACACGGTGTATGCTAGCAGGGGAAGGAGCTTAGGAGCCTGATGTTGGATCTGGGTGGGATATACAGGCTCCACTGGAGCACCCTTGGCCCACCTGTGTGAACATGAGCAGGCTGTAGACAAAGGAACCATTTCTCATGAGCAAGAAGCTCTGACAGGCTATGGAAAAGTACAGTTGACTTGATGAGTATTACCATTAGGGGACATAACTCCTGTGGGGAGGAAAGGCCTATGAGAAGGTGTTCAGATGGGCTTACCCTTTCCCCTGCACTTTGCAGTCAGCATTTTCCTTTGGGTCCTTTGGGAACATGGGATTTAGCTTACATTTTCGTTTGTGTGTCTTTTACAAAAATTTAATTTTTATTTCAGTTAGATGTTGTTTATTTGACTCTTCTGAGTTTAGGTCTTGCCTAGGAAACCCTTCCCCATCCTGGCAGGATGAAAATGTCATCTGTATCCCCTAATTACTTATACAGGGATTCTTTTTCAATGTACAGCTTTTAATCCATTCACCATCTACTTCTAGATATGTGTAGGGTATTTTCTGCCCTTCCCAGAGACTCAGAGTTACTTGATAGCATTTATTAACAAATTCTTTTTTACTAGACCGAGTGGTTCTGTTGTTTGAAGCTGGGTACTCCAATGAGAGTTGCTAAACAATTTTCCCCAAAATTATTGTTTTATTTCTTGTTTATGGTACCTTTAGCCCTTAGAGTTTTACATTTTTGCCTAGAGAAAGAGAAGCTATGAAAGAAATTCTGGAACTCTTATCTTCTTTCAGGTCTTAACCCTTAACTCTAGGGAGTCCTGGTAACCCAGGTCTTGTAAGACCCTTACTGCATCTGGAATTTATTTTCATACAGCAGTGAAATAGAGGTTCATCTTAATTTTTTTCCAGATGGTAGCCTGTCATGCCAGCACCACTTAGTAACTCATCTACTTTTTCCACTGATCTAAAAGGCCGCATTTAGGTTTTCTTATACACACATGGTTTTAATTCTGGGTTCTTTATTCCAGTCAAGTTGTTTTGTGTTGTGATGATATATTGATTTGACCAGCAGATTTATAGTGTGTGCTGATATCTAGTATCTGATATCTGATATCTAGTAAGGCTAGCTTTTTCTCTTACTATGGTTTCTATTTTTCTTACTATATTTGGAAATTTTTTTTTCATCTGAACTTTAAGATTATTTTATGTAGTTAAAACAGTTGAATTTATGTGTGCATGTATATATAGTTACATATTATATAATTATATATTACATTATTACTCTATGTAATTATAATAATATATAATAATTATATGTAGTTACATATATTAATTTGGGGAGATGTGACATTCTAATGATATTAAATCTTACTCTTCAATCATACATCTACTTTATATTATGTCAGGTGGTAGTGTTTTTCCCCTAGGGCTTGTTTTATCTAAGAAGATTTTATGGTTTTCTTTATGTAGGTTCTCTGCCTTAGGATTGTCTCTAGGGACTTTGGAGGTATTTTTCATCAAAATTGTAAATGGAACATTTTATTTCTAGGTGCTTGTTACTAGTTACTTATTCTACTTTTTTTTTTCCTTGACAGTCTCTTAAGTTTTCTAGGTATAAAAAAAAGTCAGCTGTGTTATACTTTATTTCTTTTTTGCCTGGCCTTATTGGGTATTAATATTGTCCTAAGCTTTTTATTTTCATTTTATATAAGTATTTTGCTTTTAGCTTTACTTTTAATTTTTATTTTAGGGTTTTCTTTATTTGGTAGGTTAGTTGGGTTTATAGATTATATATAGCTGGATTCTGAGTTTTAAACAGCGGGGTGGGGGGGGAGTGTGCCAGGGTGGGGAGACTTAATAGGAACTTTCCGTCATCATAAAAATTGCATATTTGTTCTTAGTGCTTCCATTTTATTTTTGTATACATAATTCTCTTATCCCAGTTTTTCATTTTCCTTACTTTGTTTACTTCTGTTAGTCAAATTGCTGCTTTATTTTTAACAATTCTCTCCTTGCCCCACTAGACCTTAGAAATGTTATCTTTAATATTGCTAAGGATTGCCTTCATACTCTTTTTTTTTTTTTTACCATCATATTCTTAATGGTTGTCGGTATACAAAAACAAAAAGTAGGGCACCTGGGTGGCTCAGTGGGTTAAAGCCTCTGCCTTTGGCTCAGGTCATGATCTCAGGGTCCTGGGATCAAGGCCCACATTGGGCTCCCTGCTCAGTAGGGAGCCTGCTTTCTCCTCTCTCTCTCTCTCTGTGCCTGCCTCTCTGCCTGCTTGTGCTCTCTCTCTCTCTCTCTCTCTGTCAAATAAATAAATAAAACCTTTAAAAAAAAAAAAAAGTACTGCTCCATACTCCCAGTGACTTTCATTCTCACTCTTCTTTTTCGTCGATTTGTGTGTTTGTCGAAATACCATACATGTTTTCTTCTGTGCCTTTGAACTTCCAGCTTCTTACACTTTCCTGTTTTTTGATACCCTGTCCTAATATGCTCATTCTGCTTTCTTTGAGTAGAAAATTTCTCTAAGTAGTTTTCTTGAAAGGGCACGTATACAGAGTTATAGATGAGAAACCCAATTTCACTTAATTTTCTTTATTAGAACCTTGGTCTCTTCCTATAAGCTTACAAAGAAGATATTCCTTATCTGTAGAATTCAGAAATGTCTTTAATTCTGGAGTTTGGCTATTTCACCAGGATGTCCAGGTGTGGATGTTAGCATTAATCTTTCATGAAACTCTATAAGCCCTTTGGTTATAAAAACTCAAGTCTTAAAAGCTTAGAAAAATTTTGTTTTTATTATTTCCTCATTATTGCTTTTTATGTGGTCTTTTTTCTACTTCTGATCCTCCTATCTTGCACTATATTTGCCTTCTAAATCTCTTAACCTGTTCATTTATGGTATCCTCTATTTTTTTTATATTTTTGCCATTTCAAATGTGATTTTGTTGTTTTTCCTTATATCTAGCTAAGTAATTTGGCTTTCATAGTGTTATCGCTAATCTTTACCATTCTTTGCATTTATTAATTTGGAGTCAGGTTTTATATCTAAAGTCTTCTCTGCTTGTATTTTCTTGTGTATTATGTGTTTATATGTTCTTAATTTGCATTACAGGTTTTAAAACTTTTTTTTTTTCATTGAATCTTTGTTGATAGACACCATGTGTTCTGGTTGTTTATTTACACCAAGGTCCTTAGTCAGGCTATGATCTCGCTATATCAGGGCTTCTAGGTTCTTTCTGCACCTTATCCCTGTCCCATTGTTGGTTTCTTTCTTTTTTTTTTTTTTAAGATTTTATTTATTTATATGACACAGAGAGAGAGATTGCAAGCAGGCAGAGAGGCAGGCAGAGAGAGAGAAGGGAGCAGGCTCCCTGCCCAGCAGGGAGCCCGATGCGGGCCTCGATCCCAGGACCTGAGATCATGACCTGAGCTGAAGGCAGAGGCTTTAACCCACTGAGCCACCCAGGCACCCCCCATTGTTGGTTTCTTGAGCAGTTATTGTCAAGCCATGAGAGGTAATTTTTTTCCCATTGTATCTTTGCCTAATGGTCTAGTTCAGTGCCTTCTGTGGAGGGTAGGGAGTAGTGTGCTTTTGGTGTCAGTGTCACAGGCTTCAAATCAGACTCCCCTGGGGGTGGTTCTCAGCAGCTCCTAGCATAGGGTCTTTTCCAGAAATAACTGCAACAGGAAGGCTGGGCCCCTTTCTTTCTCTTTGCTTGGGTCATTGCATGGCCTGTGAGATTGGTCCCTTAGGTGGCAGTGGATTCTATACTCAGCATCCGCCTCCCCCCTCCAAGTCTCCCTGCTGTTGAAGTTACTGTCAGTTTAGCCAGTAACAGTGCTCCTCTGCATTCCAGCTGGAGGCTACACTTTACCCTAGGTGGCACACTAAGACCATCCTTTCCAGAAAGTGTTTCTAAATATATCTGTAAAATAACAATGCTTATTTAAAATCTGGTAAGTTGTGGCTTAGTTGGTTGAGCTTCCAACTCTTGGTTTTGGCTCAGGTCATAATCTCATGGCTCCTGAGATTGAGCTCCATGTAGGGTCAGTGTCTGTTTGTTTTCTTTTTCCTCCTTTTCCCCTGTCCCTGTCTTCCCCCTCCCCCATCGCATGCTTTCTCTCTAAAATAAAGAAAATCTTTTAAAAAAATAAAGTAAAACCTGGTAAGTTAAAGAGAAAGCGGGGTGGGAATCAGTTGCTCATAATGCTGTCAATCTTCATGAAGTTACTACTTTTATCTTTGTTTATTTCCTTTCTCTTTCCATAAGCATACACTGTCTTTCCTAACATAGCATGCATACATGTCCTGAGCTTTTCTTTTTTTGATGCCAGTTTTTGATTATTGTAGTCATGATTAATTTGAATAAAACTTGAAATCGAACTTTTATTTATTTTCATATAGAAAATGAAGACCTTTCCAATCAGTCAAAACCTACACAGAATCAAAGTAAGTATCAGCTATGCTCCAGATATAGCTGAAGTGTCCTGGTTGTCTGCTCTGTTATTCACTGAGAACAGTTTGAATTGAATGTATTTGGAATCTATGCTTTGAAGAAAGTTACTAGTTAAAGAATTTAATCAATACTTGCTAAAAGTGGCTTGATAGTGGTACCTTATATACACACAGTATGAAATGCACATACTAACTGGATTTAAAATTAACCATATGCCTTCGTGTCTTATATGAAAAACTTGCAATATAATCTGAGTGCTATATGGCATTACATCCACATTCACTTTTTATTATGTAATATTAGAAGCCTCATTTTTGTTTTGATATAAACACATAAGGTGATAAAATCCTTTTTCCTGAATGCTATTTCAAATTACTAGATTTAGATATAGTTATTTTCATAAGTATTGGGGGTAGCATAGTTTAATGTAGGAAAAAAAGGGGGGTGGAGTTGAAAGAAGTGGAATTGAAAAAGGAAGATGAAGGGAATCTCAGTAAAGCATCTGACTCTTGATTTCAGCTCAGGGCTCGATCTTAGGCTCTTGTGTTTGAGCCCTGCACTGGGCTTCATAATGGTCATGAAGCCTACTTTATTTTTTTTCTTTATTTTCTTTATTTATTTTTGGCATAAAAGAATTGAAGGTATTTATTAGGACAGAAAAACAACTTTACCATAATTACTATCTTTGGAATTATAAAGTAAATTAATACACACTTTAATAGCATAATAACAGTGATTTTTGATTAAGGTCTTCACATTCAGTAACACATTTAACAAACTTTGGAAAGAAGTATCACAAAATTGTTTTTAAGCACAACACATTAACCTGAAACTAATGTAACACAGTGTCAACTATACCCAAAAACAGACAAAAGAAAACACCTACATGTTAGATTATCATCAACATTGTAGATAAGGACAGAGAGCAAAACTCTTTACTCTAACCACATCATCATACTAGTCTCATACATGTTATCTATCAAATTTTATTTTGGAAGTCAGCTCACTTCAATATCAGATTCTGTTTTACTGTACAATGTCTAGTTTGGCCATTTTGTACTAGGTTGTAAAACTAAAGCAAAATTCCTTAGGAAAAGTGTACTTTTCCTTTTTCGAGAAAAATGAGGTCAGGTCTAAGCAGTTGACAGAGTTCTATTCAAATCTACTGGAACCTGTCAAAACACAGCTTTAAAAAAAACCTTTAAAAACAAAAAAGAAAGAAAAAGGAAGACGAAAGGTGACGTCTGTAATGCCTGCAGATGGCAGCAGTGCTGCAACATTTTTTCTTCTAGTTGAGGCTCTTTGTGGTCAGGAGGGAGAGGCATGCTTTCGATAGGAGACAAACCTGAGCTCAGTTACTGTGTAGCAAAGTAGCACATCATTACAGTTAGGAGTAATCACTGTTAGGAGTCTCAGTGGGAATTCTATTCCCTGAGCAAGGTGCCTGAACAGTTTTTTTTTTTTTTTTTAAAGATTTTATTTATTCATTTGACACAGAGAGAGAGATTACAAGTAAGCAGAGAGGCAGGCAGAGAGAGAGGAAAGAGGAGGAAGCAGGCTCCCTGCTGAGCAGAGAGCCCGATGTGGGCCTCGATCCCAGGACCCTGGGATCATGACCTGAGCCGAAGGCAGCGGCTTTTAACCCACTGAGCCACCCAGGCGCCCTGAACAGTTTTTTTGCTGGTGGTTTATAAAGGAGATAGTGTAATGAGCTGGAAGAAATACTGAGATGTCAGGACGTCATTTTGTGACCATGTCATTTAACTTCCATGAAAAGGAGGCTGAGGAAGCTTGAGCCTCTATGCTCAGCTTCATTAATCTGTTTCTGAAGGGAGTAACAGGTTAAGTGCCCTAAGAACCATCGTTAGGAATCGCACACTTTGTTTTCCTGTGCTGTGTTATGTTAGCATGGCTAAGATTTTATTTTCCTTTTGAACCATGTCGAGAAACAAAAAGATAAACTAGTACACTGGTTGAGAATATGGGTCCATCAGAACAGGGTTCAAATTTTGGTTCTATCACTTAATAACTATATGACCTTTTTTAAAATTATTATTGTGATAAGATCTCACTTAATGAGATCTTCCCTCTTAAATTTTTAAGTACACAATGTAGAATTGTTAACTATAGATACAGTGTCATACAGCAGATCTCTGGAACTTTTGTACCTTGCATAACTGAAACTTGATTCCCTTTGAACACCAGTGAATAGCTGCATGATCTTCTAACAAGCTGTTTTAACCACACCAAGCCGCAGACTGCCCATGTAAAATGAAATGTTAGGCATAAAGTACTTAGCATAGCATCTGACATGTAGTTTTATGGTTAACAACCAAATTATGTGACAGGAAAGTCGTATTTATCATGGTACGTTGTGGAGTTTTTTTGATTTGTTGTTGTTGTGTTGCATTTTAACTGCAAGTACTGTGTATGGTTAAAAGTGCATGGCTTTTGCTTTATTATATAAGATCTTCAGCAGAGTCTGCTTATAAAGAATGCTGTGGGACAGTCTGGTCTGATCTTGTGATTTGTCATCCACTACATGGTCTTCACTACGTATAGTTACATAAGATAGTGAATTCTCAAGTATTTCCCAACCAGTGTTGACCTAAATAAGTTTTTACTACATTATTTACAAACACAAAATTAGGTATATACTCTTTGTGCTTCTAGTTCTTGTTAAATGCAAACGAAAGTACAAATTCCTTTTCATATGTCCTCTAAATTTAAAATATCTAGTCTTACTATCTTGAAATTAAATTACTGCTAATGACATGAATATTATCAGACTTTAGGCCTCTTGAGTTTGAAGTTCATGTATTTCTATATTACTGTTCATCAATTCTGCCATCTTTTTTTTCTAAACTACCATAAAATTTGTTCAGCCCAGTAGAGCACCTTTTGGGCATCTCTTAGTACAAATAGATTATGTATATTACTGTTTTCTTCCATTCTTTTCCTGTGATCCCCTTCCCCATCACGATTAACATTGTGCATTACTTCATTGATCGTGTCCGCTTCCTTATGCAAAAATCTTTATTATGCATAAGTTTAGAAACTTAAGTCTTAGCCCATGAAAATAACTTTCAGTTGATTATCAGTGCGAAAGGAGCATTCTCTGTTTACAAGTGAAACACACTTTGATGTGAGTATGACAGCAGATGATAGGTGTCATTATGACTTTAGCTACCTAAATCATGCTTTCCATTTGACACCTACAAGATCATCAAAGGCTAATAACATTGTTACTAAATTGATTCAGAGAGGAAACACAAGTCATCCCCCCAAATACTTAACAGTAATTATTCATAGAGTTTATGAGAATAAGAATGTTGTACCAAAGTCTAGTGGAATTCTTGAGAGTAAGTCTTTGCATGGGTTTGGTAACTATAGTTAAGATCATGGTAATAATATATCCAGTGTGGCAGACACTTATTAAATACACAGGTGCCATGCTCAAAGGCTCTAAAGAGGAATTAGACATGGCTTTTGCCCCTAAGGGAGCTCCTCGGACAAGGCAAACAGTGTTAGAGGTTGAGACCATGTAGAGGAGGCAGTATGAGAAAATGGCATCGGGGGGAAAGCTATATAGATTATAAACTGGAATATCAAGTTCAACTCACAGGGTATCCATAATACTGGAGAAATTGGCATGAATCCTGGGAGGCCTGCTGTGACCTAAAAGGAAAGTGATGTCCCGGAAGCTCTTAAGAGGGAAACGACTTATTACTCTAGAGAAGTGGTTTGAGAGAGCGAAAGCTAAAGTCAGTACACCAACACTAATTAGAATTAAATTTTAATTTTTAAAAATTGGGAAAATAAGAAAGGGAAGATTATTTGTTAGCTTCTCAAGGCTTCCTCACTGTGCATTGGAGTGTTTTTCTAACAGAGTCTAGAAGACAGCTGCCTTGACCTGAGGCTCTGTGGGGAAAATCCAGGTCATGGAATCTAGCAACATGTCCACTGCCGTAGACTGTTAAACCTGTTGCTGATTTTGTTCATGTTTGTCGAATGTTACAAAAATGTTGACTTCTTTTGGGTTAAAATTTAACATTTCAGCATGGTGATATTCTTGCCTCTTTATCTCCCCACCCCCCATAGCATTTTCTACCCCAGCAAGTCAACTCTTCTCTCCTCATGGTTCCAATCCTTCAACGCCTGCTGCAACTCCCGTCCCTACTGCATCCCCGGTGAAGGCAGTAAACCATCCGTCAGCATCAGTAACTGCTACCGTTTCCGGGCTGAACATGGCGAATGCTGTCCTTCCGGTGTTCCCAGGGCAGGTCTCCTCGGCCATTCATACGCCTCAGCCGTCAACACCAAATCCAACGGTCATCAGAACCCCTTCCTTGCCTGCGGCGCCTGTTACTTCTGGCCACAGTACAACATCAGCTCCAGTCCCGTCCGTTTTCGCTGGTCTGGTGCCCCTGCCAGGTCCTTCCGCTCCTCCGACCCCCGCCCCTCAGGCTGCATCCACACCTCGGGCTGCTCCTGCTTCCAGTGAAACATTTGCTTCGACTTCTGGCCCTTTCCCTGGCCTCCCGTTTTCTGCCACCTCTACTGCTGCTTCTCCCAGCAATGCCAGTTCTGCTTCACTGTCGTCAGTGTTCGCAGGTCTGCCCTTGCCCTTAACGCCGGCATCCCAAGCTGTGTCCAACCCGGCTCCCTCTGTCATTGCCGGGGGCCCCACTCCCAGCGTGGCCTGCCCGCTCGGGGTAAATAATCCTCTGCTGTCTGCTTTGAAGGGCTTTCTGACATCGAATGATACCCACTTAATCAACTCCTCCGCTCTGTCCTCTGCTGTTACAAGCGGGCTGGCTTCCCTGTCTTCTCTTACTAACCACAACTCGGATTCGCCGGCTTCAGGCTCGAACAAGTGCTATGTCCCCGCCGCCGTTCCTGCCCCGCCGCGGGCCTCCACCCCCGGGCTGGCCGTATTCCCGAGCCTGCCCGCCACCGCGGCCAACTCGGCGTCCACCCCCTCGACTTTGCCCGCGCCTTCCGCGCTGGTGACGCCCACGTCGTGCCCCGCCTCGGTGCCGGTGGGCTCTGGCTCCGCCGCTGCACTCTTGTCGGCCCCGCAGCCGAGTCACTCAGAGCTGCACGTCGCGTCCGCCTCCGCCGTCACCAGCCTCCCGGTCCTGATCAAAACTGAGCCCACCAGCCCCACCCCCTCGGCCTTCAAAGGCCCCGCCCACCCCGCGAACTCGCCTCACGGCACTTTAGGTCTGTCCGGGACGCTGGGCCGCGCCTACACGTCAGCATCGGTGCCCGTCAGTTTGTCCACTTGCCTTAACCCCGCGCTGTCGGGCCTCTCCAGTCTGACGGCGCCCTTGAACGTGTCAAACCCCCTGTCCTCCATCTCCCTGCCGCCGCACGCTTCCTCCGCTCCCATCACTCCGGTGTTCACTGCTCTCCCTCCGTTTACGTCTCTGACCAATAATTTCCCCTTAACTGGCAACCCGCCTCTTAACCCGGCAGTGTCTCTCCCGGGGCCACTAATAGCCGCCTCGTCCGCCGCTGTCACGTCCGCACCCGCCCCTCCGCCGAGTTCCAGCGCCGCCGTTCTCTCAGGGCTCTCTGCCTCGGCACCGGTCTCGGCGGCGCCTTTCCCCCTCGGCCTGTCCACCGGCGTCCCCTCCCTCTTCTCCGTCACGCAGGGCCCCCTGCCGTCTTCAAACCCCTCCTACGCCGGCTTTTCCGTCGCCAACGCCCCCAGCGGCGCCCCCGCCCTGCCCTCGTTCCCCGGGCTGCAGGCGCCGTCCACCGTGGCAGCCGTGACACCGCTGCCTGTCGCCGCCACCACCCCGTCGCCGGCGCCCGTCCTCCCGGGGTTCGCTTCAGCGTTTAGCTCCAATTTCAACTCTGCTCTCGTTGCACAAGCCGGGTATGTGAACGCTGGAGATCTGCCCTGTAGTTCGTGGTCTTATTTTTTATTAAGGCATTCGAACGAGCCTGATCTGATTGTTGGGTGGTGCTGAATTATAGTTTCCGGGGCTGAATCTTCAGTACTCAAAAAACATACACAGCTCTTCATCCGTGTTAAGTATATATAATATTAATGTCTCTTCGGGTTATTTTAGTATTCAGTAATTGATCTTTGTTATAAAACAAAGTATTACAGGCAAAACATAGACTTACTAAGTTCATAATAGTATACTTTAGAAAGTAAATTTTATATTAGTGAGTGGCTGACTTTTATGGTTCCTTCCAACGGGGAAGTTTAAACTTTGTTTTACATCTCAAGGTAGTTCTTGACAAATAGAGTAGCAGTAGGTTTTGGCTTATCTGTGTTTTGACCTGTTCTATCTATCGTTTTAGCTTATCATCTGGCCTTCCAGCTGCAGGCAGTTCTGTTTTTCCCGGCCTTCTGTCCCTCCCTGGTATCCCAGGGTTTGCTCAGAACCCTTCACAGTCCTCATTGCAAGAACTACAGCATAATGCGGCTGCCCAGTCGGCCTTGTTACAGCAGGTACGCAGGAACAGTGGGGCAGAAATTGGTATCATACGTGCATAGCTTCTGTCATGATAACCCAGTAATGCCAATGACGTCCCAACATTGGCAAAAATTCTTCTCAGGAGAATGGGGATTTTATGACTAATCTCCCCAAATCTGCAAATTATTCTTCTCTTCAGAAGGGTAACAAAGGTAATACAATATATTCATCTATTTGCGTTGTTTTTCCTGCTTATAGACTTTCAAATCTTAGTTTGGAGATTTTACAAGTGGAATCTTTATATGTGACATTTGTATTTGAGCTACTTTTTTAATAACATAAGCTAAAATAATGGACATTAAAACATGTTTTCTCTAGAAAACCTATTAACCTTTTTTGAAAGAATAATTAAGTATTTTAATGGCATTTCTCCTGACCTCCACCATCTGAAGAATTTTGAATGTTTCTTAAAAAATTTCAGGGGACTAAGCAGACTTCTTGCCCCAACGTTTTCTCTTTCTTTCCTAGTCTAAATATCTGTAGTGTGGTAAGGAAAACGCAAGTACCAACTCGATTGAATTTGGCAATCTGCTAACCTGCACGTTCTTCTTTCTATCAGGTTCACTCAGCTTCGGCTCTGGAAAGCTATTCAGCTCAGCCAGATGGGTTTCCTAGTTACTCTTCAACACCAGGAACGCCGTTTTCTTTGCAACCAGGCTTGTCCCAAAGTGGGTGGCAGTGAATAGATTTTAATTTGCATTCTCCTTTGGAGCAACATCAGAAATGCCTAAGGACTGCAGTGAACAATCTGACTAAGGTGAAGTTGGCTAAAGTCAGAAAATGAGAATGAGGATAATCCTGGGGAAATGAGGATAAGAGTTGAAAACATGGCAATTGCATTTTTTTAATGGTTTTAAGGTTGAACACTCCCCTGTGTAAATAAGCAGATAATGAATTGTACGGAGGATAGTATTAAAAAGGTGTTTGGGGACTTTTCACCTCCCACCCTATGAAATTTTGAGTCCTGTATGTGATCTGTGTAGGAAGAATACTAAAGAGGAGGTTGAACTCTTTCTAGCCGAATACAGCCTTAAATCTGCTTGTATAGCATCCGCTGACAGAAGTAATAGTTGTGCCTCAGACTTCTGGGTTGCATTTGGCCCTAGGGGCATGACTGCCCTTGGTATGCTCGCGTGGTTCCTCTTAGTATCTTTGGAACTCAGTACTCACAGAAGGGAACTTGAGACCCACGGTTATTTCTAATCTGATATTTATGCTCATACATATACTGCTGAATTTAACTTAATATATTTCAGGTAAGTGAAAATGGTGCTTAATATAGTCTTTAGAATGACTTTCAGGTGTTTTCGACTAAAAGTATATCCAGAACTACTTTCTTACAGAAATGCAAGTAAGGCTGATAATTTGCCTTCAAAACTCATTTCTTAATCTCAGCAGTATCCAAATGAGTGAGGAACATTTGACTGACCCTTGGGCCACCTCTATTACTCATTGTACTCTGGAAGCTCTTGGTGAATGTTTACAATCATGGGATGTAGTGTTTCTATTTGTACTTAAAGTCCAACACTTACTTGAAAGAATGACGTGACAACAAATAGAGAAGACTCGCTCCGTTAGTAACCATGCAGTGTGTACTCTATTTAAGGATCTGTGGTAGTATAAAACATGATTGAATGTCAATTAAGTCTAAGAACTGCCACATTCCGGGGGACGGGAAGTAGGGAGAGTGACTTTCAATCCTGTGATTAAAAGTGTAAACTATAGAATCTACTGTAGTACATTTCAGCACCTAGAAGTTTTACTTTTATAAAGATGGTGTCTGGAAGATGTTGCTAATGTATTTTCCTTCAACACGGGGAACAAACTTTTTAAGTATATTAATAAATATTCCTGTATGGTTAGTTTTTAACAATTTTTTAAAATAAACTTTATGGATATGACAAATATCTTGTGTTTTATTAAGTGCTTCCATAGGCTTTTTAATTTTTCGTATATGCTAATACATAGAACGTTTTTGTCCAAATTCAGCTGAAACTCAATTGCTCATTCCTTTATGTAATGTCTTACGTGAAAGTTATAGCCAGCACTTGAAACAGACGATTTATGCCTTTAATTATCTGCAAACACAGAATGTAACTGCATAGTTAATCAGATGTCAGTTGTGGAAGTTGTCATTTGTTCTTTTTTTAAGTCTACACTTATAAAACCTTTTAAAGATTATATTGTATATATATGTTGACCATCCACTCAAGAAAAATTAGTGAGTAATCTTTCTGTAGTAATACTGCTACAAGGTTTAGTTTTACTGTCCTTTGAGCCCCTGTCATCGTAGCAAAGGAAATATGTCCTGTTCATCTTTTAGATGTATTCCTGGCATCTTATTTGTATCAGTCACTTAAAGGTTTATATAAAAATGAAGAGAACATTTTTGGAGCACTTGCAATAATTACTGCATACTGGTTTTATGTATCTCACAACCCTATGAGATCAGTACTAGCAACTTAATTAACCAGATAAATAAGTCAAGATGTAAGTCCCACAATATAGTAAGTGGTAAATTTAAAATTTAAAATTTTTAAATTTTTTAAATTTAAGCATTTAATACCAATACCAAGCTACTTGTACTACCAAGTGCTTTGAAAATACGCAAGAGAGAATATGAGTACCTTTCTGCCAGCGGGAGTCCAGAAAGCCTTCTTGGTGACAAAGTCTTAGGATGAATAAGAAATAACATCCTTTATAGAGGCACAAATTTTTAAATTCCTAATTTATTTCTGGTAGAAGTCTTACAGTAAGAGTTCAAAGTCATTGGTGTTTAGGGGCTCCTGGGAGGCTCAGTCAGTTAAGCATCCAACTCTTGATTTCCTCTCAGGTCATGATCTCAGGGTCAGGAGATTAAGCCTCACCTCCTGCTCCATGCTCAGTGGGGTGTCTGCTTGAGGATTCTCTCTCTCCCTTTCCCTCTTTCCCTCTCCCCCACTCCCACAAGCACGCTCTCTCTCTTTCTCTCTCTCAAATAAACAGATCTTCAAAGTCATTAGTGTTTTTAACTCCTAATTGGAGGAGAGGGCAACTGGAATAAGAAAAAACAGAAGGCACAGAAGAGCAGAAGAAATAAGTACACATAAGATGTCATACTTGCCTATATGTTGGTATCACACTTGTAAATGGAAAAGAAGCAGGAGGCTCAGAAGGCTTTTCAGCCTCATTCTACTGCACACACTCTTCCAAGAGAATAGAAGGAGGAAACACTCATCAGCTCATTCTTAGACCGATTTAACCTTGATACGAAACTCAGACAAGCGTAGTAGGAGAAAAAAATGCAAGTCAACCTTACCCAAAAAAGTAGGGAAACAAATTATTAGCAAGACAAAATGATTCTTAAAAAATGGTACACCATGACCAAGTTGAGTCTGTCAGGGGTAAAGGATAGACTTATTAATAGTAAAGCAAAGACAAAATTAAAAGTGGAATCATTACATGGAGAAAAACCCATTTTTTCAGTCTATAAAAATGGTTGATGAAAATCACCATAATGCTTAAAAAAACACATTTAGCAAACTATGAAAAGAATGAAGCTTTATTAGGTAAAGGAGATCTATAAAAGTATAGCACATATTCTTAATTATGGAATTTTAGAAATAGCCTTTTAAAATGGGGCTGGTCAAGTAAAATGTAGTTCAGCATTGTACTATAGACTGCTAATAAGGCAAGGTATAAAAAAGTAAAAGGTATAATTAAAAAGGAAGATATAAAGCTTAGTGAGATTCAGAAATATATTCAAAAGTCGGTTGCGTTTTCAAATATGAGCAACAGCAAAAAACTTCATTCAACAAAAGGAATACCCGGCAATGGAATACTATTTGGCACCAAAAAAGGAGCTACCAAGCTATAGAAAGACACGGTGGAACCCTAAATGCATATTACTAAGTGAAAGAAGCCAATCTGGCAGTTTCCATATGATTCCAACTAAATGACATTCTGGAAAGGGTAAAACCAAGGACACAGATCGGTGGCTGCTAGGGGTTGTGGGGAGGGGCAGAGAAGGATGACTAGGTGGAACACAGGGTTTTCAGAGCATGAGAAATACTCTGTGCTACTATAGTGGTGGATAATATCATCATAACATTATCATGATGTTATACATTTGTGCAAGCCCATAGAATGTACGACTCCAAGATGGAATCCTAACGCAAAGCACGGACTCTGGGTGATAATGATGTGTCAATGTAGGTTCATCAATTGCAACAAATGTATCACTCTAGTGGAGGATTTTGATAATGAGGGAGCCTGTGCATGTGTGGGAGCGAGAGGCAAGTGGGAAGTCTTTACCTTCCTCTCAATTTTGCTGTGAACATGTAAGTGCTCTAAAAAATTTAAGTCTTTAAAAAGAAAACAGTGACATATGTCTTAGGAATAAATCCATTAAAAGATGAGTGACAACATTATGGAGAATTTTTTTAACTTTATGACAGTCATTAAAGAAAACCTATTTAAATGGAGGATACACAATTATCATGGTTACAATAATACTCTTCTAAAGACAATGAAGAACCTGCTCTACCAAATACCAAGACTAATGAAGCCATAGGAACTAAGACAATGAAGTATTCATCGGAGATAACCAAATTGATAGTGGAGTATAATAAGGAAACCATGAGCACTCACTCCAATGGGACCAATTTATAACAGACCTGGCATGGCAGATCAGTTCAGGTATTGGATGGTTTGTTATAAAGTGCTCTGATAACTGGTTATTTATATGAAAGAAAATTAAAATGGATCCCTACACTACGCCATGCACAAAAAGCAACTCTAGGTGGATTAAAGACTTAAAGTCAAAAGAGCAAGTAACTCTAAAAGCTTTCAAAGAAATACGAAATATCCTGTGTTAAGGATGTTCTGTCTTCCATAGAAAAGGAAAGCTTTTAAACAAGACATACCAGACACTAAGTATATTGAAGCTTCTTATATTTGATATCAAAGATATCATTAAAAAGATGAAAAGATAAGCCACAATGGGGAGAATTATATTTGCCCCTCATGTAACTGTCAAGCATCTACATACATATATATGTGTATAGAAAGTATATATGCATATTAAAAACATATGCAAGTGTATATATAAAGACTATAAACAAATCAGTAAGAAAATGGGAAAAAAAGCACAAAAGACATAAGTGCAATACAGGGAGAAGAGAACATGAATTGTAAGCAGCCCTGTGAAAAATGTTCAGCTTTATTAAAATTCGGGAAAGTCTAAATTCAGATTATAATGAAATACTATTTTATACCCACTAAGTTGTGAAATAGTAAAAACTCCAACACTATCAAGAGGCTTCGATGATGTGGAACAGAGGGAATACTTGAGAGCAGTACACCACTAGTAGGAGGGTCCTGGGATGGAGCCCCGTGTCGGGCTCCCTGCTCAGTGGGGAGTCTGTTTCTTCCTTTCCCGCTGCCTCCTCCCCCTGTTCATGCTCTGTCTCTGTCTCTCTCTCAAATAAATATATAAAATCTTTTAAAATAATTAATTAATTAATTTTAAAAAGATATCTATATATGATTAAAAAAACTTAAATGGAAGAGAATAATCAGCACAATTGTGGATTGTGGTTATAGGGAGGTGAGGATAAGGTGTACGGAGGATACTCAAATAGCTTTAATGGTGTTTGGTCATATTCTAGTTCTGAGGTTGGGCAGTATATTTTTTGCTCATTTCATTCAATAAACACACACATTATATACATATTATGCATTGTATGTATTATTTCACATGCATCATCAAAATTTCCGTAACAAAAATGTCTGTTTAATAGAATGTTTTCTAATGGACAGATTATTTCATTGGTGGGGGGGTACATTTAGGTAGAGATATTTCATCACCATATAGTTGGAAATATTTATTATTCTGAAATGAAATCTAGGTCAGATTGGCAGTTTGGGGAGTTATCACTATAAATATCCATACAGATCTGTGGACTTAATTTGTTATTTAAGGAGGTGGAAATTCAAGAATTGGATAAATGAGAATGAATAAAATAGAATGGATGGTACACACTGGTGAAAAGTTGTTTGTTTTTTTAAAGATTTTATTTATTTATTTGACAGAGAGAGACAGAGCGAGAGAGGGAACACCAGCCGGGGGAGTGGGAGAGGGAGAAGCAGGCTTCCCGCAGAGCAGGAAGCCCAATGCGGGGCTCGATCCCAGGACCCCCGGATCATGACCTGAGCCGAAGGCAGATGCTTAATGACTGAGCCACCCAGGCTCCCCACACTGGTGAAAAGTTAATGAAATCAGAGAACTTCATCATTTAAAGAAAAGGGAACATTTTCCTAAAGAAGTAGCAAATGTCCTAGAACGTATGTGTGCATCTTAGCAAGAAATGAAATGATGGCCAATGAGAGGTTTCCTGAAACCAGAAGCTTAGAGAAGGAGAAAGGTCTGAGCCTAGAAAGAATTGTTTCAAGATGGCGTTTGTGCCCTAAGATGAACATTCATGGAAAATGAAATATGCATATTTAGGGACAATATCCTGTAGGTCAGGAGTGGGAATAGAATTAGGACTCCTAAAATCACAGCTGTCCTAAAACAAACAAACAAAAACAAAAAAGCTGTCCTCATTTCTGGACTTTGCCCTAGTTCAGTCATTGATAGAATGACAATGTAGAAACACGGGAACACCTTCATTGGGAGCACATTCCAGCAATTGGTGATCTGCTTTATTTCCCCATCCTCACTCCCTCATGACGGAGGGGCGAAAATGTCATTAACATGGCCCACGATGATTTCTATTTTAGACAAAGGAGGAGGAAACGTTGGGAATGATCTTGTGCTTCATTCATCTGCTGAAGTCCCCGGGTGTTCCAGGCATCCCATCCTTGTTGAAAGCATTCTTGCTTTCTAGGCTGAGGTGCTCAGGACATTTTGTAGGAGGAAGAAAACAGTTGTTTAGTCATCTTCCACAGGGAGGTATTTGCTGCAAGTGCCCCAGAGGCTCTTGCCAGCCACCACCAGGGAACAATTATTGTTCCTGTTGTTTTGAACCTTGCACCTCCATGACTGGCCTAAGTGGTATTTGGCTAATATTAAGGGGACTTGTATTTAGAAATGAGCTAAGGCAATACTTCCAAAACATTTTGCTGCATGACCGTGGAGTGTCATCTGATTCGGAGGGAAAGGGGGCTTCCTGTTCCAGGCAGGGATGGTCTATTGGCAAGAAATGATGGACACAGGAAGTTTTCCTGTTGCCCTTTTCCATGAGAGGTTAGTCCCAAAGTTATGATGACTTGGTGATCAAGTAGAGATCATGCAGGAAGAAACAGAACAGAATCAACAGACTTACAGGGCCGAACCAGGAATGGCCCTCAAGTGTGCAATTTGCAGGAAACTGGAGAGGTATTAGACAAAGGACAGGTGACAAACGTTTTGACATACTGGACCAATCACTAATCCATCTTACATGTGCTCGACACAAGGATGAAAAGAGACATTGTGTGAAAATTGCCCCAACAGTCTCATGTAGATCACTGAGTCCTGAGAAACACAGCTCAGCTTTCATTCACAGTAATCATAATTACCGATTATTAACACCGGTCACGATTCTGAGTGCTTTACATGTAATATTTCATATACTGCTCACTCAGACGACTCTGCTAGAGACTGTTATCATGCCCATTTCACAGATGAAAAAACAGAACATGAAGAGGAATTAAATAAGTTACATGATGTCCCATGTCAGCAGGCAGTGTGAGGAGCCCAGGACCTGTTTTCTTACCCACTATGCCTGTGCCATGGTTTACATAGAGCCATAACCAAGCGAGTATGCCAACAATGCGGAGGAAACTATTCTAAAGCAGACAGTCCCTGACTCTGTGCATACACATGCATCTGTTTTAATCTGAGTTTCTGGTCCCCCGCCTCCTTTCCCAAGGTTCTAATATTCCATATTAATTTTTATAATTACAAACTGTGGGTGACAGCCTTGGTTATTACTGTAATTTGAGTTTGTAGAGAATGCAATTAAGAGTATCAAGTAGTTGGCAAGAGTAACCCACAATCTGCGAGCTTTTTAAAGACGAAGTTGATGAGAAGAAAGTGACTAGATGGTCGGGGGAAGAAAGACTGGCAAAGACAGGATGATCTGGGAAAGATTCAAGTTGGCTTTGTGTTGTGTTGCTTTCACACCAAAGAAAACAAAATATTATTTGGAATAGTGATAGGAGAAAGATGACCATCATTCAAGTAGAATATTGGTTCTTTCCATGGTGGAGTAAGAGCTTAATTATCCTTGGCTGGAAGGGGTCTAATGAAAGAAGGAATCCTGGGACAGGAGCCTGGGGATCTGGATTCGAGAAGAAGCTTTGCCACTCGTGAGCTGTTACCTTTGACAAATCACTTATTCATTCATTCAACCAGATCTGTTGGGCAGCGGCGATGAGCCTGTGTGGTTCTAAGTCAGCAGGTGCCATGGCGAAAACGGCACAACTAGTCACATCCCTTATGGAAGCTGTCACATAGGTCAGGGCTCAGCAAACGCTTTCTGTAGAGGGACAGATTGAAAATATTTTAGGCGTGGCACACTGCATGGTCTCTATAGCAAATCTTCAACTACGCAGGTGTGGTACGGAAGTGACCACAGAGAACACAGAATAAATGGCTATGACCGCATTCCAGTGACACTTCATTTACAAAGACAGGTGGCAGACCAAGTTTGGCTAGCTGGCTGTAGTTAGCCAACCCCTTTTCTAGAAGAAGAAACAAACATTAATCAAATAATTATGCCTAAGGTAACATGTGCAAAGGACCTGTGGCACAGAGGACACGGATAGCTTTAGCGGTGTTCATAGACGGCCAATGGGGCTATTGCTGAGTGAGGGGGTTACCATGTGAGTGGGACTGGAAAGGGAAAGAAGGACAGACTAGCAGGGTCTTTGGGACACTTTGGATTTTCGTTTTTGCCATGCTAATGATTGGCGGTCACCGAATTATTTTAAGCAGGATGGTGCCATGATCAGATTCAAGTTTTAGAAGATTACTCACTGCAGTGTGTAGATTGAATTGAATGAAATCCTGTCATCTGCAGCATAAGGCTAGATATACTTGCCCTGTGTATCCACAGTTCATTGCTGTGAACAAATCATACAAGGGGCAGAAAAGTGAGTTATAAAATATAAATGATGTAGGCAATTATCTAGAGATATTTTACAGGAAACAAAGCCATCAGAAGGCCATGTTCTTTTGAATTTTCTCTAGGAACAAAGGCAGTCTAAACTCATGAAAGAAATCCTTTTGTTTATGTTAACAGGCTGCCTTCACCAGGGAAACTGCTCCTTGGGGTGCTCATGAAAGGCGAGGAACTTCTCTCACTTGCTCATTCCGTCTGTCTCCTCTTCCCCTCTCCCAAGCACCTGGAGCCCAGGCCTGGCTCCAAACCCATGAAAATTGGCCAAGTGTAAAAGCTTCTCAAGAATGAGATGGATCCTGGGGCGAATTCCCCTGAGAAGCAGGATAAAGAGAATTTAGTGGGTAAGTTCCCCTTTTCTGCCCTAGGTTTGTTTTATGTATACGAAGGGAAGCAAGAGTCATGGCATTCTTGAGAGTTACAAAGTAGCCATGAGGGGGATTAATGCATATTGGGATTGGCTTCAATTCGGTTAGAGCCCAGGATTTTGGATTCATTGCTTTTTGTGGCTTTATTGGCTTCTTAAACAGCAGTCTGTAATTTGTTCTTTTCTTCAGTGTTAGAATTTAAATTTATCTTTACATTCTTTTTTTTTCTTTTTTTGCATTACATAAAGACATGTTGAACAGGCTGAAATATATCCACTTTCAAATATCATCTGATGATGCTAGGATTAAAAAGAAAAGTTGATTTGACCTACATTATGTTTGATACCTGGAGAAAAGTTAAGGAAAAAAACTTAACCCATAAGTACTAATGACTACCTTGAATGGCATGTCTGGATTATGAAGCATTTTGCTTGCATTATATTTTTAAATCCTACAATAATTCTGAGGTAGATTCTCATCTAATCTCATTTTATGAGGGAGAAAATTGAGTCTTGGAGAGTTTAAAAACTTGCTGAATTTCCAGAAAATGATAATGCTGCTGCTGCTGCTGCTGCTGATGATGACGTGTGCGTGGGGGAGAGGGGGTGTTTTAACCCATTCTTCTCTACAGTTTATGTTGCCAAAGAAGTCACAGAAATAGAGAACACACTTGGTTATCAGTTTGTAAAAGAAAAAGTATACATAGAGAGATATTTGCCTAAATTGATATGTGGGAAGCAGCAAATATCCTTTAGAAGTCTAAGTGGGAGGTCTCTCCAAAGTACCTTCCATTAGCTTTTTAAACAGGGGTTTCAGGGTGCCTGGGTGGCTCAGTGGGTTAAAGCCTCTGCTTTTGGCTCAGGTCATGATCTCGGGGTCCTGGGATGGAGGCCCGCATCAGGCTCTCTGCTCAGCAGGGAGCCTGCTTCCTCCTCTTCCTGTCTCTCTGCCTGCCTCTCTGCCTACTTGTAATCTCTCTCTGTGTCAAATAAATAAATAAAATCTTAAAAAAAAATAAAAAAATAAACAGGGGTTTCAGGAGACATTTTAGCTTCCATTTAACAAGTGAAGACATTGGCTGGATAAATGGTCTGACTGCAGCTTTATCAGTGAGATAAACTGTCCATGGGGCTACTTGGCTTTGACTTTTTAATATAATGAAAAAAACCCATACTACCACAGTACAAACAGAAATGGAACTTCTGATTTCATGTAGTTTTGGAAAATGCTGAGAGATACAGGATCAGTCATCCTCTAGAGATTTGTGGGAAGAGTTTGTCCTTGACTTCCTCCATCTTGGATACATTGACAAGACAACACTATCTAGTGCTGCACGCAGTGCAGAAATTTCCACTTACAAATGTTGAGAGGATTAAATGAATAACAGTCCTTGTTATCAGCTCCAGCAGGGGCCTTCTGCAGCACTGTGCTGCTGGCTTCTAGCACAAGCTTTTGGAAACCACTAGAGTGCCTCTCTTCCCAACTCCAAGTTCAGTGGTATCGCAAGAGTAGATCAAATCTATAGAGTGCTATAAATTAGGATTCCCTCACCCCAGTTAAACATTTATTCATGTAAATGAGTAGGACAACACTCCTCATTAGTCTTTGACTTCTCTTGCACTCTTTTTTTCCCCCTCTTTTTTCTTTAAAGTGAAGTTAATTGGAATCTTAATCATCCAAATCTTAGAATTTCTTCTTAATGTTAATAAGCAAAAAAAAAAAAAAAAAGTTCCCAGGGAGTTTTTTTAAAAAAACAGATTTTGGGTTCTCATCCCTAGAAGGTCTCATACTCTCATTCTGAGATGGACTCAAGATTTTTCATCCAGGTAAGTTGCAAGCTGGTGATGTTGCCAGGCTGAGAACACACTTGAGTAGCACAGTATTTCTTTTTAGCAGTTCTGTGTTTTCCCTGAAAAATATTCCTTGATGCAAGCTGTGTGCACATTTCAGAGAACGAGGCAAGAGGGAAAATGATTTTCAGGTGATGAAAAGATGGTATTTACCAGAAGGGCTTCATTTTAGATTTTATGTTTGACACTTAAAATCCTTGATTCTGTGGAGAAAGAACCAGGAAGTTGTGAAGACTGTACTTTACTGACCATACCTCCACAGGATGGGAAGTGAGTAGAAAGAGGGAAGAACTTTTAACACTACAACAGGCCCAGGGAAGGTGATTGTTTTCATTCCACACATTTTTTATTTTTCCCCTGGGAAGCCTTCAGTCTGTCTTGCTCTGGAAATACAAAGGATTTTTTCTTCTTTTTTTACTTGTGTGATTAATTTTTTATTTTAAAATTCCCTTTAATAGTATAAAGATATCAAAAATTAAGAAAATTTAGAACAATATTGTTGGGGAGGAAAATCTTTCCCCTTACCCTTCAAAGATTCTCCTGGCTGACCTCAGAATTAAGTCGACATGAGCCTGATTAACAGGAGATAACCAAATTTAACTTTTTTTAAAAAAAGATTTTATTTATTTATTTGACAGAGAGAGAGAGAGATCACAAATAGGTGGAGAGGCAGGCAGAGAGAGAGGAGGAAGCAGAGTCCCTGCCGAGCAGAGAGCCTGATGCGGGGCTCAATCCCAGGACCCTGAGATCATGACCTGAGCCGAAGGCAGAGGTTTCAACCCATTGAGCCACCCAGGTGCCCCAAATTTAACTTTATACAAACAGGCATGCCACATACACAAGAGGTTCTAAAAACAGAAAGGTAAAATGAGGTATATATGCCATCCTGAGCTAAGGAATGGGCTGGGGCCTGAGGTTCAAAGGGGAGGAGGGCGATTCACAGAGCAGGTGTTTGGTAATTAGAAGTTTGTTCTGCCATTAGAGATGGGCCAATTAGATGAAATTCATCTCTGGTAAGAACTCTCATTCTTGGAAAAACCTCCAATTTAAGTTCTTCTAGGTAGATAAGGGGGGAGCAAAAATTTCTCTTGAGCCCCCAGGTCTTGATTTCAGCTACAAATAGTTACCTGCCAAAATGACACACTTTTGAGAACACTTGTTCTGACCCCTTCAGTATAAATTATATTTCCACCACTCAGAATTCACCACTGCTAATATTTGGTCAGTTTCTTCTAATTTCTTCCAATATTTTTGGATATTCTTCCAATTTGAAAATATTCTTCCGATATTTCTTCCAGTTTCTTCCAGTATTTTTTTTTGCATGTATTTTGTGCTAATTGAGATCATGTTGTCTGTAGAATTTTGCATTCTCCTGCTTTTTTCTCTTAACTACATACTGTCAGAATTTCTGGGTTTTCGTCAATTAAAAAACATATATTCATGATATGATATTGTGAAGGTACATCATGGTTTACTTAATTATCTCCCCATCGGACTTTCAGAGTGTTTTTTATTTACCACTGTCATAAATAACACGATCGTGAGACTGTCTGGACATACATCTTAAGGACAAGTGTTTGTTGTTGCTATTGGTAATGCTGTTATTTCACACAGAAAAGGGAGGTTGAGGAGGGACAAGCATGATGCAGGCATAGAGGAAGAAAAATATTTTCTGAAGAAAAAAGAATATTTAGATTCTTTAGCCTGGTCTACTAATTAAATGGACATAAGGAAGATTAACAAGAGAAAAAACAAATTATAATTTTATAGGTACGTGAACCTAGACATGAGAGGCTCTAAGAGAGTCAGGCGATTGAAGCTTATGTGCCATCCTGAGCTAAGAATATTGGGACGGTGGTCTGGGGCTTCCTAAAGGAGGAAGACAATTCACAGAAAGATGAGACGAGGGAAGTTTGGTAAACAAGTGTCTGTCATACCAGGCAGAAAGAGTGGGACCCACAGAGGCATTTAAACAAACTGTTCCTGCCCATCTCCCCCTAGTTTACTCTACTCTTGGTAATTATCTCTGGTGATAGCTCTCCTCGTGGACCAGCCGCTGCAGCTAAATTCTTAGGGGTTGAGGGGGAAGTAAAAAGCTCTTCTCGAGTCTTTTGGGTCTTGTGTGGCTCCAGTTCAGAATCATTCACGGGCCAATGGAGAACATTTTTGGGAGGTTTGTTCTAGACTCCTTCACAAGGAAAAGAGTTTCTCTATTTTCTTCTCATAATGGTACAGGGGTACAGTGAGGCAGTAGCATGAAGGAGAAAATGTGAGGACATACGGTTCTGAGTTTAATTGACTCTCTTGAGGGCAAACAGAATCTCTCCTGCTGGATCATTATTTCCAAACAAGAAACTTCAAACAGATCAATAACCCTATTACATTGCTGAGCATCATTCTTGACAGCTCGAAGCATTCGGTGTGCCATTCACTGCATTCACTCAATGAATGAGTTTAGAATCTCTGGTGTATCAGGAGATGGAGACATAAAAATAAAATGCTTGCTCTCAAAGCACTACAGATCTATAGGGAAGACACCCAAGTGAGCTGAAAATTACAGCATCTGTGAAAAGCCACAGTAGAGGGTGTATTAAAAGAGGAGGACCCAAAATTGGGGGCTAAAGAGAAGAATGTTCCTAGAAAAGAAGGGGAAGTGTGAGCTGAGTGTGTGGCTAGATGAAAGGGGGGCTGGGAGACCCAAAGGCCCATGCAAAGGCACAAAGATGTGTGAGGACAGGGTGCTTTCTCTCCCGGAGGGGGTGTTTATGTGTGTTAGCATGTGGCTTAGGCAGCTAGACCCAGAGGTGAGAGACCAAAGCCCTGCCACCGGAAAAACTGAATTACACACTTGCTAAGGGCCCATGTGTCAAGTCTGGTCTCCTCAGGCGTGCTTGGGAGTTGCTGCTGCACTTGGCTGATGGGATGAAGCCTCATCGGAATTCCTCCTGAGGCAGCTGTGGGGCGAGCCGTGTCCCCGGGGAGGTCATGACGTGGGACTTGAATGGGGTTGGCAGTGCTTAAATGCTTACGCTGAAGGGGGAGCCTAAGGCATTAAAAGCATTTACTTGTATACCTTTTTGAACATTTGAACATTCTAGTTCAAAATTTATCATCAATATTTCTATAAAAGATCAAATAGTAAAAAGGAACTCCGTACACATGTGTCCTAAAGTTCATGTGACTCTCAAGCACAGATCATCCTTCCGTAGTTGAGATGTAATTATGACATTGAGAGAACTCTCACGATTATGAAATTTTGTAGTCATGGGGGGAGCATTGGTGAGATCAGCATCTAGCTTTGATTTAGTAGTTCTGCACCAAAGATCTGGTCTTTCTCTCTCTGTCTGTTGTTAAGGTTCTAAAAGTTATCTGCAAGGACTTCTGGGAAGGGCCTACGTTACTTTAAGGAGGTAGACACGTTCAAGAGCAGGGCTTTATTCTCCCTGTTGTCCATACAGAGGAGCCATCATCTGGATGGACCAGAATATCCACCATGGATACTGGTCGGTCTTTGTTTATTTCCACAGCCTGCATAATGTAAGTCTAGGTAATCACCACCCTGATCAAGATAAGGAAAATATACAGCACCCTAGAAGTCTTCCTCATGCCTTCCCTGATCATATCCAACCACCACCAACACTCCTAACTAGACACAGCTACTACTGTGACTTCAAACATAATAGCTTAGTTTTGCTTGTCCTTGAATGGAATGATACAAAATAAATGAGATCATACAGTATATTATAGTCTTATACATGGAATCCAAAGCATGCACTCTTGGGTCTGACTTATTTTGCCTGATATTTTGTTCATGAGATTCATCCACATTTTGCATATGGCAGTAGCCTTGTCTTTTTTCTTTCTGGGTAGTACTCCTTTGGATGAGCATACCACAACTTTATTCACTTTACTGTTGAGGGACTTGGGTGGCTCTTCATTTCTGGAATTTTATGAATAAAGTTGCAAGGACCATTCTGGAGGTTTTCACTGCCATCGGCACTCATTTCTGTCAGGTAGTCCTTAGAAGCAGAAGACTCAGTCATAGAGTAAGGGTGTGTTTTGCTTTAGTAGATACTTTCAAATCTTTTCTCAAGATGGTTGAATCAGCTTGCATGCATGAGGGCTCAGGTCGCTCCACAACCTTGCTAAAATGTGATATTGTGGGTCTTTAACATTTGTCGTTCTGGAAACTGTGGATTATGATCCCATTATAGTTATGTACATCATTGGGTTCTGGTGTTTTGAAACAATGTCATAATACCTCAGTTGCTATTTCTGCTTAGAGAAGAAATAGCTATTTTATAGTAACACAGATCTGGGGGCAATGATTACATGTAGTATTGCTCTCAAAATTAAATACTCTTGACCAAGCCAAAATAAGAAATAAGTAGCCAAGTCACCTGGCCTGTTTAATGTACTAAAATTTGTTTCTACCACTAACACCATATTCCTGGGGCTAGTGATTTGGGATAATCTCCCCTACTTCCTGGCCTCACGCAAGTTACCAGTCTTGCTTTAAGTGTTTACCCCTAGGCCTAGAGGGCATTTAAGTTTCCTCTGGTGCTATGGGTTGTAGCCAAGTGCCAGGAACAAAGCCCCAGAGACAAGCCTCTACAAGCAAAGCTCAGTCTTGCCTCACTGCCTAAGTCATTAAAGGCAGACATGGATGTCTGTCAATTTGTGGAACTTCTGGGTCGCACCTTACTTAAAGAGAGATTAAGATGCTGATGACAACACTAACCAGAATTTCTGGCTGCAGAATGAAGGGCTAGCCTTGGTTATCCTTGAAGTCCTTCCAGCTGAAGCCCCAGGTCCTTCTGTGCACCATGGCTCTGCCCTTGTCTTTCCAGACTGAAGGAAATGTGTTGACTAGACTTTGTGCTGTTCTTTGTCCCAGCCGCATACAGGAGGGAATCCCCACTTATTTTGCCTAGAAGGCAGCACAGCAGAGACCAGACCCTATTATTAAACCTGCCCCCACGGTCTCTCTCCTGCTAGACGTGAACCCTTGTTGGGAAGTTCCCCATCTTATTCTCCGTTGTCTCCTCAGCTCTAGCACAGTGCCTGGTAGAGAACTGGCAAAATACTGTCAAATGGATGAATGGGAAATGAGGAGCAATTTGTTGAGGGTGGCAAAATCCAGTTCTCTGCTGGGAAGTCAGCGGACAGTGATAGCCATACGGTATTGGGTATTGTGACAGTTATTTCCAGAAAATACACATGCATTTGGAGATTTGGAGAAAGCAGGAGATGGTTAGGTGTGCTGAGGGCTGTGGCTTAATGCAGTGGCCGGTTGGGGCCCTTCCCTCCGCCACTCCCTCAGCCTCCTCCAGCAGCAGCCTCGTGAAGGCTGAAGTAGAGGCCACATGGCAGGTTTCTGAGGAGCCTTTGGGACACAGTCCCTGCATATCTTTCCAGTCAGAATTGGGATCCTCCAGTCCACTTCCCTGCACCGCCTCCTGGGCTCACGGAACGGGGAGGCCGAAAGAGTCCCTCTGCTGGCGGCCCCCTGCAGCTAGCTCACAAGGCTGGCAGCCCGCCCTGCAGGGAGGCTGGCAACTGCGCTCCCAGCCCGTCTTCAACAGCTGCTAATGACGCCCCCAGGCTCCACAGTTCCCAATTCTCTCGGCGGCGGAGGCAGTGGCCTGGGTAATTCTAATGCTCAGGTGTAAATCTTGGAAGGTGACTCTTTCCGCCACCTCTCATCTCCCTCCGCACGGTTAGTACCTAACAAAGCCTCCCTCACAGCTCCTGCTGCAACGCGAGGACTTGATGGGGCTCCTGAGGCACGCCTACGGATCAGGGGGACTTTCTCTGCCCCAAACACTTGCTAATGCAGCTTGGTGTCCAGGCTGTAGCTACTCTGGAAATGTCTCGTGCTTGCTCGGGGCGCAAAGCCTAACTGGGATCTCGTTGGAGTCCCAGCGGCTTGTGTGGGCTGCACTGCTAAAATCACAGCCCCGGGACCCCCAAGGATCCTGAATACCCAGGATTGCAATGCCAGTCCCAATTGCAGTTGTCGATCACAGCAGGGAAATACACCCCAGGTGCCCGAACTGTGCCGCCTGCTCAGCTCATTCACTGAGATTCCAGGCTGGTCCCAGAGCGGCCTGTACAAGCTTATCATTGCAGCCTTGTGGGTAGGGGCAGAACTGCAAGTGACCGTAATGTCTAGTGGCTCCATAAACCCAGACACAGGCTCGGGATGGAGCCGTGTGGGACAATTAAGAAGAAAGAGGTAGATCCGCATGTACTGACATGAAAATATCTTTAAGATATATTCAGGGTTTTTTTTTTTGTTTTGTTTGTTCGTTTGTTTTTTACAAAGTAGAAGTGTTGGGGTGCCTGGGTGGCTCCGTCAGTGAAGAGGCTGCCTTCAGCTTGGGTCATGATCCCAGGGTCCTGGGATGGAGCCCTCCCAGTCCTGTCCAGCTCCTTGTTCAGCAGGGAGCCTGCTTCTCCCTCTGCCACTCTCCCTTGCTTGTACTGTCTCTCGCACTCTCTCTCTCTCAAATAAATAAATAAAATCTTAAAAATAAATACATAAAAATTAAAAAGTTGAAGTGTTAGTGCGGTGCCATAGCTCACCAAACCTACAAATCTAAGCCAAGTGTTTTCTAAGGGTAGACGTATGTATGTAAATACACAGGAATGGGTCTATCGTGAACTACACCAAATCAGTAACTATGGGACCTCTCTAGATAAAAATGGACTAAGGAGAAGATGGTCTGGGGGACTTCAGTTTTATCTGTATTGCTTTGATTTTTTTTTTTTTACAATGAGAATATTTATATACAGGCTGTGTCATTACAGTGATTTAAAAAAGCACTAATAGGGTGCCTGGGTGGCTCAGTCAGTTAAGCGTCTGCCTTCAGCTCAGGTCATGATCCCAGGGTCCTAGGATTGAGCCCTACATCCGGCTCTCTGCACAGCAGGGAGCCTGTTTCTCTCCCTTTCCCTCTACCTGCTACTCTGCTGGCTTGTGATCTCTCTATCTCTCTGTCAGATATATAAAGAAAATTTTTAAAAAAGCACTAATGAACAAAATGCAACAAAGATTCTATTAGAATGCACAAAATTTCTTTTTATCCTGCATAATGATAGTCCAATCCACCTCACTAGGGTCCAAGGCTTTGGAAGGTAGTATTTTAAAAATGTAAACTTTGGATATCAGGTAAGTCCTCATTGACATTGGGTATATCTTTATGTGTATTTAGAGCTCATTAAAGGACATCTGCACAAAAAGATTTTAATACTAAATATGTACCTAAAGCATAGATAATTCCCATCTATGGGACTGCACTAACAGAGAAAGTACCTGGTGGGTACTGGTACCAAGCATGGGGAAGTGTCCCAGTGGGCTGTTGGTGAGTGTGTGCATTGACACGAACTCACTGAAGGGCACTTAACCATCTAACAAAGTTGTAAATACCAATGTCTTTGACTTAACACTTTCTCTGCCTGGAATTTACCCTACATAAGTGTACAAAAACACATATTAAAAAGCACTCATCACAACTCTGTTTTAAGGTCAAAATCCTAGAACCCTCCCAAATGTTCATAAACTTATGGTGTGGGCACTGATGAGTCAGTAGCAGCAAAGTGGATAAGTGAGTATGGGCGTAGGGTGGTATCAGTTTGAGCTAGCGACCTCTGCAGTTGGGTAGGGGAATGGCAGTGATAAGCCCGCATCTCTAAGGTGAACAATAAAGTGGATGGTTAGGCATTAATGAGGCTAGAGATAGCATAAGGTGTTTGTGGAATTATCTGGGTGAAGATATCTAGTACATATTGTTAATTCGGGTGCTTGTGTGGAGAATATGAATCAGTCAGAGGAAGAGTGAAGTGAGGATGGGCGCGGTTGTCAAGAAGAGGAGAAGAAATGAGGATTAAAAAGAAATTGGAATAGTGATTAAAAGAATAAAATAAGAATAAAAGGGTCAGCCAGACTTGCGTGTTCTACAAACCAGAGTTCTAAGACTTGGCAAATTGTGTAATGAAAGTGATTAAAACTACTGCAAGTTTTCAGGTGATTGAAATGCAATTTGAACTTAGCATTGCAGGGCAATATTCTTTAAACCCAAATGCCCCTGTCATCATAATGTGTGATTAGCAAAAAGACATCTGTTGTAATGAACCAGTGTAACACAATTCCTTGAAAAGTCAGAAGTGTCAAAGATCAGTGTCTGACAAGTCCCTGTAATATCTGTAAAATGGGAATAAGGATAGTAACATGTACTTACTAATGTAGATATTGATGTGTGGACCAAGTGCCATATAAAAATAACCTCATTTAGTCCTTGTCAGATCCTTCAAGGTAGTTGAATTCTATCCCCATCCTACAGATGGAGAAGCGGAGGCTCAGAAAGATTGAGTGGCTTACCCAAACCCACAGCTTTGGTGGGTAAGAGAAATCTCATAGAAATTCATACCTACAGATTCTTCAAAACGTTTTCCCTGTCATACTCTCTCCCTTTGGGGATAATAGTACCTACCTCTTTACCTCTGAGATTGTCTTACTTTCCAACCTGGAGAATCCTGGGCACCCAGGAATTTGTCTTTTAAAATGGCACCCTAATGATTCTGGTGGAGCTAGTCCATGAATGATACACTGGGCAACATGTTTTATGTGTTTTGAGGATAATAAACCATGTCTGTCCTACGAAATATAATGGTAATCATTGTTATTGACTGCTATGAGACTTCTCTTGGAAGGGACAGGTCAATTTCAATCTAAAACCCTGAACGAACAGAGTGTGTGTGTGTGTGTGTGTGTGTGTGTGTGTGTGTGTTTACTGCATTTACAGGTGTGCATGGGTTTCAATCTCCTCAGTGCCACCAGGCATGACCAGGGCTCTAACTCATGTGGTTGAACAGCTTTTCTAAGAACCATGTAAATTACAGGCTTGCTTCCTCCTCATTTCTTAGGCATCAGCAGTAAAGGGCTTGGAGTATGTGGATGGATCCTGTTTTCCCTTTCTTTGTTGCTGATGATCATTACCTTCCCCATCTCCATATGGATGTGCTTGAAGGTAACACCCTGGGAAATAAATTGGGCTCTCTCTATGAGCTGATGAACCATTAGGACTAAATGCTCTCCCTTAATCTCTTAGATCATTAAGGAGTATGAACGTGCTGTTGTATTCCGACTGGGACGCATCCAAGCTAACAAAGCCAGAGGGCCAGGTAGGACACTGTGGCTGCCCTTGACAAGGGTCATGGGCACCTAATATTTAACTGTTTTCCTGAAATGTTTCCCGCAGCCTCTCTTGAGAAGCAAAGAAAAGTCATAGGAAGCTGGAGCCTTGCCTGTCTGTACAATGGAAGGAAAGATGTTGTTAGGTTATGGAAGTGAACAGGTGTGACCACTAGACCACTAGTTTGAGAGGTTGGAAATCCAGCCGTGTTTCCTAGCATTCCTTCTGAAAGATTCAGCTCACAGCAGTGAAGTGTGGCTCTGTTGCATTGCGCAGACCTCACTTACTACTATGACCACTAAAAGAATGACAGAAGAATGAAGGGATGGGGTAAATGGCCAAGATAGATGATTAAGTTACTCAGGGAGAGTATTCCGGGAGCTGGTTTTTGATCCTCGCTCTTTGAAAAGAGCTAATGGGAAAGTAAAAGGTAATTTCTTCTCCTCGCAAGTAGATTAATAGAAATAGAGAGCTGGAAGCCATCACACGACTCCTTTGGTCAAATGTCGTGTTTCTTTCTCTATCTTAGAATGAAAAATGTTCCAATTTCTTCATGTTATAAGAGGATGGGATTTTGGGGGTGGGGAGTGGACTTGGGAAGGTGTTACGTGCTCAAACTCTAGAAGTTAGGTATTGATTTAATGCTCATAACTTCTCTTGGTGTATATGTAGTTGAACCATATCAAATTGCTAATATTTGTTTTTGATTCTCAAGTGTGACAATTTCATATGACAAATTCCAATATTTTGAAAGGAAGGCCATCAAAAATAGCATTTTACAAGATACATGAGAAAGAATGGTTATTTGCAATACTTCTTTAATAACATTTGTTCTCTGCCCCCTATTATGATGTATTGGAGTGAACACATTCTCTCTCCAACTGGACTATAAACTCTCTGGGGGACAAGAACTTTCTTAGTCACTGTGATACTGCATGTGCTCTGCACTTGACCATGCACTATGGTAGGCACTCGGATATCTATTGCATAAAAAAAAATGAGAAATTCAAAAGCAGAACCTTGTTAAAGAGGCTTGGTCATTTCAAGTAGTATAATCCTACTTGTCTAATTTCATAAAGGACTGGAGGGGAAAGAGGGCAAGAATGACTTATTATGGATGTTCTTATGAGTTTGTCCAAATAGAAGTGTTAAGACTCATCCAACTTAAGTATAACAGAGCAAGATTGACCCCTTCCAGGTCATGTTGCATGTGGTGGGGCCAAGCTTATAAGTTAGAGTAAAATTGGATTTGAGAGAAGTAGACCAGCCATAACTTGGAGGGCTCTAGAGAAAAGTGGATCTCTTTTAAATGAATTTTCCCAGAAGATTTCACCACTAAATGTCCCATGATAACTACTCTCGTCATACATGTCTCTGGGGCTATGAGTTACCTCAGAAAGCCGTAAGAGCTAGAGGGAAACAAGCCAGTGCCAATGGAAAACCTCTCCACTTTTGTAAATTGTAAATTATTCTTTAATAATGAAAGTATTAATAATAAGTGGTGCTATTTCTTGAGCACATAATACATACCTGGCCCTGTATTTAGTACTTTATTTCATTATCATGCTGAATCATGCTTAATCTTCACTACCATCTTCTAGAGGCGAACTAACTGAAGCTCAGGAAAGTTATGTGAGTGTTCCTGGGTCACAAGCTAGTAAGTGCAACCTCTAGTTTTAGGGGCCACGACCTCAACCAGTGACCTGGCACCAAGAAAAGGAAGTAAATTAGGCAGCAATCCTCACTACAAGTCTCAGAAGAGTTCACAGACCAAGAGGAAGAAATCGCCTTACTAGTGTTTTCTGTTGATGCTACCAGCCCTTTGCATGGTATGCAGCCTACAAACCTGTTTCTTCTTTGAAAACAAAAACAACGGCACAAAATCTTTCTGATGAATGGAAATGGATTGGAATCCCCATCTTGATGACATGCCTTGTGGTTCTAATCTTGGTAACTCTTGCTATAGAGAACATTCACCCGGCTAATTTAAGAATTCATGCATAGGACGCTGAACCGAATTTTCTTACCCCCATCCTCCCCCCACCCCCCAGCCCAGCCCCAAACCCAAATACTTCACAACTCAAAGAGAAGTAAGAAGGTTTTAATTCAGGGATGCCATTATATTTGAACTAGAACATCGCTCTGGAGAAACAGCAAATTCTGAAGTACATTGGTTTTAGGCACCCTGAAATCTTGAGAAGATTTTAATTCTACTATTTTTTCAGTACTGTTGAAGATGAATGAGAATGTTGACAATCATTGAAATTTAAGGTAAAAAAATCTATTACTTAAATCTTCTGTATGGATACCTTTGATAAGGACACCAATTTCCAAAATGTCCTTTTAAATTAATGTCAAATTCAACACTTGGTTAGAAGTAGATTGGGTGGTTTAAAAATAAAATCTAAAAATTAAATGTCAAGGATCTTTAGCTCTTTACCACAAGAGTTTAATTTCTAGGGAACCACTTTTCTTTAGTCACTGACTAGGAGGAGGAGCTAATTCTCCCCAAAATTCGAGGTGTGTGTATTGAAGATCCTCTGAGAAGCATTTGTAGTCCCTTGAAAATAATGTATCATACAGTTAGAAAATTTGTTGCAGTTAGTTTCAATGGGGTAAAATTTTAAGCCATGTTTTCTCTCTCCTAGGTTTGATCTTGGTCTTGCCCTGCATAGACGTCTTTGTCAAAGTTGATCTCCGAACTGTCACTTGCAACATTCCTCCACAAGAGGTAATGCAGGTTAAAGATATGTCCTCAGAGATAAAACCTGCATCTTCTCCATTCCACGGACAGTTGATGTTTTACAGTGTGTTTTCAAACTCTGAGGGACCAGCTTGAGCCCTGGGTGGGTCGTAAAAACCATGGGGTATCTCTTTTCCCATTGAGAATAAAGCCAAGGGCAAGGGCTGGCTTGCTGTAAGACTTGGAATGACTTGGAGGGTAAGTCCCAAAGAAGAGAGAGAAAAGATGCCGTTGGCAGAGAACCTGGAATGGAGAGCAGTTGCCGAGATGCTTATAAGAGTCAGAGAAGTCGTTGTATAAAGGGGCTGAATTTAATTTGGTGGAGGGCAGGGATTGGTTAGGATATTATCCTTGCTATCATCTTCCCAGAAGATTTTTTAGTAAAATCTCTGTCATTCACTTTTTTGTGTGTGATTGGCCGCAACACAGTGGATGGGTGTAAGGAAAGAGCACAGAGATCTAGATCTAGATTGCATTTAGATTTCTAATAATTCTTTTCAGCTCTTAAAGTACTGTAAATAAATATCCAAGACCAGTAACAGGGCAATAGAGAAGAGAAACAGAGTTACTAAGAACTGAAACGATTCAGGAAGAGGAAGGAAAATTTCCTTTTCTTTGAATGGGATCTACAAGGTGGGAGGGCAGAGGTGATGAGAGGATTATGAGTCGATGTTAATTTTCTTCTCTCTGGTCCAGGAAACTCAGTCGAGACCCAATAATCACATCTCCATGTTGCTGGTAGGAAATATAGAGTCCTTACTTTAGGATTCAGCCTGTGTCCTAAGAATGGGAGATGCTTAGTGACCTACCATGGGCCTTTTCTGGCTCCACGGTCCCCCATTCTAGATGGGAGAAGGGCGCTCCAGGTTCTGCTCCGATGGTCCTGCCAGAGAGTTCTCACTGGCGGCAAAGCGCCTCGTCACGTTATTCAGAATGATTAATGCAGAGCCTTTATGGAAGCAAATAGATTTCCCTTTATGTGACTACAGAGCACGGTCTCTGGTGACATCTATGTTTTCTGAGAAGCACTGCTGTTCATCAAATCTGATAAAAACTGAAAACCAGAAAGATTGCAGATGTCAGGGAAAAAATCATTCTATCTCTGTGTAGAAGGTAGAATTCCACCAAGTTCCTACTTGCCACACTTTAAAATAGAAGTGCTTATGCTCCCCGTGGCAAATCGAAAGCCTCTGCCCGGGGATGTGGGGGGGAGTAAGGCCTCCCTAAGGTGAAGTTACAGGGATGGGTACAGACGACCCATGGGTGGGGATTTTTTTTTTTTAAGATTTTATTTATTTATCTGACAGAGAGAGAGACAGTGAGAGAGGGAACACAAGCAGGGGGAGTGGGAGAGGGAGAAGCAGACTCCCCGCCAAACAGGGAGCCCCATGTGGGGGTCGATCCCAGGACCCTGGGATCATGACCTGAGCGGAAGGCAGACCCTTAACGACTGAGCCACCCAGGTGCCCTGTGGGTGGGGATTTTGTCATCACCTAGGATGACATTGTATGGCAGCCGGGGCAGAGTTTGGGTGATGCTGGTGTGAGCTGTCACGGAGGCTGTCCTCCCAGGGAGAGGGCTCGTAGGCTGGCTGACACTGTCAGTCACTCTGACAGTCACACTAAACACGTGCTTTCCCTGTCCTTGCTCTCCAGATCCTCACCAGAGACTCCGTGACTACTCAAGTGGACGGAGTCGTCTATTACAGAATCCATAGCGCCGTGTCTGCGGTGGCTAATGTCAATGATGTCCACCAAGCCACATTTCTGCTGGCTCAGACTACCCTGAGGAACGTCTTAGGGACGCAAACCCTGTCCCAAATCTTAGCTGGCCGAGAGGAGATCGCCCATAGCATCCAGGTAAAGAGGCTGAGAACGAATAGCCTGTGTCCTTAGTTCATTTATTTTGATTATCAGTGATGATCAACTATCAGTTGTTCAAAGAATCCTTCTCATGTGCACTCACACGTGCACCACACACACACACACACACACACACACACACACACACACACGGCTGCTGTAAACACTGGGCTCGGTTTATGGTTTTATCCCTTTATGGTCGCAAGCTGTAGGTCTAAATATGTGAGCAAGAGAAGGGGAGCTGGAGGAATTGCTCACCTTGCCCATTTTCTTTGGAATTCGACATAGCAGTTAGCTCTGTACGCGTCAGCCTTTTCTGAAGAGGTTAGCATCCTTTTAATTTAGGTTACTCCAGAAGGAGGGCCACCGTGTCTCAGACAGGCCGTGTGTTTCTGCATTTCAATGGAATATTCCAACAGGATTCAACCGAGACCTTGCAGGCCTGCCATCCCCGGAAAATCTGATATGGTTCTACCTATCTCAGTAGTTATGGTGACAGTAGTCATAATTACAGTATTGATGAGGATGTTGTAGTTATCCATCTCACCTCTCGCACATCCTACTTTATAGACACTTACATTTCTGTGTGGTCCTTAATCATTATGCTTTGATTCTGAACCTCCCTTCTGTGTGTTAGGAGGGAATTTCAGCTTTGGTCCTTGGCATCTCTCCCAGTGCTTAAAGTGACACAAAGACCCTAAAGCTTTATGAGATAGTGTTGGTTCTGTATAACTCTCTGCATTATTTTTAAGAGCCCCGAGAGTTTGACAACTCAGATGTTCCCCCATCGAAGTCCAGTCTCTGGCTTATTGGGAGGTCTCACCATCTCCCATCATTCTGTAGAAATCGTGGAAAGGCAAGAGATCGCTTGCCATTTGGTAGCAGAGATCTCTTCCCCTGGCCTCGGAGGGAACTACCCGTCTGATCTCATTCTTTTGCAAGGCATTCTTTTCCACCCATCTTTCTGCGGGATAACCAACAGGACATCGTCAGGGGTCTTAAGTTTTTACAAAGGACAAGTTTGTCTTTGATTTTAGGCTGCTGTGCTCTATAAAATATATATGTGTGTGTGTGTGTGTGTGTGTGTGTGTGTGTGTGTGTATACATACATATACATATATGCCTGGCTACCTGTTTAAAACAGGCCACAGGGCAGAGCTTAAACAGAGCAAGGCACAGAGTATCTCAACAAGTACCCAATAATATTTATTGTATTGTTGTGAGGCATTGGTAGATCTCTTAGGTGTATTATCGCCAAAGCTCATGAAAATCCTGAAAGGAAACCTTTTATAGGTGGAATAACGAAGAATCAGAGAGGTTAAGGAACCAGCCCAGTGATTCACAGCTGCAAAGGGAAGAGCCAGGATAAAACCCAGGAGTGTCTGAGAAGGCCATGCCTTGCTGCTGGCTAGATGTCAGTGATGAGAAAATGCAGGGTATTCACCCAACTCTAGAGGGATGGCATATACTTCATTAGGAAGAGTTTGGGCGTGAATCCTGATGCCTCCTGAAAGATCTGTCAGGTTCTGCTTCTGAATCCTTCCCAGGAGTCCCTTCAATTCCTGGGAGTGATCCATAAGAATTCCTGTGCCTTTCCCCAACTGTCTTACTCCAAATGCTGTGAAAACAAAAGGAGAAAAAGAAGAGAAATTTATCTTGCAGATATAAAGCACATCAGAAACGTACATCCCCTGTCTTCTGACGAAGGTCCTTTCTTTTGATTTGGAAACAGACCTTACTTGATGATGCCACCGAGCTGTGGGGGATCCGGGTGGCCCGAGTGGAAATCAAAGATGTCCGGATTCCGGTGCAGCTACAGCGGTCCATGGCGGCGGAAGCCGAGGCCACCCGGGAAGCCAGGGCCAGGGTAAGAGCTCCTCTGTCTAGACTGGAAGGCAGGATGCCTAGCTTTCGAGCAGAAAAGGGTAGACCTTGAATGGAAGATCAGGCCTTCTCAGTGACTTTGATAAGGAAAGGGTTGCTTTTTCACAGTTTTTACTGTGAATTTAGTTCAGGAAATTTTCCTCCTGAACTAAAAGGTGATGGGGCAGCTTAATGTACCTTGAGGAAGTTGGGCAATAGGTCTTGGGACAGTCACTTGCCCAGTGGCTTCGCAAGGTGGGTCCCAGGTCTGGCCACGTTTTAGTTCCCTAGAGAGAACTCAACACAGCAAACACTAATTCTCACACTCGGTGAAGCTGAGTCTCTTGTGGTTCAGGAATCTACATTTTTATAAAGCTAGTAATTCTTTTTTTTTTTTTAATTATGGAAGCATAACTGACAAGCAATGCTAGGCTACTTTCTGGTGTACAACATATTGAACCAACAGTCCTATACATGACTCCGTGCCCATCACAGTGGGTGTAGTCACCCTTGAAAGCTGTTACTCAGCGGTAGCCAACCTCGTGCCCATCTTTTGAACATTCCTACTAAGTGTGGTAAGTGTGCTGGATTGAAAGGGAGTGGTGGGAGTGATTCAACCCAATCCAGGTTAGAAAGACAAACCGTAAGCCTACCCTGGCTTCGAATGTTCTTGAGTCTGTTGGGCCTGTAGTCTTCATGTCTGTGGGGATGGGTTTCCTGGAGTATCAGAAACCAAGGAAGATGAGAAGCCTTTTGTGTATGCTCCCCACAATCTTCCTCGAGAACCAGTGAATCCTTCTCGGCCCTCGGCCCTCCTTCCCCATCTCTGGTTTAGCTGTGAAGTTCCAGCAGCTCCTCAGCCGTGAACTTGGAGGGCGCTTTGGCATAGACACAGTGAGTGCCCGTGGCTGGGGCAAAAGAGTAGCAAATCCGTGTTGGGCAGGAGAGAGAACTAGAAGGGGAGCCAGCAACAAGGAGCGCCTTCCCGTGGGTGTTCTCAGACTGCACTAGCTGCCGCTGGCCATCGAGGGCAGAGACAGCTTGAAACAGTCCTTACCCTGGAAGAATGAGGCTAAACTGGCAACAATACACATCTCCTAGGATAAGTAAGAACAACAGGGAGAACCCAGGTGGAGGCCTTGAATTTCAAACTTCTCTGAAAGCTAGTGTGGGGGATGGAGGCTCCAGGGTAATGGGCCAGTAGTATTCCCCTAATCACATTAGGATACAAAACTCTCACCCTTGCCAAAGCAATAACTTGATGAAACCAGGCAGCAAAGGGGGGCGGGGCCGGCAGACCGGCATCTGGACACAGTCAGAAAAAGAAAGCCTGAGTCACAGTGGTGAACTTTTCTTTCTGAGCTCTTTCATTTCTGCCGGTTTAGGTTGTTGCAGCGGAAGGAGAGATGAATGCTTCCAAGTCTCTGAAGTCAGCCTCCATGGTGCTGGCCGAGTCCCCCGTAGCCCTCCAGCTGCGCTACCTGCAAACCCTCACCACCGTGGCCTCCGAGAAGAATTCCACCATCGTCTTCCCTCTGCCCATGAATATCCTGGAGGGCATTGGTGGTGTCAGCTACAATGACCACGAGAAGGCTCTAAACAGAGCCTGAGGTCCTCCTGCTGTGGTCAGTCATTGCTTGGGGAGCTGTTTGCTACTAGTTCTCAGGAGAACCCAGCAGTCACAAGGGTTGAGAATTGCAACATTATTGAAACAGAGGGATGCTGCAGCTGGAATAGCATTAGCAGGGAAATGCCATAGAGCCTACCAAAAAAACCCCCAAAAAACAAAAAACAAAACAAAACAAAAAAAACAACGAGGGCTATGTACTACTTATATTATTCCAGAGCATAAACACCTTTGCATTATTCGTATTAGTCAGTTAGCAGGCGTTCCCGACTTAAGGCAGGACATCGCTTGAAGCAGGGGGGAGAAATTTTTGGGTGACCCTGACTAAGATTTCAGCATTAATTTTGATTGGTTTCAAGAAGGTCTCTAGATAGTTTATAAAGTAACATAGGCCTCCTCTTTATACCAGAGATTTGCTTTTTATAATTCCCAAGTTACCATTTGCTACATCTCCAATAATTAACCACCCCCACCCGGCAGACTGCGTCCAGCTCTCCTGCCGCCCAGTCCCCTGCCTGGAGCAGTGACCAATGCTCAGCCTCCAAGCACTATTGTCAGCAGCTGGGACAGGGCACAACGCTTACAAGTGAGAATGATGCTTATGGCCGGTTCGGTTGGTTGGAATCGCTAGGGAACATCATCCTGTGGACTTCGTGTTTTCACTCCGTCATTAGTCCCAAGAGCCACCAGGAGTCAAGAATTGTTCGTAAACGCTATTCACCCCCTCCAAAAGAAACCCCAAACTGTTCAAAATAAAGAAGCCGGAAAATAGAATATAGATGTGATGTATTTTAAAAATTGCTTTCTCAGAGATTTTTTTGTTGCCATGGTACAATTTTCTTTTGAATTCTGTTTTGAGCAAAGGGCTAGGATTTTTTGTTACCATTTACCGAATGTCTGCTGTGTGTGAACACCGTGCTCAGCCCTTCGTGGATGTCAAGAAGAATCTTTATTTTGCAGATGAGAAAGTGATGTCAAGAGGTTGAATAACGTGCCCAAGAGTGTGCAGCTAGTTTTGGGTTAGGAATTAAAACTAGGTCTGACTCCAAAGTCCTTGCTCTTAAACATCATCATGGTTTCCTTGGGGCAGGTGGGAGGGGACGGGGATAGAGCCCTCCCCCATCCCCTTCTTGCCTTTCAGGTTCTGGAAGTGGGGTGGCCCACTGTGTCCAGGCCTGTGAGAGCATGCACACACATGTGCACACGCTCCCCACCCGTCTCACACTGAGCACGGACTTCCTATATAACATTCCCCTCACCCACCCCCAGCTCTGCTTACATCCCCTCTGTATCCTCCCCTTACACACATCCTGTTAACCTGTATATATTAGCTGCATATAAATGTAAAATAGGGATCACGTTCTCCCTTTGGTTTTTTTATTTTGTTTTGTTTTTAAAAATTTTATTTATTTATTTGTCAGAGAGAGAGAGAGTGCGAGTGAGCAAAAGTAGGGGAGCAGAGGGCAGAAGGAGAGCAAGCTCCTTGCAGAGCAGGGAGCCTGATGTGGGACTCGATCCCAGGACCCTGGGATCATGACCTGAGCCGAAAGCTGATGCTTAACCTACTCAGCCACCCAGGTGTCCCTGCCTTTGGTTTTGTAACCTGCTTTTTTTCATGAAACTGTATCACACTTGATATGAGTTCTGGACAATTCACAGTTAATAAATTTTTTAGTAGATTCTAGTGACTCTCTAACACTAGCACTCATTTTTAATTCACTGAGGTTCATATTTTTCCTGATAAGCGAAATACTTGCATTTTAACATAAACTGGGAACAGAAACCCATGACAGCTCATTCACACCAGCCAGAATCTGAGTCAGTGAGGTCACACCATGTAGATGCTTAGCCAGTGAGCGTACATCTGAGGAACAGTGAGTGGAACAGACACTGACCACACACTTGGACACTGAGGGTCACCTGAGTGGGGAGGCCCTGCCTGTTCAAGGAATTTTGTGAGCCCACTTCCTACCCTATTCCAGAAACCCACACTTATTACTCCTCTTGGTTTCCACAATTGCCCTGAAAAATGCAAATCTTTACTGTCAATGTACAGCGAACTCTAAACCAGTGGTTCTCCCTGAAGGTCATGGTTCTCTCACTCATTACAAGCTCTTTTTTGAAACACACAGCCCACTGGCATTCCCCTCGGGCCAACCCCCTAGGGTGGGAATGGGGGTGTGAGAGCTGTATCGGAATCTCTGAGGCTGTGCAGATATGTTTTTTGTTTGTTTGTTTGTTAGTTTCTGGCTTTGTTTTGTTTTTTAATTGCATTTGCCATTTTTTTTGAAGATTTTATTAATTTTTTGAGAGAGAGAGAGGACACATGAGTGGTGGGAGGGGGAGAGGCAGAGGGAGAAGCTGACTTCCCGCAGGGAGCCCAACAGGGACACCAGGCTCCATCCTAGAACCCTGAGATCATGACCTGAGCTGAAGGCAGATGCTTAACCAACTGAGCCACCCAGGCGCCCTGTGCAGATGTGGTTTGAAAGCTCTCTGGGAGATTCAGATTACTCCTTCCCTCCCACATTGTCTCATTAATTCTTCAGCATTGCCATAGGTCTTTTATTGTAACAGTTACTAAGGGCTGACTAAAATCTCCTTTTAAGGGAAGTATTTTGGGGGGGCAAATGGCATAGAATGTGACCGCCAAAGAAGATATTCAAAACAGTCTCCTCCCACCCCCATCCCAATTAGGGTGAAGTTTGTTTTTCTTCTGGGGAAGGGGAGCTGGAAAGGGGCGCAAGGCCAGGCGGAGGTGGGAAATAGCAGACAACCTCCTGGAGAGAGGGAAACATCCGATCTCTTTAGATGCAGGCCTGGATCACAGTAATCCCCAAGCACAGATCACCCCGCAGGTGCTTTCCTGCTTTTCCAGCAGGTACAGTCTGGCGTTGATTGTTCAGGCAGGGTCCGGAGTCCCCAGCTGCCCCAGGCTTTGATTGCCCGTTAGCTGCTGGGCCAATACAACAGGATCGCACACACTGTCCCTAGGTGTGTTTGGCTGTGCCTCATCTTGGAACAGTGATCCCTGGAGAGGCAATCTCTTCCCAGAGTCTTAAGTGGGAAGTGTAGGGGAGGGGCAAAATCCCCCTTTGCTCTTGCTGTAATCCCTGCCCTCCCCTTCCACCAGATCTAATCAGCCTCTCAGCCTTCCAGCCTCTCCCTCTCTCTCAACCAGCCTTTCCCACAACCCTTGATACTAGGATAGGTAGGCTTTTACGCCTTTCTCTTCCTGTCAGGACTTCCTTTACACAAAACTCTTACACTAAACTTGACTCTGGTTTTCAAAGTCTTTGTTCTTACTGCTCTGATTTTGGGCATAATTAAATACCATGGGGTCTAGATAAAAGATCCTGGCTCTTCTGGAGTTCACTTTAACTCTGCCCCTAAGATTCGAAACAGGCTAGCCAATTCCTAGAGATCTGTGCCTTTCACAGGCAAACTAAACAATCCAGAGCCCCTAGTCCAACTTTGGTCTTTATCTGCTTCCCACTCTCTGGGCTACTCTCCATTGGCCCAATCCTCTAAGGGCCAGTACCAGACACCTAGGGACAGCCCTATGCCCTAGAGCCCATTGAAATTACTCAAATTGGCTAATCCTCAACCTGTTTATCCCGCCTTGGCTGTTTCTGCCCATGGAAACTACAAGAAAGGCTCTTGCCCACACTTTCTCTTGTTCCCTCTGCCTCATGACTGACCCTGTTGCATCCCTGTGTGTGGCCCCTTTGGTGGAATGTACCAGCTGCCCTTGGGATCTGTGAGTATACTAAGCTTTCTTTTCAATGGCAATTTTTCTTGATCCTTTGGCCTTGTCATACCTGAATAATAATAAAACTTACATTTAAAAAATACCGAGTCATGAACCCAGGGTTTTCATCTATGTAGAGAAAGTACTTCTCTCTAATTTAGCTACATAGAGCAGACACCTGTTGTTGTTTTTTTAGATTTATTTATTTATTTATTTATTTGAGAGAAAATGAGAGTGAGAATGAGGAGAGGGGCAGACGGAGAGGGAGAGAAAGAATCTCCAGCAGACTCTGTGTTGAGTGAGAAGCCTGACGTGGGGCTCGATCTCATGATCCTGAGATCATGACCTGAGCTGAAACTGAGAGTCGGACACTCAACTGACTGAGACACCCTGGCAGCTCAGGGCAGACACCTGTTTTCATGGGCATAAAGTGTCTCTGAAAATAATATACTGTGTAGGTCATATGCACAGAAAATCATGTCTGTAAATTACAGACAAAACTTGATTCGGGCCACTGCCTTTGAGAACTTCTCTGATGACACTTGAGTGTATCACCAGTTCCTCTGGATTTAGTGGTCTCTTTAGAATTCAAGCCAAGTGGTGGTGAGGTGTGTGGGGGGATGGGGCTCCTGTCCTCATCAAAATGGGCAGAAACGTGCCAGGCCACAGCCATGTATGTTGTCACGCAGCCTATGTGTTTCAGATTGTCTTCTGAATGGTTTGAACTCTGAGGAAATCCTGGGAAAATATTTGTACCATTTTTTGCATATGCCCTTCTCCAAATGTTCTCCCCGTTGAGTACCCTGCATCATCTCTGATCTGCCCCAACTTCCTTTGGATATAATCTTACTCTGCCCAATAACCTTCTCTCCTGCCTTCAACCACTTTGCAATTAGGCACACTTAAATTTTTAGGATGAGATCTTTGCATCTTGAAATCCTTTGCAGTCTGTTGGGAGTAGGATTTTCAAAAATTGTTACCAGTCTTCCTCTGCAGCAGTGTCCTGGCATGGCTGCTGGGGGGTAGGGGTTGGGAATCAGCACTATGTGGGTTCAGATGGGCCCAACTCTGCTTCTGATGATCCCCTCCCGAGGTCTACCTTCACTTATTCTACGTTGGGGCGTTTTCCCTTAAATTGGGTGCCTCTGAGGTGAATGTTACTTTATGGCAAGGAGATCTTATCTCCCAGTCAATATCCAGGTGTGACTGGATCATGAATCTTCCCTTCCTTGTTCCTCTTCCCTAACTCCCTAGAGGCCAGACTTTCTCCCTAGAAGCTTGGAAATTTCCTAGCACACAGGGTCTTTTCTCTTCTTCTATAGTGAAGATGGATGGAGCCCTCATTTCTGTAGCTGATCACAGCTTTTCTGCTATAACATGGCCATTTCTTCCTCCAGGCCTCCACTCTATCTTCTCTTTTGTATTTGGCCCTTATCTTGGGATCATCCTTCAAAAGCTCTAAGATGCCATCCTTGTCTTTCCTTCTGGTATTAAATAGTGGTGGCCACCTATTAAAAATCTGACCATACAATAAATCAAATGATTACTGACTTGAGTGAAATTTGCGTAAAGGCAACTGGTCTACCTCGTCAGGAAAGTTCCCCAGCAATGGATCCACCCATTATTAGTTGATACATCCTCATTAGTGCAGCTGGGCAGTCTCATACCTGTAACAGGATCTAGATACCCTGCTTCCTGGGACAGAGGTACTCGCCTAAATATGTGGTTTCCTTTGAGTATACATTGCCCCTGGCAGGCCTCTGGCTATGTCAGCACCTACTACAACTGGTGAGTAAGCACTAGGATCCTGCAGGTTGACCCTGGTGAGGAGCCGAAATCTTTTGCCAGCAGCATCAGAGAAGTACTGGGAGCACAGGTCCCATTCTGGAAGCCTGCAGGAGTGTAGGCTTCAGACCTGGAACGAAAATAACGGATACTCATTGCAGACTATGTGAATTCTTGGATTTCAGTGTAAATCAAAGTTGAAGAATGAACCACAATAACTTGACTGTGTTAACAGATTTATATTTATATGGGCTTTATTTATATTAAACACGTGATATATTTCGAAGGAAAACAGTGGTAGTTATGCAACACAAGTGGCAACAAGAATTATTTTGGACATGGATAGAAGACTGAATGGCTCCAAATTATTGGCATAGTTGGTTTCCCAGGGATAAGCTTCAATATCCAGGAAACATGAAGTACCCCAGTAAATCAACAACAACAACAAAAACTAGACCCTGTTCGTTTTTGAAGAATTCCCATGGGAAAATCACAAAGGCCAGTAAGCTCTGCAAATAATTCCATTACACACAGTTATGTCACTCAGTGGCTAGACAAATATAAATTTGCTGAGTGTTTTGGAGGGCTTTGGGGCAGGAAGCAGGCATTTAATACAATTATCAAACACACAACTCCTTGTCCAGGCTGAAGTTTTCTTTTAGAGACAAATGGGCTTAAAAAATACCTTGCCAAAAACTTGAATTCCTGAAACCACAGAAAGAGACTCAGCTTTGTACTTCTTTTTGTAATGTGCTTAATTTGGGCCCTTACAGAAATTATCTTTAATTCTTACCAGTAATTGCTTTTCTATATTTTAAGCGATTTGTATTACAAGGCTCTTTATTATTAATGTTAGTTCTTAAAAATTCACATTTCTCTCTTTTTTTTTCTTTTCTGAGGCACAATACTGTCAATTCTTAAGTGAAGGGACGATCCAAACACTGGAAAAATATGTATCTGTAGTAGGGATTCACTTAGACTATTCAAGGAATCATGCAATCAGCGTAGGCAACATCTGGCTAATAGTAAAAGGAACGTTGTGCATTTAATAACTGCAATTTGAAACACTTCAAAGTTGTTAACATTTTAACAGTTTTTTTGTTTTGCCACTGATTTCATTGCTAAGTATTCAAACATGCAAAACAACTTCATATATGTGATCTCTGGCCTTTTATTTTTGCTCAATTAAACCCTTAAAGGGATTTTTGTGTGTGTGTCTTAAATGTCAGTGTTGAACCTTCACTGAGAGAAAATCAAAGCACAGACTGACATTAACGTTACTCAATATGATGCTTTTGATCTTGTGAAGGGAGTTCTTTCCATCAGCGAAAAGCCTTAACATTTTATAAAGAAGGGACACTGCACAAATGCTGGGCTTGCTTACTAGTTTCAGATGAATGAGAATGTTAATTACATAGTGAAAATGGCAATGGTCTCCAAACTAAAAGGGAAGCGTTACTGGAAGAATGATAAACAAATCTCAGAGGAAGAAAAACCCTAGTCTGTCCCAGAAAGGAACCAAGGAAGGAAGAAAGGAAGGGAGAGGAAGGAAGGAAGGAAAATAGGAGGAGACATCATTGCTACAGCAGCGTTTTGGTTTTTTCTTCTGCATGTTGTTGCTCTTAAGTAAAACACAATACTGGGGAAAAAAAAGCATACACACAAAGAGATATCAGCAAAAGCTAACAAATGTACTTGAAAGACAGGGAAGAGAGCAAAACTATTTAAGTCTGCCAATTCAATATTCTGATTTGTTTTCCCAGTACAATTAAATTCGAGAGAGGCTCACACTAGTACAGTTTGTTGTATCAACTTTAGTTCAAGAGAGAACCAGCTTTCTTTAATCTAAAAAGTTTCTGTATAATCTGTCTGGTGAAAATTGTAGGAAAATACCGCGCACTTCTATTTTAGAATCTTGTATTAAAAACAAAACAACTACCCAATTCTCAGTCTTCCGTTTTTAACATCAAAGAATATGGCAACAAGGAGAAATAGACAGTGAGGGAAACTTTGAACCTGTGGATGGTATTTTCTGAAAATTGTCATTACCACCCAACGCTGGAATCAAGTTGAAGAAAAATCTTAAGGCAACATAGTAACCTTGGAACTAATGTCAAAAAAAATCCCACGATAGTATGTTTACACAAATGACCATTCTGTTGACCTTCTTGAAAATCTCCATATGGATCCTTTCAGTTAAAACTGTATTTAGGGTTGTCGTTTTCTAGAAAGGAGATCTTTGGTTGTTTTTATAGGCACATGGGCCTGCGTGTGCTTGCCAGATACTAGTTGTATTTTCAGTGCTCTGCCAAATTACACATTTCTAAGCCATGGCGGTTGGACTGATTGAACACTTAAGCCCTATTCATCATTTGCCCTATGGTTAGTAAAGACACCTGTCTTCTCCCTTTTGTTACTGCCCTCCTGGCTAGAAGAAGTGAAAGAGTTTCAAAGAATCATAGCTCCCTTGTTTTCAAATGAATACAATTATGTAAATTTCAAACTTGTAAAACACTTGCAACTTTAAAGATTTATTTATTTATTTATTTATTTATTTATTTATTTATTTATTTGACACACACACACACACACACACACAGAGATCAGATCACAAGTAGGCAGAGAGGCAGGCAGAGAGAGAGGAGGAAGCAGTCTCCCTGGCGAGCAGAGAGCCCGATGTGGGCCTCGATCCCGGGACCCTGAGATCATGACCTGAGCCAAAGGCAGCGGCTTTAACCCACTGAGCCACCCAGGCGCCCAACACTTGCAACTTTAAAGATTTTTTTTTTCTTTTAAAGGACTAAATTGGTTTCTAAGTCAAAACTAAACAGATATTTTCAAAATAGTAGCAGAAATCAAATTTCCAACCTTAAAAATCTGAATGTCATTGCATTTTGCTGTTATTGCTACTTTATCATTTCTCAGTCTAGGACTATTTTAACCTTTAGCACTGATTTATACGAGGAGAGGCTCCGTGATTTTTGCGCAGGTCCATTTCCATTTTTAAAGTTGATCTCGGAGTTGGTACCCTGGAAAAGACTCAGAGGTATGATGACTTGTTAAAGAAGTTGTTTGCTGCTTATAGAACGAAATCCCTTCATACTGAGCCTAGAGTTGGTCCTTCATGTCACAAACACCATGCAGTAGCACGGCAGAGAATTCCCTGCCTTTACTCATACTGTTGACCTTTACTCATACTGTTCAAACACTGTGGATGCTTGTGGGAGGGTGCACTTTGTTGGGCTATTAATGAACGGGAACAAGAATTTATGTGCTATGTCCCATTCTTGGAATAAAGTGGGCCTGTCTTCCATTAAGAGGAAAAGAATAAGCCAGACCACCCACATCCCTGCAATGTATCCTTTCTGTGCAGATTTGTGAAGGGCAATTCCACAAAATTATTGATCTGATATATTTTGCCTTAGATCTGTTATCACAGTGATCCATAACATGGGGTCCTTTTAGATGAGAAAGAGTGGACTCCACTGTCAGTGCTCTGGAGAGAGTTTTAAGTTGTGGTTCACAGACATGCCTGGCTTCTTCTTGGTCCAGGGCAGAACCTGGTGCAAATGCTGGCCCTCTGGTCTAAAGAAGAGCCACATTTGATTATAACCTGCTCGAGACCAGGGAGGACATCTTGGTTTCTATGTAATCTCTCAAAGTGGCTAGTCCTAGGTGAGCATTTAGTAAATGTTAACAGAGGGAATGAATTGGAATACATAAAACTATCATTAAAACGTAATTATGTATTGTAATGCTTCGTAGTTCATATGCGGGGAGAGCCGCTAAAGCTTCATATATATCTTTGTGCTTTGGGTTTTACTATGCAATACAATTTCAATTACATAGTTTTAATTAGGGTCAGAAGCTACTGGGTATCTAAGGACTTATTTTACCTTACATCCCATTGTCTATGGGAAGTTATTTTATGAAATTGTTCTGAAAATAGAAGCATAACTGTCTAAAAACAAAATACTGGGGGAAAGGGTCTGTTTTATTGAACAATAAAGCATTTTTGCCTGATTTTTTTCCACTAAAAGGAGTTTTTTATAATTGATGTATATAAAATCACACATTAAGTAAATATATATAAAGAAGATGATGCTGAAATCTAAGCACTCCATACTTAAGAAAGCACTATCTGCCTATTTCCCACAGATTCTGTTTTCAAGGGAAAGGAAGGGGAAAGAAAGAATGAGCAGAGAGGAAGAAACTTATCTTTGTTGGGAAAGGATAGACATGTTCTGTATTTTATAAGCCCCCAATTCATATATGGAAGTCTCATTAGTAAATAATTGCAGAGTGAAATTTGATATAAAACCAGCGTGGCCCAAAGGCTCCAAACAGACTTATCATAATGATGCTTCACTGATTACTATATTCAGTAACAGAGATCCTCAAGACTGCACGAGAGTCAGGGTCTGAGGCATCTAAACCACTAAAGGAACATAAAGTCAATTTTGAGTACTTGCTCTAACAGTCTAACTGAATTGAACCCAGTGCTAAGTCATGAAAGTCCAAACACTAACTGAAGCTGCTTAACGCATGCTCATTCCTAGACAAATTACGAGGTAGCTAAAGAAGTAGTGAAGCATCTGCCAGAAGGCGAGACAAAAGAAAATGGGATAATGACAAAAGTATTCATGTTTATTTGATAAATGAACTCCTGGGCTATACAGTACTTAATATAAGTCCTTTGGGGGGCTCTTGAGTTATAGATGATGTCCGTTAAGTTCCCCAATGGAAGGAGACTCCAGTGTACCATATTCTTTAAAAGACTTTGAATGTGAAGTGGAGAGCTGCTCAAAAGAAGAGGGGTGAGCATTGGACACTTTTCACCTCTCAGCACCAATGTAGATTTCTTTTTTGAATAAAGAGATGGCTGGTGCCCACGGACACCAGATAAGATCCATTCCACTAGGATGTGCAGTGTGGCCAGGCTACAGACAAAAGCGAAAAGATTCCAGGCAACACGTGAGGGTTAGTCAGCCCTTAAGTACAGTTCTTTTTCTCCTGACCCTATTTTTGCTTGAAATACATTCACTAGCTCTTGAGAGACTGGTCATTAGACTGCTGACATGGTCCTTCCCTTTCCAACCGAAATTTCTGCCATTTGGTGAAAGTCTATTTTTTCAGAAAGGCGATGGGAACCTTGCCAAGCAAGCTGATGAATTTTCTTGGTTTTTAACACCGGGAGCAGTGTCACACATTGTATTTTCAGACACTGAGAGGGACCTTGCTGCCTCAGCTCACTGAGCTGGGGATGTCAAAGAATGCTGCCCTCCTCCTGCATCAAAGAAGGTGGCACCTCCAAGGCCATCTCTGGAATGACAGAGGCACAGGTTCCCATTTTTTAGACCAGAGGCTGGGTAGAAGGTTAATGAAATGTCCTATGGCTAATTTAAGTTCTGGACATTGTTGTGTGATTATGCTACTCTGAGGGTTAACCTCATGTATCATCTGTCAGAATGTTCTTTAATTCCATGAAGTATGTAGAAGAGGCACTTTGGTTAAACACATGATATTAATAAATACCACTTTCTCCCTCCACCACCTGTAATGATAGTTCTCATTATAATTTTGGGTTCAATACTGCAAATATCTAGGCTCAGTTCTTAGAGAACATTGTCTTATAAATGTGAATCTAACTCTATAGCATTTCTTCTTCATCATCAAAACACCACCAACCTTCTCATTTCCCACAAATGTTGAGCACCAGTAAGGTCTACTATCATGCAAGAACTCGGCTATTTCTCACTATAAAACAGGAAAGTCTTTCTTCAACAATCTCTTCCAGACTTAACGTATTCTTTGGTTTAATTTAAAGTTAAATAAGCAAATAAAACAGGGAGGCTCTGACGATGATGAGAAACAATTCAAATCCAACCTAGTGAGTTCCTTCCTATCTTTCCTTCCATTCCCTCCCATGTAGTAGAAAAGGTGAGTGAATGATGGGTTGAGCCACCCCTGGTCGTAATTCCATGCTGTCTTCACCTATTCGAAAACTTGTCATAATAAACAGTGTGTTTATCATTCTTGCAGACTACCCATTAAAACTTTCCTAGGAATAAACTGTTATACAATGAATAAACAATGTGATAATTGCACCTTCAAGATTCATACACGTATAGCAACAGGAGACTCCTCTTCAACTTCTGAGAGAGTCTGCAGCACCTTGGAATAGATTTGTCTCCACCGTGTAGAGAAAAATGCCTAAAATGAGGAGTCCATTCCTGGCGGTCCATCCATGGCTGTGTGTACACGCGAATATATCGTTGCTGCCTCCAGGGCCAGAGCAACGGCATGGCCCATGGTCTCCATTTGTTCTCTGATGCATGAAAGAGTAGACAGAATTCAAATCCAAGTTCATTAGTAGAGTCGGGCCCTCTGAGCAGCTTCATAACAGAAGTCCCAATTCTCTGCCATTGACAGAAGCATTTGGGTTTCAACCATCTTTCTGAGGCGCTGAAGGCCAAGGCTGAATCCCAATGGTGCTCTTCAGACCTCTGAGCTGTCTCCCTCGTGGCTCTGCGGGGGCATCATGGGCTTGCTGCTGCCTGAACCCTTCAGCGCGTCCTTCCTCCTGGCGCCCTTCTTGCTCCTGCACATCATCACCGTGATGGCAGCCAGGCAGAGGGTGAGGAACCCCACAGCGATGCCACCAATGACTGTGACCAGGCTGATGTCAGAGCTGGGCTGGTTGAGCTCACGGGGGAGGACGCCGTCAGGAGGAACTTGCCCCTGGGGGACCTGCTTCCTGTTGGTGCGGTCCAGAGCAATGTGCTGGATGTTGGTTCCCCGGTTGTTGTCAGCACCTATTTCCAACGCCAGCGGGGATGGGCTCCTGATGTCCCTCTTCTTCCGGCCCCGGCTTGTGGCCCGCGGCTTTCCTGGACTTACTACGGAGTGGAGCCGGTACTCGGTGCTTCTTTTGCCGATGCTTCGATTGGCATTGTCTTTTGATCTTACCGTGTAGACTGTGTGTATGTACCATTCCCGGCCAAGGGCGACCTAGAAAATGCAACTCTGTTTGTTAGAAAATTAAATACTATACTGACCTAGTTCACGTCTCCTGTAAGAGAAATTAATGGCAGAGACAATCACTGATAATTTAGTCTGCAGAATTAATACACTTCATTTTTTTGCATGGGTAGTACATGCAAGGCTTTGTGTAAAGTACTCTAAAATATTTTGTGTAACTCTCGAGGGAGTGTGTGCTGGTAAATATTTGGCAATCTGTGACTTGCAGCCATAGAATGTCAGAGCTGTCACATGGTTTTAACTTAATAGTCTAAAAAATGGGTAAAGACGGATGCAGCAGTTACATAACGTGCCAATGTCACTCAACCAATTAGTGGCAGAGGCAAGACTAGAACCCAGACCTTTTGACTCTCAGGACTCTTCAGTACGTCTGGCTGCATATTTACAAAGAAGACCATAGAAGAGGTCCATTTTTCTGCTTTTCTAGGGCCTGTGAAAAGAAGGGAATTTATGATGGCTCTCTGAAGACTTCAGGATTTAGAAGGGGTCAAATGCTTTGAGAATTAACAGTGAAAATAATTTTAAATTTAAGTAACAAATATGCTTCCTTAAGATTCCTTCTTTAGGATGAAGACAGATATTGGGTCTGCAGCCCCTCCGGTGTGGACAGTTTTCAGGAAATTTCCTAAAAGGTGTACTTGCTCCCCCAAAGATTCATTGTGGGAACACATCTCTGAATTTGTCTCATTTGTCTGCTCAGTGTTATGGTAGCCTGTGTCTCTTTTTATCATCCATCGTTAGGCTAGGATATTCTGTCTTGGTTTATGAAGTCTTTGAGAGTAGAGATTTATGAGCTGTGCACACTTTTTTTTCTGAATCCAGCAGTTCAAACAAGATCGCTCTAATAAAGATGGTCATGAAAAGTCAACAGGAAGGAAGTTTTGAATAAGAAAAGCAGAGTTTCCAAACATCAGACTTAGATTTCTATTCTGGGCTGAATAAGGGTCTTCATTACCCACAGACTTAAAATAAGGTGAATGCACTAATAAAAATAATAACAGCTAGGGTTTATGGAATGCTCACCATGTGCCCACTATGGTCCTGTGTGGTTTACCTACGTTACCTTATTCAGTGTTACAATTACTTATGCAGTATTACTATCACTGCCCTTTAACAGAAGACACCTGGATCATCCCAATGTTAAGTAATTTGCATGTGCTCACAGAGCTGAGTTAAGTGGCTTATTACTGGCCTACCTGAAAGAGTGGCGTTGAGTCGACTTTAAACCCATCGGATCCAGGCTGATTCACTAAGAGAATAGCTTCAGGGTCATCGGCTGCTAGCTTGGCATTAAACAGGACATTTCCAAAACTGGTTGCTTGCGTCTCTGGCTGAGCTTTGTCCTTTAAGCAATAAAGAAAATGAGGAGTGCTGTAGATAATGCCAACTTTTGCAAATGCAGAATGGGCTCTTTAGGCTTGTACAAGTACAGATGACCATAAAATGTCACCATTTCGTTTCATTTGAAAAGATGCTATTGTTTTTAAATACCAGACGAGAACACTGAACTTTGAACATCTACCTAGTTCACTGTTTGGGTCAAAGCACTTACCACAATTTTAAATCTATATAAGAGTGAAGGAGAGTCAGCTAAGCAGCCATATTCTGCATTTGTGGGACTGTATTTGGGAACATAGCCGTCAGCTCCAGTGCACAGAAACACCTTCTCAATGCTGCAGTAAAAGGAGTCACCCAGATTCTGGACAGGATCTACCATGACACGCCCGTAAATGACGTCACCTGAAAGAGAGATGCGGAAGTGTCATTTCTGTTATGCGGTAAGTCGTGTCCACAGGACGCTGCAAACCATTAGTGACAATAATGCCCCTAGGGAGTACTTCCTTCTTTTCCTAATCTGCCATCAAATGTTGGAAGACTTTCAGGATGTCACCCACTCCCAGGCCTCAGGTGAGACCACTCCAGAGACTGACCACAAGTGACTGCAGATAATAATTATTGACTCTCACATGCTCAGTCAGTAGTGGGAATAACCTCAAGGCTTGGCCTATAATTTAATATTCATAATTCCACTGTGGTTTAAAGACTGCTTTATATAAATACATTACTTGGCAGGATGCAGACTAATAAAGTATATGAAAAAGAAAATATTGATAAAAAGCTGAGTTGGCTTTATTTGATTTTGAAGGAGAGTTTGTGGAAATTCCCTCGTAGTCAATCATCTGTTTGACAACTATTACTGAACTCCTACCATGCGTGTTAGGCGTTTTGCTAAGTTCCAGGAACACATCACTGAGCAGGACGGATAGAACCCTCACCATGAGGCATTTATAGTCTTAAGTAGCTTCAGTATTTGAGTCTATGTGCCTCAAAAGAAGATTCAAGAAAAAAACCTAGATTTGTTCCAAAAGTCACTTAGGTAAGGGAAATAGAGGTTAATTTCCCCAGAAGAAAAACCATCCAGTAACATATATCCAATTTCAGCGGCCCTACACCATCCCTGCCAAAGTGGTAAAGACCCAGTGATATTCTCAAAAGCACACCAGAGGTGATCATGTCCCCTCTCAAACATGACCCCAACAAAGCCAAGTACAACGGATGCAGTGGCAAACAGACAGAGCAGCTGTCTCGTTTGTGAAATGGGTACCTTCTGCAAAGGCAACATCACTCTCTTGCCCAAATCCCATGGATCCATCAGACAACCAGAGACTCTTCTTGGAGAGGAGGTACATTTGGGTGTTCAAGCTGAACTCAGCTGCCACTGGATCGCTGACCTAAAACCAAGTGTAAAAGCCCTTTTACGGGTTGTCAATTGCTCTGGTGGTGCACAAATACCTTATTCACAGACACACACACAGGCTGTATACAGACATGTAGATGACTGAAGACTGCACTGCAATTTTCACATCCAACCAAACTCACATAGGGAATTGTAACACTGGCTTTGCACTTTGTGAGAAGGCAACACTGGAGAGGGGAAATGTTTTGACTGGAACTAAGTAGTGTTATTTGAGTTCTTTTCCATTGGTTTCACAGGGTATGTATGGGACTTGTACATATCACACTCAGTGCGAGGCCAACACTTAGTATTCGTCCTTGGATAAAAAGTGCCATCATATTTCTTTTACTATATAATGGCAATTAGGTACTTTAAGATGTCATGAACTACAGGACATTTATTTTCCTTGAAGATCAAGAACAAGACAAAGACGTACAGAAGAACTCTGGGGAAAATCCTCAAGTCTCCAAGGCAGCAAACTTCAGGAGGAGACAAGGTCATATAAGAAAAAAAAATAATCCTTGCATTCTCTTAAACTCTGGATTTTACATCCTGAACAAACGACAGATGAAGGGCAGTTCTTTCTTCCTTCCTTCTTCTCTCGCTTCCTTCCTGTCTGACTTCCTTTTTTCTCGGCAAGCAAGAATTAATAAGTCATGGCGTGAATTTCTTTTTTTCTTACTGAAGCAAGTAAGCCATGAGCTTAATAAAGTGAGATTGGAGAAGTCGCAGGAAAGCAACTGCAGGAGACACACCTGTTGGAACCGTATGTCGAGGTCAAAAGTGACAGGCTCTCGGGGGTTGCAGGTGACCGGCAGGCGGTACTCTTGATGTGATGGGGTGGTGCAAGGCAGTAGTTTCACCATGTAAGTCCCTGAATAGTCACGTACCTTTAAGGAGAAGGGAGGACATTTAGGTTTTCCCTTTAAGAATCTGAGGTGTCGTCCAAGGCGGCAGAAAAGGAAAGTTAAGTAAGAGCCTGAGTCACTTACTGCAAAGTCAGACACAAAGCTCCATTGCTGTACGGGCTGGTTATAGGTCGGTTCACTCCTTATGAGGTGCAGGGAGAAGGTGAGGCCTGGATGATCAGCTGACATGATCATTGAGCTCGTGAAGGATGCTAGAGAAGTGCCAGTAAGAATAATGGTCGAGTGGTTGTAAGAGTGCATAACAGCTTAGAGTTTTCAAAGCACCTGAGCGTACATTGCTTGCTTTTATTCTTAATACTAAGCCTTCAAAGCTTCAGTGTTGGTATAATTAGGCTCATTCCCCACCCCCCCACCCC
>LNAC01000143.1:128752-215098 GCA_002007465.1 Ailurus styani | reverse complement strand
ACCCCACCTTCCACCCCCGCCTTCAGAGAATGTGGGCTGAGGCCGATTATAGTGACTCTCCCAAGATTACACAGCTAGGATGTGTGCCGAGTCCTAATTTCAGTGCTTTTCCCACTCTATGATTCTGTTGAAAGATAAATGTGCAGAAATGCTCAAATAGTCCAGGGCTACTTTCCAGGGAAGGCGCAGCAGTGCAATAACAGCTGATGTGAACACACTTATTGTGCACTGAAGCCACGAGCTGAACTTTAGTCTCTTAGCATCCACAGGGCTGGGCAAACCCAATTTATAAATGGTATCTAATTTTAATTAGATTGCTTGCAATTGTGTCTAAACAAAGATTCAGTTTATTACAAAGGCAGACATGTGGAAGGGACCTGTAAAGACCAAGAAATCCTTATTTTCCAGAACTGTCAACTATAATAAAGCAAAATGATTCTTTTTAGGTTGGTATTTCTTGTAGCTCAGCCTCATAAAAATACAATGAATCCTCTTTCTCTTCTGAATTTTGGCCCTATTCTCTCCTTATTTAGAGCTCAAACCCAGAAAAAGGAAGGCAGGAGAAGACATTGAGTGGACTATGTTCCCCATCCAATCTGACAATAGTTGGCAAATGGGCAAAATATGCAAAACCAATTTAGTGATATGGAGAGTCAAATAAAAAATTATTTCTAATGGGATGTCCTTTATATTTAAAAAAAAAAAAAGCCTGGACATTGGATTTTAGTGCCTGCTTTCTTATTGGTATTCAAAGCACAGTGTGTCACAGTTAGTAAAATGTCACAGTCAATCTTTATTAAAGAAATTAGTTAACATGTCTGAAATGTAAGTATCATAGTACAGTGCCACTTCCGGCTCCGTGATAAAGGTGTCTTACAGTATCTAGAAAAGAGTTGTGAACAGAGAAGTCCTTGCTGAACAAACGACTTAAAATTCAACTTCTCATGCAACAGAATTGAGGTAGAGAAGGAGACTGTGGTTGCTACGCTCTTTATCTAAGGAAAACTCCACTTAAAATGAACTCGGTACAGTTTTTGTTTAAATCTACTATCATTTTATATTTTCTCTAAAGGGCTATGTCGATAACAATGATTTTGTAGTTTATGAGATGGAGCTGAACAAGAGCAAACCCTCCTGCAGATAAGTCACATGGAAAATTCACTTGAAGCTGCTTTCGAAGCTCGTCAGGTAGTGTGGGGTATGGAATATCCGTGTCCTGTGGTGCAGGGAGTGGCTGCTAGCGGATAACAGGGCTTACCGGGATGGGACAGCACGAACAAACCGTGGAACTGAGCCTCAGTCTTGAAGTTCACCACCAAGCGCCCCTCCTCACCAATGCGCATGCTCGTGGGGTAGAGAGACCCTACATGGGGTTAGTGCACAAGAGTGGAAACACTGGTGACCAGGGACTCCTTACGTGCAGGATTTCTTCCAAATTTGAATTCAGACACATCTCATCTTTAAGCATTCTAACCAAACGCTGTTAGCAGAATTCTGAGTGATAAGAGAAGCAGAAGTGTTTTGTTTTGGTTTGGTTTGTTTTCTAACAAGAAAAAGTGTCAAGAAGGGAGGCAAAATAGAATGAGGTAACATGAGCGAGGTCAATATGAAATTGACAGATTGATTACAACAGGCCAAGGTTTTTTTTTTATCCCCTCAAAGCATTAGTCTACATAAATGAAGCTGTAAATTGAGAGATACAGTAAAACTGTCAAGTTTTGAAGATTTGGACATGGAAGTGGGTTTGTGTTCTCCAGAATGATTCCAAATTTTAGAGACTTAATAAAAACTTTTGGAGGTTTTCCAAAAGTTTTGGGAGTTTGACCAAAATTGGTTTCAGAGACAAGAAGGAACCATGAGATCCTTACATAGGACTTGAGAACCACAGCATGGATCCATATTAAATTTCCTTAAATATCCATTTTCTAAGGCAAGATATGTAACTAAAACTTTGAACTATAAAAGAATCTGGAATGATCACTCAGGGTGATCATATTACCTTTAACATAACTTTAAGGCAATCTTAATCTGTTTAAGATAGCAAATTTTGATGCACCATCAATAGTATTTTCTCTCTGGCTCATAAAAAGTAATGCAGGCATGATGCTCAGATAGGAATGGAGCCAGAACAGTAGCATGTGTCTGAAAAGAAACTAATTCTACGGATAAATTAGCTTTATGCTTGTGGACTTTGAATTATAATTCTGACACAGAAACTGAAAGAAAGTTTGACAGATGCTTATGGGCTCAGTGGTTAGTTGTACTTACCACCACTGTTCCAAAACATTCAGCTAAAATATTACAGAATGATAGAATTTTAAAATAAAAAGAATATTAGAAGTCTAGTCTACCTTTGAGGAAAAACTGAGTGCCACAAAGGTTAAGCAGTATGTTCAAGATCATAGAGCTAGTTAGCTGTGGAAGCCAGAACTAGATGCTAGGATCGACCTCATTTACAGAAAAGGAAAAAAAAAAGCATTAAAAAAAAAAAGCATGAATTTTTCTCTTGGGTTCATTTCAAAAATCTAGGAGACACGTAGACTATGTTGTGTAACGCATAAATGATGAATCATCTGAAATGGACTGTAAGGGTTAAATACCCATGAAATGTACACGATATATTTAACAGTCACGTTACACAAAATTTGAGGCACTGATATGAGTTCGTTAGGTTTTTCCATGGCAAAGTGAAATAATCTTAAAATAGTGAATATAAAAATAAAATTTATTGAAAGTTGCTTCTATTATTTTTAGCTACAGAAAAAAAAATCCTAAGTAATTCAAATAGATGAGAAAACTCATTTTTCAAATTATTACCCACCTTGGAGTTCGGCTTCTGGTGGGCTGCCAATTCCATCATTCCACAAGATGGCAGTGTCATACACAAAAGTCAGGCGGAGCTCTGACTTCAAGTCAAAATGTTGCCAGCCTCCTACCCCAACTGGGGAATGGAACACGTAGGAAACATACAGAGGCACTCGAAGGGTCACATAGGACTGCACAAGATTTAGGACCTAAAATAATGAAATTATATCTGTCAACATGATTCAGTATTAACTGGAGGAGCCTAACTTTTTACAAGCCACTTTCTCCTTTCACTCAACTAGAGATTTTTTTTTTTCCCTACTAGAGATTTTGAGTGACCACTGAGGAAAGGAAGTGACAGCATTTATACTATTGCCCCCTGACCTAATTTTGGAGCAATCTTGAAAGTAAATTGCATTATTTTGAGCATATCATACCTACATGGTCCTTTTTGTTTCATAACAGTTTTATTAAGACATAATTCACATACCATATAATTCAGTGATTAAAGTGGACAAACCAACAGTATTTAATATATTCAGGGAGAGGTGCAACTTTGACCACAATAAATTTTAGGACACTTTCATCACCTCCAAAGGGAATCCCAAACTCATTAGAAGTCACACCTTCATTCCTTCCTCCTCCCAGCCCTGGTAGGCACTAGCCTATTTTCTGTCTCTATGTATTTGCCAGTTCAGGACATTGCATATACATGGAGTCATACGCTATGTGATCTTCTGTGACAGGCTTCTTTCACTTACGTTTTCAAGGTGCATCCATGTTGCTGCACATTTCAATACTTTTATTTCTGAATAGTATCCCATTGCTATGCAACACGTATTTATCTGTTCATCAGTTGATGGACATTTGGATTACTTCCTGTTTTGAGCTATTATGAATAACACTCCTATATGATACTTTTAAATTATTACATAAAGGAAGATAGAATAAGGAAGGAAAGGGGTGCCTGGGTGGCTCAGTGGGTTAAAGCCTCTGCCTTGGCTCAGGTCATGATCTCAGGGTCCTGGGATCGAGGCCCGCATCGGGCTCCCTGCTCAGCAGGGAGCCTGCTTCCTCCTCTCTCTCTCTCTGCCTGCCTCTCTGCCTACTTGTAATCTCTCTCTGTCAAATAAATAAATAAAATCTTAAAAAAAATAAGGAAGGAAAGATCTAGAAACAAACATGTTGAGTAATGACGTGTAATACTTAATCTGTTGCAAAATTAATTAGTTGAAGCAACTTGCTTTGAATTTTGTACTTCCTTCTTCAGTTTTTTGTAGGAGAGTAAGTAGTGGAGGATAAACTAATATTCATTTATGAGCCCCTAGGTTCACAATAAAAACTATTTAATATTTTTACTCCCCTCCATAATTATATTTATATGTATGTGTGGCTGGTTGAATGGATGGTTGGGTGGATGGATGGATGAGTGGGTGGATGGGTGGATGGATGGATGAGTGGGTGGATGGGTGGATGGATGGATGGGTAGATGGATGGATGAATAGATGATGCATAGAAATGGAAAGAGAGAAAAATTAAGGTTCAAAGAAATAAAGCAAATTTCTCCCAGAATTCTTTAAGCTTTCGGAATGGCCCTGCCGGTATTAGAACCCAGTCTTTGGCCTGTGCTTTTCTACTCTAACACACCTCATCACATTCCAAACAAAGCTGAGGGCAGTCCTAGGATCACCTAATCAACGTTATCATACTTAATTCTCAAAACAGCTCTGTAGAAGAGCTGGGCAAATAAAACTATCTTCTACACAAGAGAAGATAGACTTGGGTCAGATCATACTCTTTAAAAAGTTCCAGTTGGGTTTTCTAATACCATTCTAATTCTCCTTCCATACTGAGCTGGCAACAGGGATCATACACACATGTCAGTGAATAATTTAAAGAATGATAACAATATCAGTTTGTCGGAGAGTAAAAAATAAACTCTTTAAATCACAAAAAATTGATGGCCTGAATCGCCAACAAGAATATATAAAAAAATACCATCATCCAAGCAAATCATTTGATTCCTAGCTGTGTAGTGGCTAGCACTCCCCATCATCTGCTAATCCGGCTAGCAGAAGAGGGGCCTTGCAACCAAAGTCCTCTGAGATAGTATTTGTTAACGGTCAATATTATTGCATTCATTTAGAACTGGATCTTGTAGTGCATTTTTAACACTCATTGTGGAAGAAGAGTGATCAAGTCAATGTATATGCCACTGGAAATTAAGATTAATATTTTATCCTATGATTTTAATAAACCATCATCTTTTTAAAATTAAGCTTTAGGAATAAGTTTCCAATTAAACTGTCTCAGTGCTAATAACTTTTGCCAACATTATACTCTATCGAATGTTATTGAGTGTGCTATTTGGAGAGAACTCTTAATATTCACTTCCTATGAATTACTTGGCATAGAGTTCCCTGACCAATTTTTATTTTCTTTCTTGTGGCAACCTACAGTTTGACCATTTCTGGATGTGAAATCAGCATCTTATTGCATTTTCTTGTTCACCACAGCCAGGCCTTCTTTGTCTGCTTGGAACTTCTGTCTAGAGTAACCAGTGCCAATGGAACAATGTCAATCATCCAGGTCGCCTACCTGTTCATTCTTGTAAAATTGAAGAACATGGTGTTGTCACTCTAACTTTTGGATATCACCTTAATGAGCACTTAATTTTCTTTCAGCCTATATCACAGGACGTTTTAAGGGATTTGTTTATACCAAAAGAAATAGATGTTAAATCTGTTACACTGCTCTTAAAGCAACTGTGACGCGACGAAGGAGTTTACATGTCCTTACAGATGTCTGAAGTTTCCTCAACAAAACCAAATGATATTTTAAATTCCATATTTAAAAGGAAAGTATAAAATGCAAGTTTTCTGGAAAACGTAACAGTGATATAAATTTCTAGTACTACTACTGCTACTTAGTGGCTAAAAATGGGCAGCAAGTTTATATTTGGGGAAGTATTGCCAGCTGAAGACACAAAAGAAATTCTGCTGGGCTATGTCAGATGGGTAGGAGAAGGGAAGAATAGGAAGGAAAATGAATATGCTAAAAGCGAAATTACACACAGAATACTGTCTAAGGTGGGGACTAGTGTGGAGGTAAATCACAGTAGACTGATTTCTTCACTTATTTGGGCACCCAGCTTAAGTTATCCAAATACACATTGCTTTATTGAAGTAGGCAGGACATATATACACTGTTTCTTACAGAAGTCAGCAGTACACATAGGTACTAATGAAAAGTATCTAGATTTACTGTGTTGCTTTGCAACTTTCATTTGAGCAAGGCTATATTCTACATGTGTTGAACTTAGGCTGTGAAGAAGTCAATTGGCTTGCCCAAGACTATTCAGTACAATCAGTGCTAATGCTCAAGTATGCAGACTAGCACTATTCAATAAAAATATAATGTGAGCCACATATGTAATTAAAAATTTTCTAGCAGCCATACTTCAAAAAGTAAAGAGAAACATGTGAAGCTGATTTTAAGAACAGTTAGTTAATCCAATATATCAAACACAACATATTTTAATATGCAATCAGTATAAAATAATTTTTGAGGGTTTTTTTGGTTGTTTTTTTGTTTTTTTGCTGTTGTTGTTACTAATCTTTGAAATCTGGCTTGTATTTTACAGGAATAACACATTTCAATTTTGAATGTTCAATAACCACACATGGCTAGTGGTTACCATATTGGGCCGCACTGGTTATAGACTCTTCTACCCGAGGTCTTTAATTGGACCACACAGGTTGGATACAATAATCACTTTAAAATATTTTATAATCCAGTATCTACTTACCTTTATGTGGGATATGTGGTTTGTGTTCACTTCAAAGATTAAAAATTGAACTAGAGCTGTTAGAATATTATCTAAGGGTTACCACTGGTGTGGGTTTTCCACTGGTTGAAATTTCTGTTGCTCCTTTTGTTTCCAGAAATATGTCTACATCATCAAGATGGTGGTGTTTGTGAATGTGAAGAAAGCTCATAAATCTCAATAGCTTGAAGTCTCAGTAAAGCATGTACTTAGCTACTTGGTGGAGAACACTGTTTTAACAAGTTAGAATCCTTAGCCAAGGGATTAGCAGTAATAGCTTGACATATCCAGGAACACCTGGAAGAAAGAGACCCTGGCTTCTGTTCAATTACAAGCCTTTCTAAAGGCCTGTGGGCTCAGAGATGAACAAAGGAGATCCTAGAATGAGGTAAGATCAATACTGGCCCACAGATTCTTTAGTATTAAGGACAACTCTGTGGGATATTTACAATAATAGAATTAGAAATTATCTAAATGACCAACAATATAAGAATGGCTAAATGAGTTATGATGACACACAAGGTAAAATATTATGCAGCCATCAAAAGTCATGTATCTAAAGAATTTTCCTTGTCATGAGAAAATGCTCACAATGTTAAGTTTAAAAGCAGTATACAAGATGGTATAAATAACATGACACTGCTACTATCAAAAATTTGTATGTACATTGGAAAACACTAGAAAATCTGTCTGGGGTGCCTGGGTGGCTCAGTGGGTTAAATCTGCCTTCCGCTCAGGTCATGATCTCAGGGTCCTGGGATCAAGGCCCGCATCGGGCTCCCTGCTCCGAGGGGAGCCTGCTTCCTCCTCTCTCTCTGCCTGCCTCTCTGCCTACTTGTGATCTGATCTCTCTCTGTGTGTCAAATAAAATCTTTAAAAAAAAAAATCTGTGTATAGTGATAATGAATAAGATTTTTTTTTTACATTTTTTTTTAGTTCCCCTACTTTCCACTATGCTATCGTTACTCTCATTTGAAAAACAAAGAAACTGGGGTGCCTGGGTGGCTCAGTCAGTTAAGCATCTGCCTTTGGCTCAGGTCATGATCCCAAGGGTCCTGGGATAGAGCCTTGCATCGGGCTCCCTGCTCAATGGGGAGTCTGCTCCCTTTCTCTCCCACTTGTGCTCTCTCTTTGTCTCAAATAAATAGATAGAATCTTAAAAAAAAAAACCAACAAAGAAACCACATTATCTCAAAAAATAATTGACAAAGTTGTCAAACTAAGATGCAACACGCTCCAGGTAAGCTACACATTTTGGATTCTTCTATTTCTTGTAAAATGATTTAGAGTAACATACATGTGTAAAAGAGTAAATCCAAGTACTAAGCATAAAATACTTATGGAAAGTATGACTTTCCATAATGGAAAGAGATGGAAAGAGATGACTTCTAAAGTATATTCTCGCCCTAAATTTCCATGTTTCTAAATCCCAACACAGAATAACAAGGAAGAAAAATTATTCCTCAAAACAAGCAACTAGGAAAAAATGCGTTTACTTTTCCAAAATCATGGAAAATCATGCCTTCTCATAAGTAAATTACAGTTTGATGTTTCCAGTGCAAACTTACTTGGGGTTGCATTTCTGTAGCTTATTTATGCTCCCTGAATGATGTTATCAGTTGGTGTTTACCTAACAAAGTAAAAGCTTAGATTTTGACCTCAGGCAGAATCAATAGCCAGGCTCCTGAAAAGCGGAATGAACTGAGGGCTTTCATTTGTAAAATAAGTTGTTTTTAAGAGAAAAGTCACCACCAAAAATATCCAATAGTTTTAAAACCTTTAAATCCAATAGTTTTAAAATCTTAAAAGTTTTAAAAACTTTTTAACTTTAATAATTATTTTGCATTATAAGTGCTTTTTATTGTACACCAAAACAATTTAAATTTTTATTTACAAAACACTGTTTTGCCACACAAAACAGTGGAGCAATATCATTTTTTAATTTATTATTTAATTTATTTTTCTTTTCCTGCTATTCATCTGCTTTTACATTTTAGAAACTATTAAAAATGATTTTAGCATTGGAGATCATTAGAAAAGTCCACATTTCTTTTTCTTGGTAAGTAAAATTCTTAACTTTTATAAGAATGAGCCTTGACTTCTTACAACTATAGTTTGTTGGGAGTGTAAACTCTGTGTCTAGTGTCCTCATCAGGTGCCTAGAATGGTTCCTGGCAGGAGGAGGTGTTCAGCTCATATTTTTTTAATGAATGAAGGTGCAATGAATAAGGTGAGAAAAAGCAGAAGTAGTCTTAATATCAGCTAAAGAGAGCTGTAGTCGAACTGCATAAAACTTAATAAAACATTTGTTATGAATAGAGTACTATCTTGAATATTTCAGATGATCCCTTCAGTTTAGCAACTCTGTCTTATAAATTAAATAGTCTGAATGTGACAGGTTATGGAAGGGAGAGAATCTTTCTCAGAGGGTGTTAGAAACAGCTTTTCAGTCACAAAGAGAAATGCAGGGACTTGCCAACGTTTTGTAGAGGTAGCTTTAGCCGCTAAGAACGCACAAAGAAAATAAAAAGTCAGTGCATCATGTTGTTCCTGGGGGAAGCAATTACCAGTGAGTAAAATTTGTTTGCACAGTGATCATCTTGATCTAAGGTGCCAAGTCCAGAAAAGGACTAGAAGAGAAAAAGTCACATCTATTAAATACTTGGCTAGGGGCGTGCATTCCTGGCAGAGGACAAACAGACTGGGGGCCTGGCTTCCTTCAGGATTTGTTGGCCAACGGAGCGGGCAACCCAACCACAAAGCTGCTATGAAGACAGTTAGTCTATACTGATGGTTTACCTTTACCTTTCCCCATTTTCTCATTCTAAATTCGGAAATGTAAGAGTTTGCAAAACGTTTGAAACCCTAAAGCATTATCTATCCTCCAAGTATTCAGTTGATTTTCCTTCAGGTGTAGCCTCATGAAACATGTTTTCATTTTGATCTAATCTGCTGGTACTCCGCTGAGGCTATAGACCACTGTTGTTAAGGCACAGACTTGCATAATTTTATCAGCACGGGTATAGATGTCATCTGACAGACATTTTCATGACCCCTGTTGGGCAGCATTACTGTCCTGAGAACAGACAGACTAGATCATTTGTCTTTCTTGTAGTTGTATCTGGGACCACATCCATTCCTCAGATTCACCCAATCAAATGACAGTTAATTCACTCTATTAAATATCCAGATAAGAATCACAATGTGGTGAAGAGCACAAGCTTACAAGTGAATTGAATTTGGGCACATTATTTGAATTCTCTTTGCTTCAGCTTCCTCATCTCTAAAAAGGGGAGGAAATTCGTAGTTATTTCAGAATGTTGTTGTGAGAACAGCATTTGTGGAAATATGTACAGTAGTTAGGAGAATGGTGGGCACACAGTACACGTTAAATAACTGTTAGCTATTACCATTATAATCATTATTCTCATTGTTAGTACAATTATTAGGTATTTTCTCTTCTTCTCTAGAACCCAAAATTAATGGGGAACATGATGGACATATCTGAAAGAACTATATTTTTCCACTTTAATTTATATTTTCTTCCTCCTTGCCTATATTTAAGTAATGTGTGTGTTGGGGGGGGAGATGGGGATTTAGGAGAATAACAACAGCTAGGGGAGAAGTAAAACTTTAAGCCCAAGGAACCAAGTAAGGGAAAAGGAGGTGACCACCTTCGAGCTCCACTCAAAGCGTGACTGACATGTCTTATTAGATTGTATTACTATTGAGTTTACACTGAGGCTTTTAAAATTCTGTAACAAGCTCCTGAAATGCCAATGATTTACACTGAATCTGGTCATCTCTATGTATGTTGATCATCGCGGTGATGCTGTTCCATTTATTTTCAACAATGCAAAAGCAAAAAACAAAACAAAACAAAACACCACCCCTTTCAGAAGAAACTCACATCATAATCAGACCAGCTTAAGAAGGTAACACAAACTCGTTAAGAATTGGACAGGATAATGGTTCTATTCTGAGTGTTATGTAACACGAGTCTTTTAGGCAGGTAAAATCTTAACTGAAAAACCTGCAGTTTCTCGTTTTCACCTCATGGAGCAGAACCCCTGGCAGCCCAGGCACAGAAGCAGGGCAGTGACTTTCCGAGCTGGCAGTGGTAAAAGGAAGGAAAAGTACTTAAGTTCAACAATTACATAGAGGACCAGTGATTTAAGAAGATACACACGCAGCAAAGTATCGTCAGCTGAGCTGAGCATTTTATGGTAAGATCTGGTCAGAGAGATGCACACAGTAGAGGGACAGAACTTGTATTCAAAATGCCCTTGAGACACTGGGGAAGGGGGCAGATGTAATAGGATAGGACTTCCAAGGGCAAGTGCAGGGGTTTCATTAGACAAGGCTGTCTGGCTTGCAGATATAAAAGGTCAAAAAGTGCTGCCATTTTGCAGAGAACAGGGAAAACATTCTTGAGGGTGAAAACAGACTAGAGACTAGATGAGAGCCACAGAAAAGTCCCATGGCACAAAGTGAATGACAAAAAGAACTAGAACCAGGGCACCTGGGTGGCTCTGTTAGTGAAGCGTCTGCTTTTGGCTCAGGTCATGATCCCAGAGTCCTGGGATCAAGTCCCACATCGAGCTCCCTGCTCAGTGGGGAGCCTGCTTCTCCCCACTGCCTGCCGCTCCCCCTGCCTGTGTTCTCTCTCTGACAAATAAATGAATTAAAAAAAAAAAAGCCAAAGAACTAGAACTAAAATGTAATCTTATTACTATATCCAATTTTGTTTATGCCAGTAGGTCGTGTGACTGATGCAAGATCCTGAGAGAAGAGCAACCAGAAAGAAAACAGGAATGATTTAAAAATGGATTGAAGGGGCATTTGGGTGACTTAGTCAGTTAAGCATCCAAGCATCTTGATTTCACCTCAAGTCATGATCTCAGGGGTGTGAGATTGAGCCCCTGGACGTGGAGCCTGCTTAGGATCTTAGGATTCTCTCTCTCCCCCTCACCCTCTGCCCCTCCCCTCCTGCTCCTACTGCTCATGCTCTTTGTCTCTCTAAAAAAATAAAAAATACAAATGGATCAAAAACAAGTTCTGTGAGTAAAAGCTAAAGGAACAGAGATATCTGATCTATAAAGAAAAAAGCTGAGGTAGATTTGTTAATATGAGTCTTTATTTTTATTCCAGGACAGGACTTTTTTCTTTCATATTTTTTTCTGGTGGCAAAGATACACTGGGAAAGAGGGACCTGAGAGGTAACACTTCCAAGGGCTTAAGTAACCTGCCCAAGGACACGAAGCTAGAAAACATCAGACCCAAACTTAGGTCTGCATTTGCTGGATTCTAATACCCAAGACCTTTCCACCATTCCATGCAAATTTCTGAGTATTTTGCTGCTTTTAGAGGAGACGGAGAGAATGTCTCATTCCCTGGCGTCCAACAGTCCCCAGACGGAATGAATGGCTGCCCATTGCACATCAGCACCAGCCAAACGTGTCTGGTTTCACAGCTCTGCCGTGGGGTTAAACTGAGATTCAGTTACTATCTCTCTTCCTCATGCTACTACTTGTCTTATACTTTTAACACCACAGGGATATAGCATGGACAAAATCGCCCTCACCCTGGTTAAATCTTTAAAGACTTGATACATCCTGGGTACCATTCAACATTTCAGTGTGTAAGCAGACTTATATGAACTCTGTTTAGTCCAGGTAGGACAGAGCACGGCTTTTAGTTCAAACACTCATTACACTTATCAACTATACCCAACATATTTTAGATTCTCTATCATAACTGCCAATGGAGACCTTGCTTCCTTATCATTTTCACAGCTTTGCTGATGATGATAGGGGTGGGGATTGTGTGTGCATGTGTGTGTGGTGTATTTGATATGTAAATATCTGTGTAGTATGAAGAGGAGTCAGTAACTCTAGAAGGAGAAATAACAAGCTTTTAATGAAAATACTTTTGACTATGTTAGTGATGGAGAAATGAGGCAGATGGGGAGGGAATGGGGAGGAAAGCAGGGAGGAGAAAAGAGGGTAAAAGGAGAGAAAGATAGGTGGAAGACAAAAAAGGAGAAAAACTGGGCTGACCCTAAGGATTGTAAATCTTCACTTTAGATGGCTTAGGACACATCATAGACAACTGTACATATACACTATAAATGATAACGTATACTTTGAAGAGAAATTAATATTTGGATTTTTATAATGTCAGAGTAGATTTGGAGTTTACAGCAACAATTATACCTTTTGATACAAAGATGATACAAAAGTGACCTTTCGATACAAAAATGTTATGAGCCCGTCGCTAAAAAAAATGTGTCAAAATTCTGACACCTTGTTCCAGAAATAGACATGAATTTTCACACCACTCATGCCAGTTCCCTCCTGTGCCTAATGACCTTCGCCACCAGGATGGAAGACTGGAGTTGGGATGTAGCCGCATCTGGATACCTGAACAAAACCAACTGGCTTTTCCAGTGACCAAAGCTCAGATGTTCAAAATTCCTACCTGTCCATCTGTCCCGATGGTGCCTCCACAGTCAGTGAGAAGTTCTGACATGTCGTAGTAGCTAACAAACTCCCACAAACAGGCCTCCAGGTTCAGGTTTCGATAGAAACGTAAGGTACTAGAGCCTCTGATAGATGAGCTGTATTGGTAAGGATGCGTCTCTCCAATTACTTCTGGATTTTTTGTAGCATCAGTTAGGAAACCATGGTGAGTCTTCACTTCGGTGTAATCCAGAAGGTTGGAGCATTGGTGGTTTCCAACTCTTGAGCCATCAGGACTGAGGGTGAGCTCAAAGTTGGAAAGCTCTTTAGTGGAGATCACAGGGAGCATGCCTGCAAAGAATTATGATCATGTTGCCATTTTCACCAGCAAAGGATTTAGAACACTTATCATTTCTTTGTTCTCAAGAAGACAAGTGTTATAAAATACTGTACAGCAGTGATTACTACCAACGTGACGTCCCAGGGGTCCCCTGGCATTTTTCAGGAGATCTGTGACATTAAAGCTATTTTCATAACGATTCTAAGACATTATTTGACTTTTCCACCATTATTCTCTCAGTACAGTGGAGTTTTTCAGAGTCATCATATATTGCCATAGATTGAATGAAGAGGTAGATAAAAGAATTTAGCTGTCTTTTATTAAGCCAGATATTAAAGGTATTTTCAAAGATGTAAAAAAAAAACCCCACACAATAATTTTTTGATTTATAAGTTACAGCTATTTTTCTTAAAAGTATGTTTTTCATGTGACTATGTAATGCATTATTTTTAAATGAATGAAAAAACTAAGTATTTAATAATTCCTTAGTTTTGATTTTAAATCCAGTCCATATTTACAGCTATAACTCATAAAAACAATAGGTCTTTGAGATCCTAATAATTTGTCAGGACGTCCTGAAACCAAAATGTTGGAAAATGACCACTATACGGTATAAGCTATCATCTGGCAAACTTCTTGCATTAAAGGTCAAATAGTAAATATTTTAGGACTTGCAGGCCATACAGTCCATGTCTCAACTGCTCAATGCTCCATGTTAGACTGAAAGCTATCACAGATGGCATGCAAAAGAATTCCTATAACTGCACAGTAAGACTCTTCATGCACAAGGGAGTATAATTTCGAATAATTTTCATGTTCCATGACATATTCTTTTCTTTCCCCCAAACATTTAGAAACATAAAAACCATTTTTTAGCTTGCAAGATTGTATGAAAGCAGGCAAGTAAGCTAGATTTGGCACAGTGGCCAGAGTTTGTTGAGCCCTGGCATGAGAATGCACAGTGGCCAGAGTTTGTTGAGCCCTGGCATGAGAATGCACAGTGGCCAGAGTTTGTTGAGCCCTGGCATGAGAACGCAGCACGAGAGAGGTATTTCCCTGGAACCTTTCCCTCCTCTTGCTCTCAGATTCTCCCCGAGCAAAACTCTGGCCTCACAAAAGAACTGGTCAGCTTCTACCATGCTCTGGCAGAGCTGTGGCTATTGACCATGTTAGCCAATGCCAAGTCAGCTCTAAGAGAGGCCTAAGGGACCAGTCTTCCTATTAGGAACTGTTACAGGTTTGATTTTCCCTGAAGGGCCCCCCCCTTGGTCCTTTGAACCTCTGAGTCACACCTCCATCATAAGCCTAGAGATGGGCTGGCCATATGTGGGACCCACATTATGCTGTAAAGAGGTGCATGTTCCTGTCCACCTACCTCCCACCAACACAAATTTGGGTTTGCAGTAAGCAGAAAAAGCAGTCTTTTTTCTGAGAAAGATAAATTCTACTTTACTGTTCCTAATAGTGTTTCTTCTCGCTTCGCTACTTAAAATATAACTACCAAGTAATACAATTAATATTAACAATTTAGGTTAACTAAATTCAACTGAGGAGAACAGAACTTGAAGATTTTTCTGTACTTGGGGAAATGTTCACAGTGTGGATAAAGTTATCGATTCACAAATTCCTATCTGGAGCAAATGAACACAATTTATAAATTGGATTTATAAAATTCCAGCTATGAAATAGCAAATACATGTTGAGGTACTCAAAGAGATACTGAAATGCTTTACAGGAAGTCCAAGTTCAAGAGTTTTAAAGACACAGTCGCACCATTTCATAAAAACTAGCACACTGACCAAAGTTTTTTTCCATCGTGTTTGAATAATGTATTAAATGTATTAATTAAATATATTAATGTATTAAATTTATTTAATTTTAAAGAATGCTTAAATTATCAGACTTTAAAAAACAGGATGGAAAGAAAGCAGAATCACTTGAAAGGAACAGAAAGACTTGAACGTGACATTGCAAAACATTTTACTGTCTGCTTGGCAATTTCGGGTACTCAGTGGCATAAACCAGGTAGTGAGGAGCCCACACCACTCCATGGATTTGCTTACCCAAGCCACCTACCATCTATGTGTGGCATCGTGACCGTGAGCTTGATAAGGTTTGTGTAGTCTGGGTCCTCGGGGCCCGTGTAGCGCAGCTTAGCGGAGAATGGCTCTGCTCCCACCGTCCCGGGCACCCGGGGCTGACACAGACCTCAGGGAAAAATGAACGTATTTGTGCCAAAAGAACATAATAGGCAACACCTAAAGAATATTTTTAAGCTAGGCACTATAATTTTTTAAATAATAGAATTAAAACTTCTCTCTGGACCAAGGTATTGCCAAGAGCAGCTATAAAAAAGCCACAGACCCGGGTGTGAGAGTACGTGTGGCGGTTTAGTAGCTACTTCTTTACATTTCAGGTAGTTGGTAAAGTTTGAGAAATAATAATTACTGTTCAAGGTACTTTAATACATGCTGGACATTGTAGGTTATAACCATATTTATAAAATTGTTCTAGTATAAAATGTGAACAGACACAATAAAAAAAGATTGAAAGCTAGCAAGAAAAAAGTTACTGTAATTAAGTGAATTGGATGCTTACCCTAGAATAATATATAACTAGTCATAAAGTATCATTATTTATAATCAAATAAAGATGAGCTCATTTTTAAAACAAAAATTCCTTAGAATCAGAGAACAAAATGTATACAGCAGAGTTTTCTCTCTACATGTAACTTCTTATAGTATGTGTATTGTAAGTTATAATTTATAATATAGATACTGATACAAAACATATTGATACTGATATGCATATATAGATACTGAAACACATGATGATGTAGGATTATTTTCTATCATCCATCTGTTAGTGATCTTCAAGAATTTTGACATGAAAATCTGCCTCTGATCTTTCCTTTAAAAGAATTGTGATGTTTTGATCTCACCATTTTAATATTATGGAAGAGACTAAGATGCGGATTTATAATTTTAAGAGCCCTAGGCAATATATAATCTCTTTCCTCTTTGTACAAAACAAAGGAAATAGGTAAGTATTTATTAGAGTAGCAATAAAATCAGAGGCAGGCTCCAGCATCTGGGCTGTCTATTTTATTAACAGAGGGACTCATTTTAAGGCATTGTTTAATTTTTTTTTCCTATTGGTACAAACATAATAGTTTGGTCTTAAGAGAACCTTAACAAACATATATTTTAATCCTAACAAAAGAGCATGGTTACTATAGATGATATCAATAAATATTCGTCCTGATTATATAAAGGTGGTACATATAACCTTTCTTTATGCAACCAATATACTTCTGAACCACTGTATGCAGACAAAGTTTTAAAAATAGAATCTTATAAACAGACTTATTTAAAAAATCTAACTTAAAAGTTCTTCTGCAGAGTGAAGGACTAGTTTATAAAGTAGATCTCTTGTCTTCTCAGGGTTGCTCCAGCTACATTCTATTGTCCACCCCCAGTGTGTCTGGGCTCCAGCCCCGGACACAACCTCCCTTATAATCACGAGGTGTGGGCACTTGCAGATACCTCTCCACCCACACTGTCATTCCTCTGTCCCCGTCCCCAGCAAATTCCTACTGGGGCGACAACCAGCTCATCACTTAGGAGCCATGCTGTCCAGATCTGACCTTTCATACCATCCTGATCAACTCCTCTCCACGCTCCCTCTCACCTGCCTCCCCATTTCCAGAATATTCCATGTTCTTTCATGCTTCTATGAGTCACTGCTCATGCTTTTTTTTCCCTCTGCTCTTTTCAAAATTCCTGTTTCCTGACCCACTCAGGGCAGAATTAGTCACTTTCACTATGCCTTGTCCAGACTAATTTATCTGTGTTCTCAGCTTGAGTGTGAACTCCTTGAGAATAAGAGTCTTGTTTCCTTTTTCTGAGTGCCAGTGGAAAGCCTGAAGTCTGACATGTAACAGGTGATCAAAAAAAAAAAAAAGTGGAACGAATAAATATTTGTATTTTTGTAAAAATGGATGTCATTTTTTAAGTATTTGATCAATATTAAAGAATGCATTTGGGGGGGCGCCTGGGTGGCTCAGTGGGTTAAGCCTCTGCCTTTGGCTCAGGTCATGATCTCAGGATCCAGGGATCGAGGCCCGCATCGGGCTCCCTGCTCAGCAGGGAGCCTGCTTCCTCCTCTCTCTGCCTGCCTCTCTGCCTACTTGTAATCTCTCTCTGTCAAATAAATAAATAAAATCTTTAAAAAAAAAAAAAAAGAATGCATTTGGGAGAACTAATAACCGGAGATCAGATATTGATAGTATCCCCTGGTATTTCGGTGGTCTTCATGCAAAAATGAAAGCGCATTACCTTCTTCTCTGCCGATGGTGACTATAGGGCTCATCAGCTCCAGGCCCTCATTGCCGTTGGCATTCACAGCACGGGCTGCACACTGCACCCTGGAGCCAGGCTGGAAGTATATGGAGTCTAAGGTGATCATCTTGGATGATGTAAAAAACGTGTCAAAGTCCAATTCTCTCATGGGGCTGGTGACACCATCAGGGCCAGTGGGTGCGCTGATTAGCCATCGATAGTGGGTCAAGGTGTCGTTGATGTTCTCACTTGTGCAAATAGAGCCCGTTTTGTCATAGTCTGAGTATTTAGGGTTGCAAGCCTATGGGAAACAAATAAAAACTGTTGGGACTACAGTACAGAACAATGTGGAAGTGATGCCTCCGAACCTCTCTAGCCTAGTGCTTTTTCCCTGATGCTTTTTTCCATTGCTACATGCTGTTCATGCAACCTTCACATTTCTATTCTAGCCCTAACAGCATTCATGGACTCTGACTTCAAACAGCCTCCTGGACATTTCCTCTCTAACTTGATACACGTAAACTTGTTATTCTCTGCATCATCTCATGAATCTCTGAGATCCCAAATCATTCTTATTTTTCTCCCTCCATCCCTCCCTCTTCTCTCTCACCTTTCCCCCTACTTCCAGTGGGGCAGTGACCTTGGCTGATTCTTCTTTTGCAATGTTTATGTGGGTGTCTTCTTTCCCATTCCCAGCACCACCTCTCATCTCATTTGGGGTCTTTCTAGTCTAGTCACTCTGTTGCGAGATGACACCCCCTCTTCTCACACAATTCCTCTGCCCAAGAACCCCCTGCCAGCCCACCAATGAAGCCCACAGTCCTTAACATCACATGTAAAGACCTCTATAACTTGGCACCAAATTATTTCTGCCCTGTTAATTCAATAAACATTTATTTTGTGCCTATTAGACGTAGGTCATGCTACCAGGGCTATTGTTATGGAAATATAAGTACATCCCAGTCAAGAAAAGACAAGTAAAAAAGTAATAACCAATATGCCATTTTTTTAATGCTATTCCTCTAGATGTCTCTTGTGTTGTAATCCCTTCTTCCTGGAATGGCCTCCGCTTGTCTCTTATCTTAAACTGTTGAAATTCCTTATAAGGAGAGACCCAAGCCTCGCCTCACACATGGAGCCACAGCTCTAGCTGCCTGGTGACCTGCTCCTGGTAATGATCACAGCTTGCCCTCTGGTAGAGTGACTGATTCCTATATATTTTTCTCTTCCTTATTTTTAAGTTCCTTGAGTGCAGAGTTAAACCCTTATTTATTTTTCTATCAAAGGCAGACCCTGAGAGAACACACTGTTTACACATCAGTTAATAAAGCTCTATTGGATAAGGAAAAAAAATGGGAGCTTTATTTGATTAATGTGGCATTTTTCTATCCGAAGTTCAAAGCTTATACCTTGTAGTATTCCCACTCCGTTTCTTCATGGCAAAGTCAATGTTTTATCAGTTAACATCTGTAATTATTTTAACTAGCCATTTTATAATTTTTTCAATTTTGTCAATTTCCTACTCACTGTGATACAGATGACAGGATAGCCAGACACAGGTCCAGCACTATCTTTCGCTCTAGAAGTGTCATCGTACATCAGTAATGACACAATTTGAGGGACAGAAGGAAAAGTGACATCTGCCATGCTGTTGATTTCTTCTATATACACAATGGCTTTGGTCACCTACAAGGAAAAGATAATTATCTGTGATTATTGAAATATTTGGCTCTAGGAGCTTCTATTGCACACCACGATACCCATGATGCTTGACAAGTCCCTGTCTTCATTATGATGAAAACTGTCACATGCAGAGCCCCAGCAGGGCGACAGGCCTTTTGTGGTTTGTTCTAGGTGACACTGACACCTTGGCCATGTCTTACGGCACCAGGGGAGGGTACATGATCCCAGGGCAGCCCACGAGGTATTTGGGTTCTATTTTTTTCTCTAAACTGTGATGATAGTGGCTGAATCTGTCTTGGGTTATGGCATGGAAGATCCATGAACAAGCCAGTTAGTTGCTCGGGAGAGGAAGGCTGAATGGACAGGTTAGAAGAAAGCAGATCCTAGGGGTCACATGATAGCAAAGCCATGCTGACGTGGATGCCAGCGAAAATCAAGGCTTTCAATGAGCAGAGACCATTAAGGGGGACACTTGACGGAATGAACACTGGGTATTATATGCAACTGACAGAATCACTAAATTCTACTCCTGAAACTAATAATGTACTGTATGTTAACTAAAATGAATTTAAGTAAAAATTTTAAAAAATAAACGAGCAGAGACCAGAAGCACAGCCTGAAACCCGGGCAGAGTGAGACACGGAGTCACAGACAGGAGAGGATTCTGGGAACATCTGTTGGTAAGGTGGCAAGACACCTTGCTGATAAATTTGTCTTAGCTCCCAAATAACCTTCCAATATCTCATATATCTCGGTTTCCAAATCTGTATCTACTTGCATTTGTAAGAAAAGTTGTTATCACTTGAGGCGATTTGAATGATCTCTGTTCCTTTCACCCCAAAGAGTTTAATACAGTGCTCCAAAAATATAACACTGAAAGAATTATTTTTAACGTGATCAAGACGTGTGTTAAAATTAAAAATATGTGTGTTAAAGGTTTTTGCCCATACTTTTTTTTTTTGAAGATTTTATTTATTTATTTGACAGAGAAAGACAGCAAGAGAGGGAACACAAACAGCGTGAGTTGGGGAGAGGGAGAAGCAGGCTTCCTGCTGAGCTTGGAGCCCTATGCGGGGCTCGATCCCAGGACAGTGGGATCATGATTGAACTAAAGGCAGACACTTAATGAATGACTGAGCCACACAGGCACCTTGTCCATACTTCTTAAATTATAAATATGACTTAAAAAAAAAGTAAGGCACTGTAGCAGAAATACCATTGAGTTGTAAAGATTACAGAACAATAAGAAATATTTAAGGGATAAAAATCTCCCCAATTTGATCTTGTACTAATAGTAAAACAAATAATAAAAGAACTAGAGTAAATTTAAGCATAGATATAAACATTGGTCTGTGCCTAAAATTATTTAGTTTTAAAAACTGTTTAAGGTTTAAAGGTCAAAATTCTGAGGAAAATGTTTACCTTGAATAAAATCTGGTTGATGACACAATATAAATTTAAAAAGCACAGAACATTAGTGTTAGGACCATAGCATTTTGTCACTGCAGCTCTGGACATCAAGTTGATAAAGCTAGGAGTAGCAGTGGGAATTCTGAGGTTAGCAACCTGTGTCATGGATTAAAATGTATGTTTTAATGAGCAACAGCCCTGAATTCACAGTCTTATCTTTGTGTCGAGATGATGCTTTCTCTCTGGAAATGAATCTCAAATTCAGAGGCTACCAACTGAAATGAGAAAACTAAGTGGGTTGACATGGAACTCAGCGACTCTAGTCGGAGTTTCTATATACATGATTTTTCAAAGAAAGAGTAATAGGAACAAAATTTATGAGGTGAAAAAAAGATTATGCGCATCTCCTTTATAAAGGCTTGCACAAAATCCCAGTAGTCTATTGTACACTGTACGATGCTTATATGCATTTTCCCCGGTTAAAATGATGGCCCTAATTTTTTTTTTTAAGATTTTACTATTTATTTGAGAGAGAGGGAAGGGAGCACAGAGGGAGAGGGAGAGGGAGAAGCAGACTCCCGCTGAGCAGAGAACCCGATGTGGGACTCGATCCCGGGACCCTGAGATCATGACTTGAGCTGAAGGCAGATGCTTAACCACCCAGGTGCCCCAGCTGGCCCTGAACTTATATCCATACCTCAGTACTTACCTGCGTCTCTGCTACCATGTTCTCATCAGGTTTTAGGTGAACAGTGAAGGCCTCTCTCATCTCTCTGATCCCGTCGAAGATTACTTCAATGTTAACAATATGCTGGGTTTCTCCCTCCTTAAACTCAATTTCTAAAAATGCAAGAATCACAGATTTAAGTCTCTTACATAGGAATACGTGAAATTTTTGTCAAGCTTTTTTGACAGTGACTCACAATGAGGAAAACATTGTACACTGTGGCCCAGTATATTTGTGTGTGCATGCGTGTGTGTATGCGCGTGTGTGTGAATAAAATGGAATCACCAGTTTGAAAAACATCACTTATTTTTACTGTATGCTTTGTATCTGAATATTTTCCCTTCCATTCCATCTGAAGAAAATTCTAAGTAGAAGCTACTAAATTGATTTGTTGACCAACAGTCTGAAAAAACACTGAGTTGTAGAACAGATCAATAGTTCTAATACTGAGGTATAACCAGATAAACCGGCCTCTCGTTTCCAAAATGTCTGATCCTGTAGGACACAAGTCAGGTGACTACAACTAGAGGTATTATGGAGTGTGAATGGCATTTGCATTATGTATATTTGGATAATTGAAGGATATAAAATTATTGAGCTTTTTAATGTTATATCAAATTATATTCTAAAAAGACTTCTTCTATTTTTGATGTTGATAAAACATTTTTTGATAAATGTGAATGGTATGCTCCCCTTAATCCTGTCCCTCCTCACTAAAAAAATTTGCTTCATTGTCATGAAAATTAAAATCAATTATGAGAATCCCTTTTTTAAATGATTCATTTCAAAAGTCTTAAAACATTTAAAATTAATTGACTTTATTGAACTCAAGAGTCAGCAGCTGCCAATACCATGAGACTTGGATAAACTATATTGTTGGTTTTACTATACCTCTTGAGAAACTGGCTCAGAAGAGAAATAAAAAAATATAATGCATAATTGTTCTAATTAGAGAAGATAGCAGATGTTGTTTCTGATGTAACTGAAGTTCAATCATTATAATTCTAAATTATAAATCCTTTAAAATGTGGCAGAAGAAAATGTGTCTTCAATGTGTTTTTCTTCTGCTACTTCTATTTTTTATTGTCAATTATGAAAAAGATTTTTCTTTAAAATTGAGTGAGCCAGATTCCTCTCTAAAATGAGTTCTGTTTCTAGATATAGCCGTTTTCCACATTAGCACTAATAGACTAAAGTCTATTAGTCTTATATTTTTCATACCCTGAGAGAGTTTAGGGTTCTTGTATCAGAGGATGAAAACAGCTGATCATTTCTAGCCCACCAATTTGTTCAGTCTGACTTGTGTGACATTTCATTAGAAAATTAGCTTCGAGGGGCACCTGGGTGACTCAGTCGGTTAAGTGTCTGACTCTTGATTTGGGCTCAGGTCATGATCTCAGGGTTGTGACAGTGCGCCCCGTGTTGGACTCCATGCTGCGCATTGAGCCTGCTTAAGATTCTCTCTCTCCCTCTGCCTCTCCTCCCCACATGCACACTCTCCTCCTCTTAAAAAGAAAAAGAAAAAAAAAAGAAAATTAGTTTCTAAAACCAAAAATATCTGGGGATTTCATAGGAAAATACAGGCTTTTGGGTTTTTTTTTTAAGTTCTTTTGTACTTTCCTGCCTGGCCAAAGTCAGCTGGCTAGGACAGTACAGGCATTTCTCAGCAGGGACTGGACTTTCTGGTTCAGTAATATTACCTTCTTGTCATTTCCCCTTCATAGTTCCCTCATTCATTGCTTGTCTTAACCGTGTAAGCATTCAAGTTTTGTAACCCCCAGAATTATAGAAACCCAATTTCTAAGAGGTTAAAAGCTTAAGTATTTATTTTAAATATCTATTTACTAAAGACTTAATTTATTTATTTATGTGAGAAAGGGAGAGAGAGAACTAAAGCATGAGTGGCGGTGGGTTGGGGTGACAAGGAGACATCCCCCTGAGCGAGGAGCCCAGTGTGGGGCTTGATCCCAGGACCCTAAGATCGTGACCTGAGCAGAAACCAAGACTCAGATGCTCAATGCTCAATGGACTGAGCCACCCAGGCATCCCTTCAATATTTAAATTATTATTTTCCTACAGTACACGGGCTAGACGATAAGATAGTTAAGTTTCCTCAATTACTTTAGTCTTTAGCTGTCATTTTAGATATTTTTAGCACAAAAAATATTTCAAGTTTTCTTTTATCTTTATTATTTCTGTTTATTTGTAAGGGACTGACCTCAATTTTGACCATAAGGGAGAAATTAGAATATGGGTCAGAAGAGACTAAATTTTTACCATAAGCATTATAAACAGCATGTTTACATGTATGGGATAAAAGAGACACAAGCTGATTTACTGCCATTTAACCTTTTTCTGACTTCATTGGTCAGTTTACCACAGAGGTATTAGATTCCTTCACCAAAAAGAATTATTTTGTTTCTAAAAAAAATTTTTCCCTTAAAGGTCATATTTAGAAGATGTTTCCTTCGTGTAAAGGCTGCTCTTGCTCCTTATAGAAAAACTAGATTTTTCTAATTTAGTGGCTAATCGGTGTTTCTCCTCTTTAGGGTTGTATGTGATTTCTTTCAAATGTCATTCTCTGCACAGGGAATAATCTGAGGATAACTTTGAAGCTCTGTAGTACTCTAACTTTTTACCATAGGTGAAAAGAAAACAAGCTCCTTTGCAGAAGATGCTTTTTTTTCTCTTATCTCATCAACTTTATTGGGGACTTAGTAAAACCTATCCATCACTTCCCAAACTCTTTTTCTTCATAAGTTACGAAATCGAGATGAATGCTTGAAGCTCTACGATCGAGAACTAAGGATTGTTGGTAGTAAGAAGTAGGGAACTAGAAACAAAGTGGAGTAAGTAGAACTCTAACAATTTATAAACTTAACTTTGCACCATCAATTTACATCTATCCTGTCAGCAGATAAATTCATAAAGAGAGAGAGAACAACTGACTTGTATTAATTACGCATAAAAATAAATGGTGAAATGGTCCAAAAATTAGAAGGAGGAGAGGGATGGGTGAAAAGCACCTATAATAAAATCCTAAGACCCAGATAACCCATGGTCTTCTTGGGTGACATTCCACCAACATTTTACTGCCCTCCATTAGCGCAAAATTTTCAACCTTGAAGTTTTAGATCGTTGGTGTTCTATATACTAAAAAACTATGTCAGCTACCATGCATATTTTCAGTGTACTAGAATATTCTAGAATAGATATCATTTAGTATCCAATTACCATAATGAAGGTAAAACCTGTAAAAAGTAAAAGTAGACTCAGAACATAAGGTCATCTAGTCTACTCAAAATTTCTCTAAGTCCTCAGGCATAAAACCCTGTAAGTCAAAAAGGAAAATTCTGGAACTAAATTCTACTGCCATTATCTTTCTGATGGAGATTAATGTAAAGGAGTATGTCTATTTTTATTTCAGTTGGATATTTGTCTTCTATTTTCAAGGGCACCAGTGCCAGTATAGAGTGTGAGCACCACCCACCTGGGGGCAGGCCCTGGGAAGCCCCGTACCTTCTGACACAGGGTGATAGTCTTCTCCAGAGGTGGCGGAGCCATCCTTGGTGTGGACTCTCACAATGGAAACCTTTGAAGTATCTCCTTGGCGAATCACTGGAATTTTTACAACCACCGACTGTCCCAGTTCTTTGGGTTCACTGACGCTAAATTTGGTTTCTCCAAATTTAATAACCGTCTCTAAAATTGTGGGAAACATGTACAAGTTAAAATGTAAAGGAAATGCTTTTTCTTCATTTCTAATGTTTCTTTCCATATGAGGGGAGCTTAATTCAAATTACATTCCTGGCTTCCCTCTGTCCCCTCACCCATCATTACTGTGAGTGGTTAGGAGAAACTGAGTATATATCTTCCAGTTCCTTCCTTGGGAATCAACCAGCTCCAGACTGCATGTAGTCCAGGCAGCCTCCATGTGCCATCAGTCTTATAGGAGCGAGTCCGTGAGAGTGGGAGGGGAGGGAGAAACTGCTGGCCCTGGGCTGCCTCCACCCTATGGGGGGTATGAACATGTAGGATTTAGCATTAGATATAAAGCATATTCTCTAACATCGACTTCCAATTTTCATGGTTTATTTGGTTCCCCATTTGTCTTAGTCTTTATTCCTATTTCTCAATTGCTTTAAAACCGTTGAAAGAGTGAGGGGGTTATTTTCTAAGCCACCTAAAATGTTAAATAGATGGGGTTTCAATTTCCAATTTACAGGTGAGGACAAGAAATAACTTCTTACTATCGGCATCATCTTGGATCCTTATCAGAGTTTCATTTTGCTCCCCAACTGCAGCCCCAAAAGGGGAGTTGCTTTGTGGGGTGCCAAGAACCAGACGGAGCTCCTCTACCTCCTCATAGAGTCTGTCGTCCATCAGCTCAAGGACACAAGGCTTTTCAGTCTCACCTGGAGCAATGATAATGACAGCACATCAGTTACATCCCATCATGACATCGCAATCACATCCGAGGCCCCAAAGGATACGTGCGCTATGAGAATATAAGCACCATAGGGCAAGGATGTCATCTTTTTCCCTGCTGTACTGAAAGTGCAGAGAAGAGTATCTGGTGTGTAATAAGCCCCCAATAAATATTTGCCGGATGAATGACTAAATGTTTGAACATATGCAATGAGAGCCCCTATTTGTGTGGGAAATTTCTCCAGTGTCTGTTTTTAAGTTCTGTTAGTCATCTTAGAAAACAAGGGATAAAGAGCAAATACCAATTTTATGTATAAGTTTCTAGCATTATGATTAGGAAGCAAAATTATACACCTTGTACAGGACGATCAGAGTTAATGTGACCACAGGACTAGTTTCTGGTAAAATTACTGGATCACAGTGATCAAACACTTTAAGGCTCTGAATTCATATTAAAAGTGTGATCTCTCTTTCCTTTCCTTTCTCTCATTTGAACAGTATCTTCCAGCATCGTGAAATCTACGCATTTGCTATACCACCAAATAGGTTTTGAATAAACAATATCGCACATCCCTGGAAATTAATCCATAAATTGATATGGACACCAAAAAGACGTGGATTCGATCTGTTACAATCTACTTCACCTTATTATCACACAGTGCACACAAAACCACATCCTAAGTTTGCTGAGGTCAGGAAGGTGTATATTTTCCTGATATGTATTTCTCATCAACAACTTGGCTTCCTCAAATTCCAAATAAAAATGTCAAGTTCCACCTTACCAGGGAGAAATGTGATGATGGAGCTGTCAGTGTTTGGACGTTCCTCAAAGTCTGTCATCACCTGCGCAGACCCCTGCCGTGTGTAGCACCTCACGGAAGACCTGTAATGAACATCTCCACTCCTATGGATCGTTGCAACTATCTGCCTGTCATTTTCATTGCCAGTATATTCTCGTTCCTTGAATTGCATCTTAGGCACTGCAAAGCAAACAAACATATGGATCAAGGTGAACGGAAATTTCCTCAAGGAAAATGGCATTTCAGAAAGCAAGATTTAGTGGAAAGAATAATGGAACAGAAGTGAGAACTGGATTCCAGTTTCCACCCAGTCACTTGACAATGTTTTGGCCTTAAGCAACTCACTTAAATGAATTGTTTTGATTTTCTTATCTTTGAACTTCGGACCTATTTCATGGAGTAGGCAGATGCAGTGATATGCTAAAAAGTAGATAAAACCAGAGAATTTAAGATATCTGTATCTATATGTGTTGCTTAATCATGAGCTTTACAGAATTTCTGAAACTTCTGAATAATTTCTGAATTATTTCCAAATAACACTCAATATTGTACACACAATTTTCTAATTTGTTCAGTAGTTTACCCAGACCATGTTAGAAAAGTTGATAATGAATATAGTAGTTTATATTTATAATGTAAATATGTACATATAGAACATTTTTGATAATGAATATTATGTATATATTTAAGTGATACCGATGATGGGCAAATTAAATATAGGTCTCATTAACAATAGGTTACACTCTCCCAAGCAATGTCAAGATCATCATGGTTGAAAATTATTCAGAATTCCTTCTGAGGATGTGTCAGAGAGCCCTACCACACGTCCAGCAGCTGCTTGTCTTAGAACTATGTTTTTGGCACCTTATTAGGGAAATTTCAGGAATGTCTAGGTGTAGAAAGACAGAAAGTCTTGTGTTGAGAAGTGGAAAAAGACCATTATATGTGGTTCCACCTATGTATGGTGAGGGAACTCTTGAGACATAATCAAAATACTGCTGGCAATCTCACTTTTTTTTTTTTTTGAAGGACTGCTTATTTTATCAAAATGGTCAGAAGGAGAAATGAAGATGTGGTCAGACAGGGTATTGTTATGGGTTGAATTGCTTCCCCTCCAAATTCATAGGTTAAAGTCCTAACCCCCACAACCAGAAAATGTGACCTTATTTGAGGCTATAGTCTTTACTGAGGTAATCAAGTAAAAATGAGGTCATTAGACTGACTTACTAACTTAACAGAACTGCTGTCTTTACACATAAGGGAAATTTAGACACCGTGATTCACAAAGAAGATATAATGACACACAGGGACAAGATGGGTATCTACAAGTCACAAGCCAAAGACAAGGCGTGGAACAGCTCCTTCCCACACAGCCCTCAGAAGAAACCAACCCTGCCAACACCTTGATTTTGGACTTCTAGCCTCTAGCACTGTGAGATGAGAAATTTCTGAGTCCATAGGACTTTGTTACGGCAGCCCTAGCAAACTTATACATGTATATAAACCCTAGTTCATCATTTCATTCAATCTGTATATAAACTCTAGCCTATCAATTTACTTATCATTGTAAATTAATAAACACTCACAATCCGAGATGGAATCATTTATGGACACTGTGGCTTTGCTGGGCTCGCCGAGGGCAGCGTTCATAGGCATATGAAGCACCAGTTCAAATTTCTCAATTCCTTCCAGCACCGGCTGCCCAAGGTCATCCAGGATGATAACACGAACAGTCTGCATGTTGACTCCAGGTGCAAAATCTAAATTCCGACTGATTCCCACGTAGTCCGTTCCAGCTATATGCGTAACAAAAGAATCATTCAGTCGGGGACTGACTAAACTAAACAAAATTATGAGAAGCAAATTATGTAGATTTATGATTCTTTTTAAAAAAATATAGAGACCAGTATAACATTACAGTAAATACATTTAATGAAATGCAAAGGATTAGTATCATATTGGTTTTTGAGATGGTAGAACAAAGGTCAGGTTCTGAAATTTATTTACATCTAGTAAGTTATTTTAGCTTTAGTTATATAATTCCTCTATCTTTATTTTGGAATTCTTGAATGGAACTAATAAAAATCGGGTCTGAAATAATCAGCACATCAATCATAAATGTGCAGCCCGTAAATCTGTATTTATTTTCCAAAGCTACAAGAGAATATTCTAGTTAGGTGTGTGTTTGCCTGTTGGATAAAGAAACACATTTCAGGTATAAGCTTTTGTCTCACATGATCCGCCCACATTCAGCCCAGGCGAGGAGAGCAATCCTTTATTCTCAAAGACATATTTCATTTTTGGCTTATTTTTTCAGACCATGGGGTGCAAACGTAAGTGTTGACACCTCCATTTATGTCTAAAGTAGTCACAAACAAAACTGTCAGTCAGTCTTTAGGGATCACATTCATAAAGATCGGGAGTAGGTGACAAGGGTTTGATATTATTGCTTCTTTGTTTTCATATTTTCTGTTCTTCTAACTCTCACTTTATATATATTCTCTTTACTTTTTTTTTTAAAGATTTTATTTATTTATTTGACAGAGAAGATAGAGAGCACAAGTAGGCAGAGTGGCAGGCAGAGGGAGAGGGAGAAGCAGGTTCTCTGCTGAGCAGGGAGCCTGATGTGGGGCTCGATCCCAGGACCCTGAGATCATGACCTGAGCTGAAGGCAGCTGTTTAACCAACTGAGCCACCCAGGTGCCCCCTGTTCTCTTTAATTCTGAATGCACATCTATGGCTGTATCTGCCCTTAATTCATTTTTTCAAATCTCTATCTGAATCTTTTTGTGATTCTTCTTGTATTTTTCTTTTCCTCTGCTTCTTCACCTTTATTCTCACCTCTCCCTTTCTCTGATTTGAATTTTTTCTTAAAAAATAACTCTAATTCGGTGAATCAAATGCTTATTGGACACTTACACATGCAAAGCATCATGCTGGTTCCACTACATGGCATGGCCCCTGCTTGCTTTGTGTGACAAGTATGTGACATGCATGTGATGTATGTGTGTGCATGTAAGAAAGTGTGCATTGTTGGCAATTTAGAAGGAAAAAAAAAAGGAAATTTCTAATCCTATGCTTACTTCTAAACTTTATGACCAACTCTTTGGAGATGTAAATTCCAGAATAAAAGGCAAGCGCATCCCAGTTAGGGTAGCTTATATGATGAAGTGTGAAAAAGCCTTTGGATCTGAAGTATTGATGGGGCATCCGGTTAAAATGAGGGGGAACCAAGATGGAGATGCACATCTGCACGATTAGATTTCTGTGAGGGTGGCTGGCATGACCATTCTGGTGCATACCAATGACATAATATTCAATGATGTTAGGTTTGCCAAGTGGAGAGAACCAAATTCATGCAAATACAGGCATTAGGATTTAGGGTCATTGACTTACATGTTTGCAATGTAGCCTCCGATTTGTGGCTTTTCAATGTATTTTCTCACAGTAATACACAGAGCCTAGACTTACCTATGATACGATAATAATTTCAGAAAAAGCTCTATTCATCCAGACTGCTTTCATAGGCGTGAAGTAGTTCAGCTTTAAAGTGTTTTGCGTCAAGGTGAGTTGAACCCAGGAGAATAATCAAAAGAGTTGCTGTAGGAAACTGCTCACCGTCAGCAGAGGGAGGATCTGTTTTCCGAGATCTCACGGTGACACTGGAAGACCTGGATAGGTCCGTGCCTGTTCTCCACACCCGCACCTCCACATAGCCGGCACTCTCGTCCACAGGGTACTCCACGTCACCGAAATAGAAGATAGGTTCTGAGAAGAAGGAAACAGTGCCCTGGCGGTTAATTTTTTTTTTCCACCTCAAGCCCCACTGATGGAATTCCAGAGAAGAGCTAGCTTCATTTTACTGACTCCCTTTTATCATATTTTCTCCTTTCAATAAGATAACATCCCTTTCATCTGTAGATTTACATAATTTTCAGGTCAAAAGATCTCTGCTGAAAAACAAAAATACTTACAGTTAAGTGCCTCGTGGAACATTCTCATCTTGAGGCTTGAGTTTACTTTGTCCCTCATCTGTGGGATTATAAGTGGCTCTAAATGTACTTCCTGTTCAGTTTAGCGGGTAAAATAACACCCCACAGGAAACAAAACATGCAGGCGGAAATACGGTAAGTTTGGTCTGACTGCTCATTGTATCGTCGCCTGGAGACTATTTGCAAGACGACATCTTCTGGTCCATTACATCTGGCCTTAATCCAGCATATTTGAGTCTATAATAACCACTGCAGAGTTAGCACTTATTGGCATAACTAGACTGAATATATAGGATTACCAGTCCTGAAGACTTTAGGAAGACCCAGATACGGTTGCAGGTTACCTGTACTCCTACCAAGGGATTTGTCTTAAACATGTATGAAAACGATGTGACTTAGGTCATGAAGGTAGGACGCATGCTTTGGAGACTGTGTTTTTCTCTGGTATTGGTGATGAATTGATCCATCATCATCACTTTCTGATTCCTCCTGTGACCCACAGTTTACCTTGTGAGGACAGCTGCCAAAAGTCACAGCGGTAGCAGTTAGCTGAATAACGAGGGACACTGAGAGATAATTCATGAGCTGACTTATAAAAAAACTTACTTTGAAATATTTATAGGCCATAAGAAAGTGTAGAAATAATATAGAAGGTATATTTTTACCCACTCCAAGTTTATTTTATAACCAAAACCTTGACAAAGATAAATTAACTTGAGTGTAGACACAGAATAATAGCCCTTTGACTTGAGACATTTTAGTTATCTCTGTCTGGTTTCACAAGACTCAAAAGGACTGAGTCTCAAAGAGTCATATAGTTTATCAACGTTCATAAAACACAAGACCCTTAAAGAGACAACCATTATGTTTCAGAGCATCTAACTGAATTACTAAACACACAAAAATCAAGAAAAACCCTACAGTCATGGCTTACAACCAAAGGCAATCCATTTTGTGCACTATTTAAGTGGAGCATAAATTCTTTATTTTTCTGACCTAAATAAATTACCCCTATTACAACTAGAAAATTACATTTCGTTTTTCCATATGGGGGGTGGTACATAATAAAAAGCATGCAGTTTCCCTGAACTCTTGAACAATACAAAACCAACCCTGGACATTTTGTTTGCATATTTTGGTTCACGGGGCATACTTCACCTCCTTCTCATCCTTTCAACTTGGACGGTGTTAGGGCAAGTGAGTGTGTGTGTACAGATGAAGGTGTTAGCTTATTAACCTTAGTCAAGGCAGACCTCAAATACAAGCCAATAAATTCCTTACATTTCTCACACCTACGCAGGAGGCAAAGGTGAAGACGGAACTCTGAAAATGCTTATTCTGACCAGATGGCCAAACCAGGCACATCCATGTGTTTTTTTCAAAGGCTTTTAACATTATTGTGGAGGCTTGATCATTGGCATCCAACATGATCTCTGTCTCTTCACATTGCTGGCAAACCATATCATCATACAAGTTAGGTTTCTGAGTTATGGGAGAGAGCCATGTAGTGCAGTGGGGGGGGGCAGGGGGGGTATCCAACAGTGCCTCCTATCTTCTGATATCCCTCCTCCTCAGATATACAGAAGGGGGACAAATTAAATCATGTAAGGGACTATGGCTGTTAAACACATATCAGAGACAAACTGAAGCAAAACATGTGTGTTCCGACTCATTCTGTCAACAATATGTCAAGTATTTTTATGTTATAATTTAACGGGTAGTTCATATAAGGAAAAATTTTAATAAGTCCTATGAAGTACTCTGAAAATTATGTCAATCAGCATAAAGAGTAATGATAATAGTTACCATATTAGAACATGAACTATGCATCTGACGTATATGCTTTATAGGCACATGTGATTGTGTGTGTGTGTGTGTGTGTGTGTGTGGTGTGTGTGTGTGTGTGTGGTATATGTGTGGTATGTGTGTGGTGTGTGTGGCACAGAGGGGGAGAGAGAGAGAAGACAGAGAGGTGAGAGGGTCTGGCACATGTAACAATGCAATAAATAACATGATTTATGTGAATTGATCCAAACAGTACTATTATAATTGCCTGTTGTATAGTATGTTGTTACCTCCAGCAGAAAGAAGATGGGAAATGGAAAAAAGCTTTAATTCTAAACCTCTCAATTTTACTATAGCAACCAATAGAAGACATTAGAAAAGATACTTATTTCCTTAAAATTAATTTGTTGAAAATCTGTAGATTTATGTGATTCCTCCTATGCTTCACTGATGACAACTAGAAAAGCGATCTAATCAATTGTCATCATTGCAGTGAATGTATAGAGTGATTAATATGATAAGCTTAAAACACACTTCAATAGCTTTTATAAGAAACAATTCTTGTTAACAGCCTAGTTTCGTAGGATATGAATAAAAATAAGTGGCTAGATATTAGTACCTCTCTATCTTTTCAGTGTAGTTGAATGAGAACTGAAAAGAATAATCATTATTATTATTTCAGTTTTTCAATACCTTGTCAAAAATCTCTACAACTTAAATATTGTTTATAACTGTTACCATTTGGACAGAATCTCATGTAGTATAAATGAGTTAAAAATCCTTCAAGCAGTGAATTGAGTTATAATCACTCAAGATAAATGGCAAGATGTTCCTGGAACATTTTAATGCGTAGGTAATAAGCAAGTAAAAGGAAGCGAGAGATAAATAAACCAAGACTGTGAATAGCTGAAGGACACCTACGCAGAATCCAGAAGAATTGCTTGTTCTGGGAAATTACTATAATTTTGAGCAAGATTTTAACTCCCCTTTCTTCAGCAACATGTTTGTTTGTTTTTGTCTAGGAGCTTAGTTTCTCTTAAAAGTTCACTGCAAACGTTTGCCTATTAGTTTTGTAGAGACCCACATTACAACCTGAAGTACTTTAGAAAAAGCCTATTCCTTTTGTAATCAGATCTCAAATAGGCACTGTGCTATATAAGTTCGTAATCTTAATGGAGAACACAATCAGCGGCTGATACTATGACCTGGAATGAGAGAAGACTCTAGTAAAGTCATGGATCCTGCAGCACCACAGAATATCACAAACAGTTATTCCTCACCACTCCAGGATGCACTAATGACACTCCAGAATGCATGTTGATTCCCTCTGTAGAGGAAAGATAAGTTATGCCCAAATAGTGTGTGTGTGAGCAGTGCAAGGTAAGTTTTAATTTAGGCTAGGGAAATTTATAAGGGAAGCCAAACTATTCTCTGTATCCTTTGTGGTGTTACTCTTTTAAGCAAGGGGCACAGATGAAGGTATTGACTACAGGAGAGTCTATGTTAGCTCATTAAACAATAACACGCTTGTAAAGAATTTACACGCTTAAAAAAATTAACACGCTTTTCCGGGTGGGGGATACTTTCACCACAAAGAGCAGGGAGAGGATCCTGTTTGTTTCTTATAAATGTGGTTGATGAGAGGCTTGGCAAGCCATATAAGACACACTTACACACCCACAACACAGACAAAGGGAAAATAAGTTTCTCCCCACAGGGAAAAAGTAAACTTTTTTTTTTTTTGCTAAGTCTATGGTGTCTAGATTGATGTTTACAATTACATTGTGTCTCAGGAGATGAAAGAAATAGGTGCCAGTAGTAATTGCTATCTGGAGCCAAATCTTATTTACTCACGTGTACATGGACCATCAGTCAAGGAAGCTTTGTAGTTCTAACGAACATGTTTGCTTAGAATGGAACAAAATGCAAGCTTTTCTGCTGTCTTTTGGTGTAGTGCTGAAAATAATACAAAGAAACCTCCCTAAATTATTTCCAACTCAGGTCTCTGTTCTGAGCTCTGGCCCTTTTTTTTTTTTTTAGATTTTATTTATTTATTTGACACAGAGAGGGAGATTACAAGTAGGCAGAGAGGCAGGCAGAGAGACAGGGAGAGGAGGAAGCAGGCTCCCTGCTGAGCAGAGAGCCTGATGCGGGCCTCGATCCCAGGACCCTGAGATCATGACCTGAGCCGAAAGCAGAGGCTTTAACCCACTGAGCCACCCAGGCGCCCCTGAGCTCTGGCCCTTGATAGCTAGCTGCCTCCTCAGCCCTGTGTGCCTCATGGCAAACTTCTTCCGAAGAGTCAGGAGAGTGCCCTCCGCTGCCCACTCCTGGTTTCTCTTGGGCTCAAGGGCCACCTTCCTAGATCTGGCCAGCACACTTGCCATTTTAATCCCCCACCTCCCTACACTCACTTAACCAGGTTCTTAACCAAAAAGGTCATCCCTCAAAGCAAATTTCATCATGGCAATCCAGCTACAAAAAACCTGGTGTTTCTTCAACACTTAATGGAATGAATGCTTGGCAGTAGGTGCTTAATCAACATTTGTAGAGTGAAGGAATATCAATAAAATAGGATTTTTGGTTTTTTCGGAACAAATGAATAAATACATCTTTGTGGTGGGTGAGTTAGAAGACTACACTCTTGAGGCACCTAGGTGACTCAGTCGGTTAAGCATCCAAGTTTTGATTTTGGCTCAGGTCATGATCTCAGGGTCCTGGGATGGAGCCCCACATTGGGCTCCCTGCTCAGTGGGGAGCCTGCTTCTCCCTCTCCCTCTGCCTCTCTCCCTGCTTGTTCTCTCTCTCAAATAAATAAAATACTAAAAAGAAAAAAAATTAAAAAAGAATCAGCCAAGATTTAAAAACCGAATTGATGCTAGGCCTCACCTCCAGTTTATGGAATTAAAATTTCCAGTGGGTGCCCCAGGGACCAGTGTTTTTCTTTCTTGCTTTTTTTGCAAAAAATATTTTTTATAGTAGTTTTCAGTTCACAAATTGAGCAAAAGGAAAAGAGATTTCCCATATGCCCCTGACCACCTCCCACACTGAACCAGTATTTTTTTTAATTTATTTTTTATTTTTTTAAAGATTTTATTTGTTTATTTGACAGAGAGAGACACAGTAAGAGAGGGAATACAAGTAGGGAGAGTAGGAGAGGGAGAAGCAGGCTTCCTGGGAGCAGGGAGCCCAATGCGGGGCTCCTTCCCAGGACTCTGGGATCATGACCTGAGCTGAAGGCAGATGTTTAACAACTGAGCCACCCAGGCGCCCCTGCACCAGTGTTTTTAAAAACCTTTACAGGTTTCAGCAATCTGTATGTTGTTTTAGCTCATTTCCATGTCTTTAGCAAATAATGACTACTTATTAGATATCGCACTAATTGTTTTGATTCAATATCTTCATCCTTATGATTACCTTCTGAGGTATGTACGATATTAATCTTGTTTTCACAGAGAAGGAAACTAAGGATGAAGTAGGTTAAGCGTCCAAAGTCACACATGACGGAAAAATGGTGGACACCCAGACAAAGCCCAAGCCTTTAACTGAACTAACTCCTGTTAACTAAGGCAAGAGAGGAGTCATAATACAAAAGGTTTTCAAGCACCGGGTGATGCATGGAAGTGTTGAATCACTATATTTTACAGCTGAAACTCATGTAACATTGACATCTGCTTAAAGGCAGCTTTGTGATTTTATATCTTATGTTCTCTAATCTAGCAGCAATGATAGATTTAAAGAAAAGGTTTTCACAAGGTTTATCATATAGAAATACTAACACAGGAGTACAGAGATACTGTACTCTCTTTTTTTTCTTTTCTCTTTTTTTTTCTTTTAGGTAAAAATGCTAGTAGAGATCTTGATGTCTGCTTAAAGGTGATTGTGATTTTATATCTCACACTCTTTAATCTAGTAGCAGTGATAGATTAAAAATTAAAGGTAATACGCCATTTCTTTTTGGTAGCTTTGATGATTTTCCCCTTTATTGTTAATCTACTTGGTGAGGAAAGGAAGAGCTATGCTCAAATCAAGATAAACACCTCTGTGAACTAAAAAGTTAAGAGCATCACAGTGGTGAGTGGAGGCAAAGCGAACAGTTGTGCTCATCTCTGAAATCTGGAGACAGGCTGTAACTCAACATTTGAGTCACAGAAACCAAACGAAAACATAATTCAAAAGTGAGGGCAAAATATAGATATTTCCAGGCAACAAAGATGAAGATGCTTTTACTCATCTTCAGATGCACACTGAAAAACTGCTAAAAGCACAGAAAAAAAATACATAAATTCAAACACAAGAACTGTACATATAAGAATCAGTAAAATATGCTTGTAAATTGGACTAACTATTAACTACAGGCATAAATAATAATCATAGTTGAAATTTTTCAATAACATTATTGACTGAAGTCCAAATATGATTTAAAGCAAAATCATTAATAAAGAGGAACTCTATATATAAAAAGTTCACCAAGCTTATATAACAATCCTGAATTTGTATGGAAACATATAAAACAAAAATTGACAAGATTACAGGAATTGATTAATCTATAATTACAGTGAGCTTTTAATTGAACTCTCAAAAAATAATAGATGAGTCAGAACAATTTGTAGAAATACAAAAAAAATTAAAACAATCTTTGCCTAATCTATGTATGAATCTGTGCTCCTTGAAACAAAAGATTAGTATCCATCCAAAATAAATTAAAACTCCCCTGAATCTACTTAACAATGTCTTTCTCTCTTTTGTTTTGTTTTGGAGTTAGAGAGTAAGAGAGACAGAGTGCATGCAAGCGGGAAGGGGCAGTGGGAGAGGGAGAGAGAGAGAATCTTAAGGAGGCTCCGTGCCCTACACGGAGCCTGACATGGGCTCAATCTCATGACCTGAATTGAAATAAAGACTCAGACACTTAACTGACTGAGCCACCCAGGCACCCCTATAGCAACAATTCTAACAGGAAATGGAAATATTGGAGTTATATAAACATTCAAGTCTTAGAAGAGGAAACTCCCATTGTTATATAACCTTAAAATGAAACATTATTTAAAACTCATAAAATTGGCAAAACCTAAATAGTTCAACAGGATGAGAAAACAGACACTGTCAGGTGCTGCTGGTGGGAGTGCAAATAGATTATCCAGCATGACCCACCAATCCTACCTTTTGGTAAATAACCTACAGAGGTTCTGCACGTATATACTTAGAAACATTTACAAGTATGTTTAATGCAACATTATTTATACTTACAAAACAAGGGGAAAACCCAAATGTTCATGAGTAAGGGAATGAATAATTAAAACTCATTTAAATGTAATGATTCATTTTATACACCTAAAACTAATGTAATATTGCGTGTCAACCATACTAAAACAAAACAAAACTAAAAACAAAAAGCTACACTCATCTAAATGCTTCAAAATAACAGATCTTGAAAACACCATGCTAATTAAAAAAAAAAAGCACATTGTAATAGACACATAACCAATTCACGGTCATTACTGCTTTGGGGGGCTACGGTAGTTGGATGATACCAGAAGGGACTTCCATTTCATGAAAACTGTTTAATTCCTTTAAAAGATCTGAAGCAACTATGAAAAATGGTACCATTAGTTTTAGATGAAGCACGTTATCCTGTTTTATTTTTTTCATTTCTGCAATAAAAAATTTTATATGATAGTTACAGAATAGAATGCATAATTCATTTTATTAAAATGTATGTGTGTGTATATATATACACACATATATATCTATTTTTTAAAGATTTTATTTATTTATTTGAAAGGAAGACAGGCAGAGAGACCACAAGCAGGGGGGAGGGAAAGAGGGAGATGGAAAAGCAGACTCCCCACTGAGCTGGGAGCCTGAGGCGGGACTTGATCCCAGGATGCTGGGATCATGACCTGAGTTGAAGGCAGACGCTTAACCGACTAAGCCGCTCAGGTGCACTATATTGTTAATGAACACAACAACAGGACAGTCAGTCAGGCTGCTAAGTGGTTATTTCCCAGGGATGGGATTATGAGAAAATCTGACCTCCTTTGCTATACATTTCTTACAGACATTAATTACACACACACACCTAACTTTTCCTTTAAGTAGCATGTATTATTTTGTAAATAAGAAAAATAAGGGGGAAGAATCTGATGAACTTTCTCCTATAAATAACATCTTCAAGAAATTAGTTTTAAATAATTTTGACTGGGCCTTTCCCTACTTTTCTTTCAAGAAACGCTTTAAATATGTAAACATACATTCTTAAGAATGACCTCAGAGCTAGGCTTTAAAAAGCATTTTCAAGATTCTTGTTGAAAAATAAAGTTCAAATGTGTATTTAAGGGGAAAGCTTAGGAGTATGTACCACTTTAAAGGCATGTTTTGACATTTCTTTTTCTTGCCAACTATAATTTTCTCAGAGAGAATAAAAAGTCAGTACATGTCTAGAATGCTGATAATTTAAGGACTGCGTCTTCCCAAGATTTCAGCTGAGAATACATGGCGAGCCTTTCCCCAAAAAGATAATGTTATCAGAGATTTTACTGTCCATCTAGTTTCACTCCAAAACTCTGATTTTTGCCTTTTCCAGAGTCTATATAAGTTTAAAATAAAGTTTAAAAGTTATGGTCATCGGAAATTTCCACCATCTAGTAGCATTTGAAAGTCTTCCTGAATGTTCTTTATTCAACAAATATTGTTGAGCATCCTGCCTTCTAGGAGGGTGTTGCAGGGGTTTTTTTTGGGGGGGGTAACTTTTTATTTTTGTTTCTATCCTAAACTGTATATCGCATAAACAGAAGGGGAAGGAAAAACTGGTCATGACCCACCAATTGATTTCTCAACCCAATGGGATGCCATTTACAATTTCCTAAACATCACTATTTATGGCAAGGTTTCACAAAGGTGGTCACAAATCTGTATTGCAAGTCCCTGTGGGGTTTTTAAAATGTAAATTCCTGGAGTCTCACCTCAAATCAACCAAATCAAAATCTCAAAAAATTTATACCGTGTCAGGTGAACATCCTGCACACTGGGGTCTGAGAATCACGGTCAGGAAGGGGGTGGATGGCGAGGGTGGGCAGGGACCACACCAGGCGACAGGTGCTACGGTGCAGAGGTTCCCCATGGGTTGCAGTGTGCTGGAGGCAGCAGGACAGCATCCCAGACAAGAAAAATGCTCCATATTCAGGCCGAGCAGGCTCTGACAGCAGTGAGAAGAAGGATGTCTCAGAAGGATTAGGAGCCCCCATATCCTGAGCATGCGTGGTGGGTTAAAAGGCGGTGTGGCTCAAGGATATGGAGTTCCCGAAAGCCCAGAGATGAGGGCCGAGGTTGAGGTTATAGCCGGTGGTGGCTGTGTGCATTCTCGCATCGATGCAAGGAACTATGGACAATGGGCAGTCACTGATCATTTTTAAGCGGAAGTGACACCATCAGGACTTGATTTGCAAAAAGGGAGCCTGGGTGATTGAAGCAGAGTGAGACTAGAGGCTGAAGAAGGGTCGGGGAACTACAGTAAAGGGAAGAGTTGGTGAGGTCTTAAGATAGGGCCTGAAGGTGGGAAAATGGAGAATTCAGCTTCAAGAAGAGTTTCAACAAGAGAGTGGCAATGCTTTGTGATCAATTAAATGTGGCCGGTGATATGAAGTGAGTGAGTAGGGAATACCCAGTGTGGTCAACGGAGCAGCTTTTTAATTGTGAAGGGCATCCGTGTTGTCATTCATAGTGACTTTTGCCAACCAATTGCTTTGTTCCATAACCATTCTCTCTCCTTTCATTTGTTACCTTTCTCAAAACTCATGGATGATATATACCTTCAAAAACTATATAAGTATGCTCTATTCACATCTGTGGATCCTTCCTTTAGGGAAGATGAAGATTCCTAGTTATTTGTGGTTAAGAAGCCAGATGAGAGAGCATCCTCTAATTTTTACAGAGATAATATATTTAATTAAACCTGAAGTTATAAGTGCTCGGCTTGTCACAGGCTCTCAACAAACATTAATCATTATTTTCATTATATATATATATATATATTCATTATATTTTACAGATACTTTCTACTCATATGTATTTTGTTACATCTAATGATAAATACTAGGCAACTAAATAATATGTAATGTGAGAAAGGATATTTACTTACAGCATCTGTGTGATAGAAAAAGATGTTATAGCCACACTGTGGAATATTATGTAGCCGTTAAAAAGAATAAACAGGGTTTATGTGTGGGGGCATAAAAAGTTTTTCATGATATATTGCTCTGTACATAGCATGAGATGGTATGTATGATCATGTAGTAATAGCAAATACTTATTTTCAGTGTGTCTGATCTGTTCTAATACGTATACCTCATTTAAACCTCCTGACTACACCCTTTGAAGTAAGTACTATTACCAACCCCCACTTTACTGATGAGGACTACTAATCAAGTCCAGACATTTAAGATCAATAGCTAATACATGAAAGGAAATCAGACCCTCTGCTTCTAGAATATGTGCTAGTTGCCACTTCACTAGTAATAGCAAGAATTACCTCTAGTCAAAGTGAAAATAACTGTGTGCATGTAAATGTGTATATGAAAAATTCACACACTGCACTCAAATGACCTCAAGGACAAAGTGTGGGTTCGGTGAGGGAGATAACCAGACCCTCCCCATTTAGTTGATGTACTTCTTTTAAGTATTCGTGTAATACTTTTGTAATAAAAAGTCTAATACTAAATGAGGGTTAACCTGCATAACGTACCTTCTTTAAATATAGCCACAAAATATTATTAAAGAAAAAAAGATTAATTAGAGAGCAAAATGCTGTCCTCTCCTGTTAAAATCTGTAAGACATTTTTTTACTCTGAACCATTTCTGGCATCTTTGCCAACTTGCTGTGGTATTTCAGTGTTGCGGATGAGTACACTCTTGAGGGAGCGGAGCAGTCATTTCACTTTCAAAGAAACCATTATCTCTGAGTCCCAAGGCCCTGCAAAATTTCTTTCCTTTCTCCAATATAACCGACTCCCAGTTGACAGCTGTCAAGCCAGTCCTGCCCGTAACACTTGTCACACTGCACTTGACACACTATATTCAAATGACTCATCCACTCACTTGTGTCCCTCATTGGACCTTCCCAAAGGCAGAAATCATGTATTGTTCATCTGTAAACTCCAAAGAGAAGCATGCAGCCTGGTGTAGGAGGGGATCATCAAAAGATGTGTGGAGACGTAAGCGAAGAGGATCACTGGCTTCCAGAGTTTCTTATCCAAAGTAATCACTTTGGCTCCAAAGCTCATCTTGTGAGGGAGAATATGTCACAGTAATATTACAAAATAATTGCCACATTTACTGAGTGTCTGCTTCTGCCAGTCACCTTAGAATGTCTAGAATCATTTTTCTTCTTTCTCTGAAAACAATTAAGTACCTGGAAAGGTGAACATTTTTTGAAAATTTTCTTTAGAGATGCGTAATGAGAGTCTCCTTGAGCGACAAGACAGGAACGCAATAGTCTACGTAAGAGAAAACTAGACTGTTAGAGCCCATTACTCCTCAGCTGTGAAGATAAATTCCTTCATCAAAAAAAAAAAAATCATCATAGGAGGGAAAGAAAATGAGGTATCACTTTAAGGTTAAACTCCCCATACCTTGAAAATTGTTACTGCTCCAAAAACCACCAATCAGAAGGCAAACATGTACATTTTTATTCTTCCTGACTAACATGAACTCTACAAGTAAGATTTCGGAATCAATGGAGACTCTGACATCAGGGTGATTGATGTGGGAATCCTAACAGCTGAACGAAGAAAGATTATGACCAACATAACGTCAAACACAATCTGTGTGCAGTCTCGGGAATAAAAGCATGTGGTTGACACTTGAAAAATAAATAATCTTGACCACAGACTGCTCAACAATTGACACTTGAAACATGCCTGCAGGCGGCAAAGGAAGGGACTCCAGAATCAATAGCCGAAACTCCTCCATCTCAAGCTGAGAGGAATGTACTCCTTTGTTGTAAGGATCCTTCCTCCTTGTTCCTCCTTGTGAGTGCTGCCCAGTAGCAGCTTTGCCTTTGTTCCGTCGCTTCCAGTGTAGTTCATGAAAGGGGTCCCAAGAGTCTTCCATCCTTTTGTGTTTGGGTGGGGAAAAAACACACCCCACTGTTCCACAAGCCATGGGTGCTAGTCTCCTTTTAGGCACTTCTGAAATGCCTGACATTGGGGAAGTCCGCCTCTTTGGTTCTTGGCTTTCTGGTCTACTGTAGGGGGATAATCCAGGTGGGTCTGTGTGAAGTCATATCACCAAGCTTTCAGGTCTGTGCACATTTTTCTTGCCCTTCTTGGAGACTGTTGTTTTCCTTGTCAATATGATACTAGTTGGCAGTGATTTCTCTCATTTAACATTCATGCAACCTGTTCGTGCTTACTTCCTGCATTCTTTATTGAAAAGAAAATAGTTGCTTCCTCTCAAGGAAAAATAGTTGGAAGACCACTCTTTTCTCAGAAATGCTTTGCAAACTAAGGGTAAACCCTAAACCAAGATGATAAAAATGTAGACATTATGATTTTTCATATGACTTCTTACATTCAGATAAAATGTACTCAGTAACATCTAGGACTCTTAAGGTAGCACCTGTTTAATCATTCAAACTTGTGTTTTGTTTTAATTTATAGAGAATCAAAGACTAATTTTTTAAAAAGTAAAATTAAAAAATAAAGCCATAGGGTCACCGGGGTGGTTCAGTCAGCTGACTGTCTGACTTGATTTCGGCTCAGGTCATGATCTCAGGGTCATGGGATTGAGCCCTGCGTCAGGCTCCATGCTCAGTGGCAAGTCTGCTTAGGATTCTCTCTTTCCCTCTCCCTCTGCCTCTCCCCGACTTGTGCACGCACTCTCTCTCTCTCAAAAATAAATAAAATAAAACAAAATAAAATAAAAGCCATACCACCTCCTTGGGTGTCTCTCCATACATTCTGAATTGGGAAGGAGGGACAGTTATGGCTGAGATTTGTGATCTTAGTGGTTATAGGGTAGCTCAGAGAGGAGGTCGGTAATGGAATTGGGCAGCTAAATAAAGGGCTTATATAAGGAAACTTAAAAGCCAATTCAATACCATTAGTGTTCAGATAAATACAGTGTCACTAAGAAGCTGGTGAGCATCTCTAATCTAACAGCTGAAGAGAAACCAGAGCAGACAGAGTTGTCCAGAGCAAAGGCAATGAATGCCTGCCTCTCTGTAACCTTTAGGTGGGAAACTAACATGAGTTGTCAGAGAAGGACCTCAAAAATTCAAGTGAGCTGAAAGATACACATATTGTTTTAAAATGTACACATTTTGTTGTTTTAGCATTTTGTAAACACATAAAATGTATTTTTTTGATAAACAGAGCTTTATTCTGTTTTGTCTTTTTTTCACATTATAAAAAAATAGTAAGCAGCCCTGGTCAGCCTGATGTCTCTAGGTATTCATCCATTCATTTGTTATATATTTATTGAACACCTATTACGGGGTAAGCACCATGCTCTGTACTGGCCATACCAATGCAGACATGGCCCTTGTCTTTGAAGAGTTTCTGGTCTCATAGTTGAAACAGAAAGTAAACACCCTATTGCACGCATGTCTTGACAATAATAATAATGCTAACTAAACATACTGGCATTCTAAGTACTTTACATATATTAACTTATTTATTCGTCATAACAGCCCTAAGAGATAGATTTTTATCATGAGGAAACTGGGTCTTGACAGGTGATCTATCTTGTAAGACAGAGCCAGGATTAGAGACCAGGCAGTCTGGCTTCCTAGGCATATAGCCTCCATGCATGAAGCAACTCTAATTGCTTGAATTGCGCTAGCTGGTTTTGCTAATTACTAATGTTACAAATTATATCTATCTCCTTGCTCATTCTTCCCAACTTAAAATTATCATAATCTTTCCCTCAATACTACCACACCTTCGTTCACAGCCACAAGCATCACTATGTGATCGGAAAGTTTTTCCTTTCTTCCTTTCCCTTGAATAGTAACTTTAAAAGACTATCCATTACCTTTAACCCTTTCAGCTCCCATTGACATAGAAACTTATTGGTCATTGGCTTCATCTTCCAAAGCATCCGGAAATGCTCTCTGCAAGTTGACCGGTCTCCTATTCTTTGTTCAATCCAACTGCCTACTGAGACTCTGTGTTCTTATTTCTCTCTGCAGAATATAACGCTATGGACCATACAAGTTCTCCTGAATCTCTTTGTCCTTCTCCTTCTATAATACCACTCTCTTCTGGTTATCCTCTCATTTCTCCCCTGTTCATTAATTGTGGACATGTCCTTTTAAAGGACAAAATAAGAAAATGGCCATTGAGTGCTCAGCACATTCCCTCCATGTAGTGAGTGCCAGTTCGTGCTGGTTAGTCATTACTCTTACTAGCAGCTGGAATTTGAGGCACTGATGTGAATTCTCCAGGTAGAGTATGAGGAGGTGGAGTGTGAGAATTTCCCGAGCAGAAGCAGCAGCACAGAGCTTCCCACGTTTGGGGACTGCAGGGCATTTGGCATGTCTGGGACGCTGCCTGGGGTGAGGTGGTGGAGGAAGGAGAAAACAGAAAGCAGTGGCCAGGTCACACAGGACCTTGTGTGCCAAGCTAAGGGGTTGGAACCTTAGCCTAGAATGTTATGAAGCTGATGGACGAGATGGCGGATCAGATGGGGAAGAGAGTAAGGATATGGCATTCGAAGATATAAAGGAGGCAGAATTAAGGATTTGGGGTGGGGAGCGAGAGGGAGGAGTCTAGCACTGGTAGAATTGCTTGCCAAGATTAGGAATACAGGAGGAAAACCAGGTTAGAGCAAGAACCACCTGCCCTACTTTGCTTTGACTTCTTTCAGAAGTTGTCACTAGACCCACGGTAACATACTGTCCCTTTACTGTTTAAAAAGAAAAGAAGATTCTACACATAAGCAAATTATTCGGTTTTCCATAATTATGACACAAGGGTTTGAAGGAGTTTCTCTCTTCACAGAAATGTCAAGGGATGCAGTGTTTTGAAGAAAGTAATGAAGCTCTCCTCAGAGAATTAATCAAACACCTTCTCCTGCTCGTAGTTTATTTGTCCCCTCAGTGCATTGAACTGGATCCAGTAACACTGGTATTTGGACATACCGACATTTAAAGAACTTCAAAATATGCATTCTGGACCAGTGTTAGTTAAAACATGCTAGTTAGATTTGGTAGGAAGACAGAGATCCTCTGGAAAGTGTGTTTAAAATTCTGTGTCTCTTTCAACCCTGATGCATAGTGTAGATAGCATTTCATCAGTTCACTGAGCATGCACCCTTGACCTGCAAGGTGTAAAACGAACACCTATACTATTTATAATCCTATCTTGTATTTATAGGATATCCCCTTGCAGCAGTGAGAACGTGATGAGCCCTCTCTGGCTTTGGCTTTTTCAAGCTTTCCCTGGCAGTGAGTGTGGTCTTGAAAATTATCCCTCTAAATAGGTGTGATTCTAGAAGAAGAAGAAGGAGAAAAGAAGAAGGAGAAGAACTGAAGGAGGAGAAGGAGAAAAGAATGAGCTTCTTGTTGGCATTTCCAGCCCAGACCTTTGGCTTTGTGGCGTACTTCCTGGGAGTGTGACACAGACTGTTTGTGAGACACCCTCAGGGAAATTGAAGCTGAGATATATTGCAGCCCTAGGAGGTGTAAAAAAGAGAGCTCTTTTTCTCTCACAATGCCTATATTCTGACTATTCAGACTTTTTCAAAAAGTACTTGCTAATAAAGCTCTACCAACCATTTAATTTCTTTTCATAAGACTGTTTCAACTCGGTGACTGCTGATCTGTACTGTGACTTGGCTCGTTCCAAACTGTGCAGTTGTCTTCACAATTGAGAGACCGTCACAGCCTAAGGGGACATGTGACAACGCACATCAATTTGTGAGCTGCCAACTCGCATGACTCAGTCTTCTCAGCTCTTTGTGTGGAGGAGGCCTGGTCTTTCCGGAACTGAGGCCACACTGGATGCTCCTCTGAAAGCTCCCATTACATGGGGAACCTGGTCTTATCGTTCACCATGTTGAATCTGCTCCTGTAGATTGGGCCCGTCTCATTCACCACCACGCCCTCAGCACTTCGGAAAGTGCCCAGCACTTAGTGAGGTGTAATAAATATGTGAAGAGGGGACAGGAGAAATCTTCTATTGTTTTTACCCTAGCCCAGCGTCTGGCACATTAGAGATGCTCAGCAAATATTTAAAATAAATAAATGTATGAACATATATGACTCAAATAAATGTGTGTTTCACTATGACAGAATGAGGACCTGTTTATGAGAGAAAGGATGAAGAAGGCGTTTATTTCTCTAGACGTGTGAAAGGACAGTTTTAGCCACAATTTTAAGTGCTTCAAACGGCCTAAAGAGGTATTCTTAGTTTTACTACATTTTATATTCCCAATATAGATTATTATTGTGATTCTTTGCTATAATAATGATATAGGTCACTAGTTTTATCAAATGACACTACCCATATTCTTTACCGGGCAATCCTGTATCTCTCTAGGTCAGTAATAAGGTTCTCTGCAGCATTTAAAGGAGGGTTTAAGGCCAATTACAAGAAAGGTGTGTACAGGATTTACAGGAGTAAAGGGAGAAAAAAGATCCCAATGTCTGCTTCAGTAAGATAGAGTGAAGATCTGCTTCTTAGGGAATTCATAAAACCTATCTGAATCCTGTGAAAGATAACATGCATCCATAGAGAGAAAGGAAGGTACACAGAGAACCTGGGCACCGGGTAAGGAGCCCTAATTCCCGGAGAACTGCTTCTGGATGGTGGCAGGTTTTATAAAGAAGCAAATGAACAAGATTCACATTTCTACAGTGACCAACAAACTGGTAGATCAACATTGTCGGAAAATAGTACATACATTCCAAGTTTTTTTTCTTACTTTTTCCTTCTAATACCATAAACGGAGATGCTGTTGTCCATTTAATAACAGAATTTATGAAGTGTGTGTTTTCCACAACAGACCATAGATACATACGCCTTGTCTGGACTTGGTGAATAAATCATCATGCCTGTGTTAAGTTCATTGAATTTTACAGACTCTGGCCTCTCCTTACATCATGGGATGTGAAGGTCAAGGTTTTGAAGTTTTGCCTTCAGCCAAGTTGTAGCTTTGGGCATCCTGGCATTTTCTTTGTGCATTACGATTTCAACAAGAGGAGGCACTAGACCTCTGTTTCTGGCAAATAATTTGCAATTTCAAATGCTAACAATCACATTTATGAAAAGATCTTTTCTAATTACTCAACTTCTTATGTTCTTATTGTTTTTACTATAATACCTCTTTTAATAATTTTAACCTCACAAAATCTGTAAGTCTAGTATGTGAGAAGTCACTTTTCAGATTTATGTGATTTTTAGCACTAAAATGTAATTTGTCTGTGACTGAGATCTCGAGGTTTCTACAATGGTTTAGTGATCTACTTCCAGGTGATAATAAATCAGCAATAGTTATCCTTTGATGTCTGCAAGATAGTTTTACATGGCCAGCACCCACTCTCCTGTGTGGAAGAGATGAGAGTCAGGCATTTGGTGTTACCATAAACAAGACAAAACAAACACGAGACGGCATTCACCCATAACGATTTGACAAGAGAGCCCAAATCTGATCCTTCAAGAAGTGGGAAGATTGCTAAATGATGGAGAAAAATCAATGCTGCTTCTTGTCCAGTTGAAGACACTTCTATGCTTTCTTAATGATCCTTGGAATTCAAATTCGTAAAAGGTGAACCTGAATAGTTTATGTACAAAGTTCATGCCTAAAGACTGTAACTGTCAGCATTTTAATTAGTCTAGGATTCTCAGGGGCTACATGTATATAAAAGTATATAGGTTTATCATCTTGTCAAGTTCTCTATTAGGAAACCTCCTAATATCTTTGAGCAGAACAGCATAGAATCAGAAGGCCACCTAATGGTTAGTGCCATGGTCCTTCCTGTCTGCTTAGCTCAATGCTTACCAGCTATGTGACCCTGAGCAAGTTACCTAGCCACTCACAAAGGATGACACGGAAGCATCATAAAACCTTGCTCATAGTTTGTGTGTTTGTGTGTGAAATGACATAATTCAAGCAAAAGGCTTAACACACCAAAGAAGATGCTCATGTAAGTGACTATTATTTTATGACATATAAGGTATCTACAAAGCCCTAAGAAATAAAGACATGAGTCAATTTCATATTGTGAACAGTATGGTCCTAACTCAATATCAAAACCTTGATGTCTTAGAACCACCCTAGCCAATGACATGCCTGCAAATTTACACCCCATGAATGTGAGCTTATTTCTGGGTGGACTGGCCCTGTGTCCTGGCCAGGGTCCCTGTGCTCAGTTTCTTGGGGGCCACAAGGTCATTCTTCAGTGTAAATTATACAAAATGGTTCGCTGGTCTCCTAAAGAGCTCTGGAGCCTCTGCCTCTTCTGGTAGCGGCGGCGAATGTTTTCATGCGCCTAGCAGGAGAGATTCAAGTGGCTGCTTGCCAAATGTGCATGTGTGCAGAGGAAAAAAGCTCTCAATGCCTTTCCAGCTGTGAGCAGTGCACCGTGTCAACAGTTTTCAGAAGACTAAGGGAGTTCACAGCAGCATAGCAGCAAGGTCCTTTAGAGCAACTGACCGTAACAGGTTGAGTCAAATGTACTCCTACTGCTGATGAACTCCCTTCAGACTCGAGCTCATTTGCCTTATTTTAATACATGCCCCTGACCTCGGCCTACCGTGGAGCGGCTCCCTGTTTACAGCTGGCCTGCTGGGTGCTGGGGCCAGCCAGGTTCACAATTAGGTAGAGAGGACCAGGAATGGGGACCCTGAGGGTCCTCCCAAAGGTCAAACCTGGGAAGTCTCACTTCTCTGGACCCTCCTACTCAGATTTAGTGAATGACTTACTCATTCACATCCACGAACATTCTTTTTCTTACCCTCTCCCACCCATGAGTTTGTTAATCATGAATTAAGCCTGTAATTTTGCACCACACCATCCTGAAACCATTATAATTTCAAAAAGTGGTATGAAGGAACTTTTTACCATAAACCGGCTTAAATTTAACTGAAAAGCTGAATAAGATGAGGGAACTAAACCACCCTGTTTTAATGCTAGCTATTTTACTTTTTTTTAAAGATTGACTTATTTTAGAGCGGGGGAGGGGCAGAGAGAAAGAATCTTCAAGCAGACTCCCCGTGAGTGTGGAGCCAAGACACAGGGCTCGATCTCGTGACCCTGCAATCATGACTTGAGCTGACACTGAGTCAGACCCTTAACCAAACTGAGCCACCCAGGAGCCCCAATGTTAGTTATTTTAAAAAGAGGCAACGTTTGAAACCAGTTTAAAGGACCTAAAAGTGTACTTATTGTTTGGCAACTCCAATAATGTGCTTCATTTTGCCTATTTCCACAATTTTCTATATGATTTTATATAACAAATGATACTTAATGATTTATTTGCAACAGCCCCAAATATGTATATTAATATTTAGTAGATATATGTTCTAATAACTTTTAATTATTCTACTTTACATACCTGATTTATTGGAAATATATGTGAAATTGTACTACATAGTGATTTACCCTTTTACCCTCTCCTCTCTTTCTTGTGGGTCTCATGCATCCTACTGATTTCAGTTGTCACCATCAGGTGTGCAATTGTGCATTTAACACAAATCCCTAACTCCAACTTAGTTCCATATATATGGAGGCCTACTGCCCAGTTTCACAGGCGTGAACCTATAGCTAACTTGAACTTGACCTGTTTAAATAGAACTTCTCATCTTCTTCCAATCTCCTTTCCCTTGGCTGGTTCCCTCGCCTAACCTCCTATAATGAATGGTACCTCCCTTCTTTGAACCTGTCAAGCACACAGTTTTTCAGAAATATATATTTTAAATTCCCCTCCTCCCTCCTACACGCATGAGATCCAAGCCATAGCTGGTATTTTTAGCTGTAGGCTGCTTCCTTGCCAGCCTCACTGTCTCACTTTACACTTTGGGTTCCAATTCTGTTCGCTTACATGGCTATCTAATTAATAACCTCCCAACATAGCTCTGATTGTTGCACTCTCTTTTTCAAACACTTCCAGGTGCCCTCTACCCAATAAACTTGGAACTCCTTATCACATTCAATGGGACTCATGGTAGCTTCGATCTCTTTCTCGGATTCTACTGCTCACAATGCCCAGTTCTCTCTTCCTTAGCTAGGTTTTAAAGTGCTTTTGTGCAGCGCATGTTTGGTCCTCACAAAAATTCTGAGGGAGGTAAGAAATTCAGGTGATTATATGCTCATGTTTTAAATGAGGAAAACAGGCCCAAGAAGAAAAGTGGATTGGTCAAGATTCCTTGACTAGAGAATAGCAAAGTGTATCTACAACCCGGGTCTAAGGGTCAACTCAAGGACTGGAGCATTCAACCTTTCTCCGAAAGGCAATCTGGACTGTCCAACTGGATGGTCCGCTGCTCGCAGAGCCTTGCCCTCCCTCAAGTGTTCACTCATGTAATCTGGGAATGCTTTGCCCTCTTCTCCATTTACCTGAATCCTTGCTGCCTGTTAAAGCTCTCCTCTGTTCCTCCGACACACAGAATGATCACGCAATTGTTTTTAATCCCGCCCTGCATTCTTAGTCTCCCTTTTACTGTTTCAAATTATGAATGAAATGAATGATTCTCATTTAACCTTTTATGTACTTAGTTTTTTTCCTCCCAAACGCTCTATGCGTTGTGAGGTTCTGGCCTATGTCTTAAATGTCTCTGTAGCCTCTGCCTATTACACTTCATAAATGCACAACAAATATTTGCTCTGTGTGTGTATGATACAGAGGATTCAATTTTTTTTAGACGGCAGGATATTTCATATATTGTTTTATGTTATTATTGTTTTCCAAGTGTAGAATATCTACGTCATTATATCTAGAATCTTAGCCATGTGGAAAACCCAGTATAATCTTTATCATCCAGTACACTCCGGCAATACCTTTCATTCACTGAACATCCACTGGCATTCACTAAATCCTTAGTTAGCGTCACCAGCTATTTTAAATAGTCTGCTAATGGCTGCAGTGAATTAATATTCTAAGTAGCTAGAGAGTTATCTTCCTGTACCTTGAGTTTTAATATTGTTCTAACTCAGGCACACTAAATCAGAATGTAACTTTGTTTTGTCCAGCTGTTACTTTAATTTGGCCGTTCCTTCCAATGACTGGCCTAGCTTTACTAAATGGAGCTTACCCTAATGCAAATAACGGTATTAAAGAAGAAAAAGGATGGTGACCAGGTCTTTCAGCTCAGCACAAATGAATAAAACATATTTCGCCCACACCACCATACCACAATTTATTTTTCTAGTATTAGAAATGTTTTTCTTCTCTAAAGTAGTCTTGCTGTTGAGAGAGCTTTTCTGATGTCAGTCAGCCTCTGAATGGCGCTCAATTGAGTTACATTTACCACAGGACTCACCATGCTGCCTCTTATGTGTCCCTGGCTCCTATCTAGAATGCTAATTTGTCTGGGGTGGTCGAGGAAGTCAGCCACTTTACCTAAAACCACGGCCGGTTGTCGCACAAAAGCAGAAAATGGATTCAGCTTGAATGTTCCTTAATTAACTCCCACAGACTGACAGTGAAGATTAGTGAAATACTGTCAGCCCCAACTTAATACTCTTCCCAGTGAACAGAGGCCATAACTATTACTGAAGTACTGAGGACTAGGACAGCGATGGAGGACGCTGAGAGCCACACAAAATGACAGCATTATTCTTACATCAGTGTGTACTCATGTGGAAGTCTCTTCCAAACACAATGAGGGCTTCAGCTGTTAAAGACTCAACACACGTTTGGCCAGGTGTATTTCTGCACTTTGAGCCCCTGTTCTACTCTCATACCCCTGAGAGTCTACACAGAGAAAGTCCCTGGTTCTGGGTGAGATCTTCTGATACTGGGACCTGAAAAAACTCACTTGTGGTCCAGATCTTGATCTCCTATGCAGGCACAGAAACATCACCTCGTCACTTCACTGAGGAATAATCTAGTTTTTGAGAATCAATTCATTTTTTAAAATTCCAATTGCTCAGATTTACAAAGTTACAAAGAACTTATTTCTTATTAGTCAGGGAATGGTTGGATGATTTGTCATCTGGTATACCCATTATCACAGAAACAGACACCGCAATCAGAGCAAAGAGTGCTAAAAGTCAGGAGGAATATTTCATCCAGATTATGTAACAGGCTTGAACATTTTCCCTACCCCAATTACATAACTTTTAGTGGTTGAAAGATAGGCCACCCTCAGAAACAATATATTTCCCCTCCCTACCACTGTGGACCTATATTTATCCTTTTCTAGATTCTATGACAATTGCCTCCCTTCAGTTATGTCATTAGGTATTACTTATATTTTAATCTCCTTCATGAGTATCAGCATTCATTATAGCCTAATGATGAAACACAACAAATCTGAGTGAAACAGATCTAAATTTAGGACATATATCCAACCCTTTACATCTGTATGATCCTAAGCAATTTTCTTAGACTGAGTCGAGTTTTTCCATCTGCCAAGGGGAGGAGATACCTACCTATTTCATAGTGTGATTTTGAGATTTAACTGGATAATTCATGTAAAGGTCTTGGTACACAATAAGTGCTCAGAAGGCACAACTGTTCGTATGTATCAGTATTATTGCGTATGCATGAAATTTGACTTTCTCCCCATTAAACGAGCATTCTTTCCTCTCTTCATGATGAAAGTTCTTTATGGCTAGCAGTATTGTTTTAATTTATAAACTATGTATGTGACAAGCAAAACACACTTATAAGACATCAACTTCTAAAATGAAAAAAAATAGGTAAAATTAGTACCCCATTTTATTTTATTTTTTTTTAAGATTTTATTTATTTATATGACAGAGAGAGAGATTACAAGTAGGCAGAGAGTCAGGCAGAGAGAGAGGAGGAAGCAGGCTCCCTGCCGAGCAGAGAGCCTGATTCGGGCCTTGATCCCAGGACCCTGAGATCATGACCTGAGCCGAAAGCAGAGGCTTTAACCCACTGAGCCACCCAGGCACCTAGTACTCCATTTTACTGATGAAGTATTAGACNGAGATCATGACCTGAGCCGAAAGCAGAGGCTTTAACCACTGAGCCACCCAGGCACCCAGTACTCCATTTTACTGATGAAGTATTAGAGACATGAGTAAAATTTGACCAGAGAGCTAGTAAGATATGAAGTATTCCAACAAAGATGACCACAAAGCAAACTCCTCTTAAATAAGCTTTGGGTTTATCTTTCTTTTTTTTTTTTTAATTTAAAAAAAAANGAGCTAGTAAGATATGAAGTATTCCAACAAAGATGACCACAAAGCAAACTCCTCTTAAATAACCTTTGGGTTTATCTTTCTTTCTTTTTTTTTTAATTTAAAAAAAATTTTAAGATTTTATTTATTTATTTGACAGAGAGAGACATAGAGAGAGAGGGAATACAAGGAGGGGGAGTGGGAGAGAGAGAAGCAGGCTTCCCGCTGAGCAGGGAGCCCGATGTGGGGCTCAATCCCAGGACCCTGGGATCATGACCTGAGCCGAAGGCAGACACTTAACGACTGAGCCACCCAGGTGCCCCGGGTTTATCTTTCATATCATTTAAAAAATGAGTGAAATATTTACATGTTGAAAAAAAAATCCCTCATATAGACTTGTTAAAAATTTTGAATGAGCAAGAAAAATTAAGATAATCACCTAGCTTGTTGCATGTGAGGTATTACCGATTTATAATGCTTTACAGCACTTAGACACTGAAATGTGCTTGATTCTTAGATTCTTTCTAGCACTTTCTTTACTGGGATTTCCACCCTTATAGTGACTACCTTCCTCTTCATCATTTTGTATTATCTCCTTAGCATTCATAAAATGCACTCTGTCTTTTAAAATAAGAGAATTGATGGGGTGCCTGGGTGGCTTAGTGGGTTAAGCCTCTGCCTTCGGCTCAGGTCGTGATCTCAGGGTACTGGGATCGAGCCCCGCACTGGGGTCCCTGCTCAGCGGAGGGCCTGCTTCCCCTTCTCTCTCTGCCTGCCTATCTGCCTACTTGTGATCTCTCTCTCTCTGTCAAATAAATACAGGGAGCCTGTTTACCCCTCTCTCTCTGCCTGCTGCTCTGCCTACTTGGGATGTCTCTCTGTCAAATTAATAAATAAAATCTTTAAAATAAAAAATAAAATAAAATAAGAGAATTGAGTAGAATATGCCCATATTATAAATCATATGAGGGCTACTTCTGCATGTCCTCTAAAGCAGTTTTATCTTCTCCCATGATTTTATTATCAACAGATATAACATGCAACAACATCTCTAGTGCACAACTATGCCTGTCCTAATCTCCAGACCCATATGTCCATTCTCTTACTCCATGTCCAGTACTTTGAAACGATGCAGGCTCTTCAAACTACATGTTCTAAATGAACTCATTGTTTCATCCCTATACCCATTCTTCCCCATCCTCCCTAGCTCAGTGAACTGGACCACTGTTAACTGCCCTAGCTAGAAGCCAAAACATTATTCTTTAGACTTTCCTTTCCAGTCAATCACAATGTCATGTCCAATGCAGGACATCAGTGAAAGCTGAGTCATTCAATAAAAAACAAAGATTCCAAACCAAAGTGCTTTGCCGTAATGCAGGAAGATTAATGGCTTATAGAGCAAATACATACTGTAGAGACATTTTGATTCATGGAAGAAGGGAAAAGACATTTTTGTTTCCATATTTCTCTTCATGATATTTGTGCAGAGAAGTATATGGTAGATTGATTAAGATGACTTTCAACAGCAAAAAAGAAAGACCTCTTGTTAAGTGATGGCAATTGAGGTCAGCTATAGTATGTTGGGGAGTATGTAATGGGTGTGGGAGATTCTATTTGGCTGAAGGACACTAATTCTCTTACTCGAAGAGACTTTCTGGCTTTGAAAGTCAGGCAAGTGGTAAGGATAAAGATTAGCCAGATGAAACAAATAGAGTGTTTTCTGTTGTCTCTGTCTTTTGTACTTTTGCATTTATTCTTCTCTTTTCTCAAGGCACGAGTCTTTGTTTTCTTTTTTTAAGGTTTTATTTTTTTTAAGTAATCTCTACACCCAGCGTGGGGCTCTAACTCACAACCCCAAGATCGAGAGAGTCACATGCTGTTCCAACAGAGCCAGCCAGGTGTCCTATCAGGCACAAACTGTTTCTTGAGCTGGGAAGATTAAGACCCTTCTACTCCCTTTTTCTGTTCTGAAAGTGGGATTATTTTATGCTAATTGAGTTTCCCTCAGGAAGAGTGGTCTAGGATAAACCCCCCTCCTATTTCTAGTTATTCGTTTAACAGTCTTGTCAGATGGGTTTCTTTGTTAAACAAGTTCAAATACTGAGATTGACATTGTAAAATACAAGCTTTTAAAAGCAAGACAAAACAAAAAGGAAATAAATTGATTACAATTGCTTCAATTTTTTCTCATGAAGTTGGAAAAATTTAATTTCCTAATGGTAAATGACATTGTAAAAGAAAACTGTATAGAGGAAAAAAAATACATAAGTGTGACTTTTGCCTTTTAAAAATATGAAATCAAGAAAGACAAACTGATGCAGCCAGTTTGTTACTTAATCTAGTATAGATTACTTAATCACACTATAAAAACAAACGTAAAATACACATGCATGCTATAATTCTTTTACACTCTCATTTGTCTGTCACAGGTTGTGTCTGATGTTGGTCAGCCTGCTAGGAGGAATAATTTTCAAGTAAATTAGTACTTACCATCGTCTTTGTCAGGGACAATCTTAACCTGAGCCCCTGGGAACTCTGATCCAATCCTCCCACCCATGGGCATGCTCAGAAGGACATGGAAGGTTTCCTCCTCTTCATACAAGGAGTCGTCAATAACAACAATGCGACACATTTTCTCACGCTCATCTTTGTCAAAGCGAATGACACTGGTGTGGTCCTCGGGCCTGGATATGTAATCTGAATAGGACAGCACTGATGTGGGCACAGTTCCACCTGCCGTGCCTGGGGACAGAGAATCCAAACAGTGTTTATGTAGAACATGTTACAAGAGTGTTTCCAGAAATAATTATTTTCATATGCAACATTTTCATGGTCAATTTGTGTATCTGAACCTCCCTGGAAATAGCAATAGTGCCTACATACTGTTTTAGCATCACGAGTCACCTTCACAGTAGCCTCAAACATACGGAGAATATTACATTTCAAGTGTTTTCTTCTCTACTTCCTGCCACTGGTCTTTCAGAAGAACACAACATTACAAAATAATAGCTCCTACTATTCCAGCACTTACTGGGTGTAGGCAAAGTGCCAACAAGTGCTTTACATGCATTACCGGCTTAATCCTCTCAACATTCTATTGGGGTTACACACTGGAGGTTTACAGAGGTTAAACCACTTGCTCTGGAACCCAGAGCCCAAGGTAGACCCTGAAATCTGTGTTTCTGACCACAATTCTTAACTGCCTTTCAACTCCTATAATACATTAATGGGAATTTTCACGAATGTCTACTCAGGTATCAACTGTAGATACGACCTTCTCTTTTACATTCTTAGAAAATCTACCTGTTTCTCAGAAAAATATTTAGTATATTAATGAATATTATATATTAGTTTTAATTTTGTATTATATAAAATCACATTTTAAAGGAGGCTTACCCAGTGGGCAAAAGAAATATTTTGAAATTCAGAGTTTCAAACTACTTTGAGATTACTTTCTTTTCCTTGCGTATGTATTTCTTTGCCCCACGGACACCCCCCCCTTTTTTTTTTAAATAACACTCTTCTATTTGACTAGGTTTGGGTGAGGGAAGGGGACTTTGATCTCTTGTACTCCAAATAGCTTTGAGTATTAGAATAAGTAACCACACAATTCAGATATGTTTTGATAAGTAACAGCAGTGCTTTCAGGCCCTCTTACCTCTAGTAATTGGTTTTTTTTCTCCTCAGAGGTGTAACAGTGAAGGAAGACTTCTGGATAAACACTTTTTTGTATTTTATGAAAACTGTAATAATAGAACACACCCTCCGAGGCATAATGTTATGGTTCCAACATGTCAAAGAGGCTTACATATATATCTTTGGGGGGACAGTTCAGTTCTTTGATAAATCGAGCTACCTTGTTGTGTATAACAGACTACCATCAGCTCCTGGCTCACGTCTCCACTTCTCCAGATGGGAATGAACAGCTCGCCGATGTCTTCTTCGATGGAGTATTCAGACTGGGGAATAAATACAGTTGACTCTAAGGAGAAAACACAATCACAACTACTATTTACTTTTGTCTGAGCTTCTAATAATCCTTGGCAAAGTAAAATTGCTCTAACGACCAATTTTTTCCCCCTTGCATATTCTTTTAGAATAACACAGATGAGGAGGAGAAGAGGGGAGCAACAGTAGGTATAAAGCATGCAGGCTCTGGGCCAGTGAATTCTTAACCTGGAGATAAAGCCCAACATTGCTTTTATCTCTAGTAACTGGTTTTTTCTCAATCAGTGCTGCTGACATACTTTCTTGAAATGCAACTTTGTTCTCCTGACACAGGTCACCACCTTCCAATGATGTAGTCAAATCTTAGAGGCAGAAGAGATGTCGAAGTCACCTTGTTCCACCTTGTACTTAACAGATGAAGAAAGTCAGGTGCAGAGAGTTGAACTTATTTGCCAAGGCCTCTTACAGGTTGAGTCAAAATGAAAATTCAGACTTCGTAAAATATGCTCTTCTACTCTTTACCTCAAATGTGTTCCTTTTGAATGATTAATGCTTAAAAATATAATAATACATTGTTCAACACTTGATTATTTTGGTTTGCTTGTTTTGTTAAATCATAGTTCCTTCAGAATTCATAAATCTATTGTTCATCTATAAGGAACATACCTGTGGTTTCCTTCCTCCCCTAGAGATATAACAATAACACATAGTATATTACATTATATTTATATAATAAGTCTCAGTGATTCAGTTTTAAGGTAGTTGAAAGGCATGTGAAATAATAAAAATGGCATAATTAAATTGGTGAAAAATATAGCTCAATGTAAAACTGGGCTGAGTTCAGCAAAATATTTAGTTCAATAACTTGACATGATAACCCCCAAACAGATACTTTGGTGACTAGGAGTCTGTTTCACTGAAAGTCTCGCATACGCATAGAAAATGCTTCACGGTTATTTTTCAAACAGCAAGCCACACTGCTTTTGATGATTATAAAAGACCACTGGACTAAGACACTGGTGCTTGGGGTCCACGTTCCATCCTCTCCACCCTGCCCTGTGCCCCAGGAGCTGATGAATATGAACCACATCAAAGGTTTCTCTTGTGCTCTGGGTTCCCAGTGGGTCAGCCAAAGGAGAGCACAGCCAGGACTTGGAGGTCAAGAGCAAAATGAGGTCTGTGCCATTCATTCCCCTGGCTCCTTCTGGGTTTAGTACTGGCCGCACCCCTTCCCCCAAGTAACCATCATGGTGTGCACTGGACTCCCTAGCTCACTCTCTGGGCTCAGCTAACTTCTCCTCCCCTTGCCCTCAGGCCTAGGGGTAAAAATGGTTGGTATTCTTACTAGCCTTTAACCTACTAGCCTTTACAATGCTTGGTGGTTTCTCAGCCTTTGCACTCATCTTTGTAAATAGTCATATTACATTCTTTTTAAATTACTTAAATTAATTTAAATTTAAATTATTACATAAAAAATTGAGTATGTCATTTGTTTTCTTCTGTGATTCTGACTGATCAATGTAAAAAATAGTACCATTAAAAAAAGGGTGGTTATAAGATTTTATAACTAATTATTCATTTATCAAACATTGATTAGATGACTTGTACTTGCCAGACATTTCTACTAGGCAGAGGGGATATGGAAGTAAACAAAATCCCCGGCCTTAGGGAGTTTTCATTCTAGTTGGGGGTGGAGAAGAGGAACAAAATAAACAAATACATAAGAACATATAGTATATCAGGAAGTAACAAGTTATATGAAGAGAATAGAGTGTGCTGAAGGGGACGAGGCGGGAGGGAGGACTAGGGCAGGGTATGTGTTGTGATGGGCCTGTGTTACATAGCAACGTATCAATCACATTTGAGCTGCGATTGCAAGGTGGGAACCAGGTGCCCTCTGTGAATAACTTACGGAAGAGAATTCCAGGCAAAGGAATGAACAAGTGAAAAGGGCCTCAAACCAAGTCGTGCCAGGTGTGTATAGGGAATGGCCAGGAGGCCAATTTGGCTTGAGTAAACTGAGTAAAGAAAGAGGGCAAGACATGGGACCAGAGAAGCGGTGATTGGGTGGGTGGTGGGAAGATCAGGTGGCGCTTTCAGGATCACTGCGAGGGCTTTGTGTTTAAGTCAGAGTAAAATATTGTGTAAATAATCAAAGATTACCCAAAGAGATGAAAACACAGTGACTATTCAAAGTTTGCTGTAGCAAAGGAGTCAGCTACCATCACTTGTCTTTGGCAGAGACTGAGGAGTTGAAGGAGCTGAAAAGCTTTACAGAAAGAAGGGAAGGCTGAGGGTGTGCCAGGACTAGAGGCTGTTGGTACAGGAAGCTGTGGGCAGGCTGACTAGAAGTAGGGCATCCTATATGACTAGTTATGGGAGCACATCCGGTTTCTCTGGTTGATCTTAATTTGAAAATGAGGGAAAAAATTAGGGAAGCTGTCAGTTATTGATCAAATTTTGACCATTTGAGGCTGATTGCTTCAGAGGCTATGGTGTCATTTCCCAACTGCTGTCGCTTGTGGGTCAGAGTTGTATTTTAATATGTGGTCTGTCTGTTGTCTATGTGTATGTCTGTCCATCTCTCAATATAAAAGCATGAGAAGTCATTGAATATGGGGGTGCTGTAACCCGACATATTTTAAGAACATTAAATATCCAAACTGAGATGTCAAATTAGCCAGTTGGGCATATAATCCTAGATTTCAGAGGACAAGTCCAGATGGGAAAGATAAAAAGTGGAAGTTACTGGCATGTTGATGTATGTGAAGTCTGAGTCAGAATGAAATCATTTAGGGAGGGATTGTAGATAAACAAGACAATAGATCCAGGGACTAGCCGCAGGGCATTTAGAGGTCAGGAAGATAAGAAAGACTGCGCAAAGGAGGCTGAGAGGGGTCCCAGTGATGAGAACAACCAAGGGAGGTGGATACCGGAGGCCAAGTGCAAAAAGTGTTTTAAGAAAAAGGGACTGATGAAATGTTTCAAATGCTGTTGACAAAGTCAAGAAAGTCAAGAATCGATCATTAGATTTGGCAAAGGGAAGTCACTGGTTATCTTTATAAGCGCTGTTTCAGCGGAGTAGAGGGGACAAAAGCCTGAAGGAATGAATGGGAGGAGAGAAACTGGAAGACAAAAGGCATAGACATTTCAACAAGTTTGCTGTCAATGGAGTGACATCTAGATAAATATCTTGTTTATTTTTAAGATGAGTTTTTTTAAGGGCAAAATTACTCCTACTATTATGAAGTAGGATTTTACCAAACATAAAATTTCAACATAGAAATTATCATAACATTTCATTAGAAAAAAATACACAAAGTACCACAAAATATTCAAGTCAGGTGTTCAATGAGTTCCAATGAGTTTCTTTATTAACTAATGGAAATTAAGTCTGGTATCACGTAGGTTTTGGCAGTCCTCAGGTCATTTACTCCAATGGCATTGGTATAAACATTACACAAAGTTTTATTTCTTTATTAAAGTTTGCTGTGGACCGAACGTGTCCCTCGAAATTTATACATGGAAGCCCTAACCCTCAGAGTGAGGATATTTGGAGGTAGGGACTGTCAGGAAGGAATTAGGTTTAGATGAGGTTGGGGGTGGGGCCCTCATTCTGGGATTCGTATCCTTAAAAGAATAGGAAGATCTCTTTCTCTCTCAGTCTCTCCACACACATGCACCAAAGAAAAACCCTGTGAATATATAGCAAGAAGTCAGAGGACCACAAGCTTGAATCTGCCAGCACCTTGATTTTGGACTTCCAGCTTCCAGAACTATGAAAAATAAATGTCTGTTGTTTCTACCACCCAGTGTTATATTTTGCTATAGCAGCCTGAGCTAAGACAGTTGATCATACATAATACTTATTCTACACTGGCCAACTTTTAAAAATAAGTTATTTATAAAAGTCCCACATAAGGCATTGTAACTTCATACCTTGAGTAACTGAGTTCCTCCTACATACTATGGCCCATGCAGGTTTGATTAAACAAGCCAGCAGCACTGGTTGCTTGAGCCAGGAGGTTTGAAGTATGAAAGCTAGGTGTCCAGAGCTTGCCCTTAGCTCTGGAACCCACTCCTATACTTTGTCTGACAGAGGGTGAAGAGGTCCAGCACCACGTTTAAGTCTACGGCCGACTGAACTTCAGGCAGAAATGTGTGGTTTACGGAAGAAACAGGAAAAGGAGAGAGTGGGAAAAGCTTCCCTGATAGATTTTTCTAGTTAACATCATTTTTCAACTTCACTTCATATGTACAGTAGAAGCTGACATGCAGACTGCCTCAAGCAAGCACAGCAGAAGACATACATATGGCCAACAGACACATGAAAAAATGTTCATCATCATTAGCCATCAGGGAAATTCAAATCAAAACCACACTGCGATATCACCTTACACCAGTTAGAATGGCAAAAATTAACAAGGCAGGAAACAACAAATGTTGGAGAGGATGTGGAGAAAGGGGAACCCTCTTACACTGTTGGTGGGAATGCAAGTTGGTACAGCCACTTGGGAAAACAGTGTGGAGATTCATCAAAAAATTAAAAATAGAGCTACCCTATGAAACTGCAATTGCACGACTGGGTATTTACCCTGAAGATACAGATGTAGTGAAAAGAAGGGCTGTATGTACCCCAATGTTCATAGCAGCAATGTTCACAATTGCCAAACTATGGAAAGAGCCGAGATGCCCTTCAACAGACGAATGGATAAAGAAGATGTGGTCCATATATACAATGGAATATTACTCAGCCATCAAAAAGGATGAATACCCAACTTTTGTATCAACATGGACAGGACTGGAGAAGATTATGCTGAGTGAACTAAGTCAAGCAGAGAAAGTCAATTATCATATGGTTTCACTTACTTGTGGAACATAAGGAATAAAATGGAGGGCATTAGGAGAAGGAAAGGAAAAGTGAATTGTGGTAAATCGGAAGGGCAGACGAAAGATGAGAGACTGTGGATTCTGAGAAACAAACCAAGGATTATGGAGGAGAGGGAGTGGGGGGATGGTGAGCCTGGTGGTGGGTATTAAGGAGGGCACGTATTACATGGAGCACTGGGTGTGGCGCATAAACAATGAATCGTGGAACACTGAAAAAAATAAAATTAAATTAAGATGTTAAAAAAAAAGTGTAACCAGCCCCCAGAGTGGCATTTGTGTAGCATCCTTAAAATTATTAGCTAATACCAAAAAAATATTATTACCTAATATTCATGGGGTTCTTACTGTTTGTGAAACCCTTATTCTAAACGCTTTCCATATATCAGCTGGTTTTCTCCCAGCACCAAGGCTTTCACATAAGAAGTATTATGGCTGCCATTTTACCTAAGAGGACACGAGGCACACAGAGGTCATGGAACCAGTGATGCTTAGGCCGGTAGTGGCGATGCCCATATTTGAACCCAGGAAGCCTGTCTCGAAGACCAAACCCATAACTGCTGTGGTCTCCCGCTAAAGGGAGAACATTCAGGGTAGCAGGCAGCAGCACTCACGCCAGAGACAAACAGAAGGCTCAACCGAGATTATAAAAGACATAATTACTGCTAAAACAGAGCCGGCGGGGACAGCAGAGGCAGAACAAAGGAAGCTAAAACAAGTATTTTGAGAATTCCTTTACAGATCCAACGTATTCATAGAATTCTATATATAAGTTTGTACATATAAAATTATAAAAGTATTATGTAAGATATAAAATCTGTATGATATTCATATTAATAAAATTATAAAAGTATTATGTGTTACATATATAAATACATAATAGGTATGAATATATCTATATTATGTAATATAACAGCATGTCATGTCAGATCCCAATGAGCCCATTAAACGGAAGCTACAGCAGCCTCTGGGAAGGGGTTCACTGAGAGGCAAAGTCAGGGTGGTATTCTAGAAATAGTAAACTCTCTGCTAAGTAAATAGAAACACGCACACAAAAATGACTGCAGGGTCAATCTCTCCAACCTTAACACTGGCTTTCCCACGGTGTAGGCCTACAAGGGAACTTGCCTTCTTTAAATCTCTCAGAATTCATGGGGCGCCTCGGTGGCTCAGTGGGTTAAGCCTCTGCCTTTGGCTCAGGTCATGATCTCAGGGTTCTGGGATCGAACCCTGCATCAGGCTCTCTGTTCAGCAGAGACCTGCTTCCCCCCTCTCTCTGCCTGTCTCTCTGCCTACTTGTGATATCTCTCTCTGTCAGATAAATAAATAAAATCTTTAAATAAATAAATAACTCTCTCAGAATCCTTGACGATGAACATGTGTTACTTTTAGATTTTCGGATTGGTTTCATTATTCTGTATTTTGTATTTTGAAAGATAAAGCTGAATAAAGTGAGTGCATTCTTTATTAGTCAATGCAACTATGCTGTAATGAGTGCTTTGATCTGCAACTGCAGGTTTTATTTTTAGGTTTGACTGGGCTGTCACTTAGGCAAAAAATGACTTCTGTTCTCAGAAATAAAGTAGTTGTAGTTACATTTGAAAGATAATGTTCATGCTGTCCTTTCCTCAATTATCCTGAACAGATTAAAAAAAAGATTCTACTAAAAACATGATAGAAGATAGAACAAAATGTCTTCTAAAAATCTCTTTTATAATGGAACAGAGAAAGAAAATGCAGCGCATGGAGAAAGGCACTGAGTGTTCATCGTCTTTGAGAAGTTTGGCACATTCAAAAACCAGTCCCAAAGATATTCCGGGACCTCCTCAGGCTACCAGAGTGCCCTTAGACTGGTCAACAAGTGGTACTGAGTAGGAAGTCTATGCCTGATGTGTTTGAACTTGGAAAGCTCTCTTAATTTCCATGGTCTGTTTTTTCTTTTACTCTGAAACAGACATAGTGATTAATATAGGCTAATTTTAGAGACTCTAAAGAGACACAAATGAGAATAATGAAAACATCTAAGTCACATGATAATAAGTATCACATGTTCACATCAGCATGCCACAAGACCCAAAAATCATCCTTTAGCACTATGCAAATGTTGGGAAGAGTGAATCTTTGGGTAATCATTGTTCCTATCATTAAATGTTTTCATTTTGTGAACGTAGAAACTTTCAGACACTAAAATGGTTTTCTTTTGCACCACCTTTTTCATATCCACCTTTTTGTGCCAGAAATGTACAGATATGTGCTGCAATTTGAACAAGTATTTAGAATTGTCTGTCTCTTAAGACAATGCCTTGTGCTTCACAGTAACAAAATTCAAAAAGACAAAAGGCTTTCTACTCTCAGAAAAAAAAGAAAGAAAAAGAAAAGAAAAAAAGCAAAAAAGCTTCCACACTCATTAAAATTGAGTTTTTGTGTGCTTTGTTTATCATTTTGGTGTCCTAAGCTGCAGTGGACTACCATTTCACTAATGGACCTTCAATTTTCGCACACTCATCCCATCGGCTAGCCAGTGATCTCCCTGTGTCGACACTGACAATGGTACAAAAATTTAAAAACAATAACTAGTATTTGTGTTTCATGTAATAGCCTATGTCATCCGGATTCTACCACATGAAATGGGTTTGGTTCACTCAGCACACACAAGTTTGCCTTTTTTTTGTGTCCAATAAAGTTAGGGTTTTGAGCTGTAAGGTCTACTTTCCTCTAGAATGGTATGTTTATTCTCTATCATCTATCTATCTATCTATCTATCTATCTATCTATCTATCTATCTATCTAGATATATGGTAGAACAAAGTGATTCCTGCAATGCATAGATGCATTGTTCATATATATATATAAACACACACACACACACACAGGCACAGAATTAACCTAATCTGGGCACACTAGGTTCATGGTTGATTTTGGTATCAGAAAGGTATCAGAATGAGCCCCCCAAAAAGTTTGCAGACATTCCAAGTATAAATACTAAATAATTGCATAAAATAGTTACGGCGTTTAGATGTCTATGCTAGCTAGGTATCTACACTCGAAAACCCAGATTTGAGATCGTGTTCTGCGAATAAAGTACATAAAACTCAATTTACCCTGGTTAGAAATTATTCAAGGTAAAAAAAAGGAATGGGATCTTGATACAGAATAGGTTTTAGCTCTTACCTATTTCCTCTTAACAGAAATAAAAATGTTGAATATTAATATCTATATACTGCTAAGAGTGAGAAAAGATGGTGTTCTGTCTGACAGGGAGCCTAATTTACAGGAAATTAAGACTCTTCCTTCCAGGTTAGAGACTTCTCCTCTGGGTGCTGACTGCTCCTGTATCACAGCACACAGCATTCTGCATTGTTAGCTGTAATCATTTTGTGGAAATCACCTAAAGATACCCTTTCAGAATTAGTGTGTCTTCTTCAGTGTAGCTCCCTCATCCCCAGCTCTTAGCAAAATTCCTGGCATATAGCGAATGTTCAATAAACAACTGTGGAACACAGATGCATTGTGCAAGAGCTCAAGTAGTCTTGATTATCTTTCTGGAACCCTTGTTTTTTGTTCACCTATACTAATATATTTTTTGGCTTGATATATAAAGGGAAAATTTAATGGAATAAGAAGAGAAGGAATCACTTTGTTCTTGGTTTTGTTTGTTGTTTCATATACAAGAATAGGTGAAACAATGTTGTTGTTGGCAAAGTGTGCCACTTAAGGATGATTCTGGATATTATTTCTTTTCAGTCACGTGGAATGACAGAAGACTATAAAAGTCAGGGAAAAGAGAAGGGCTTCATAGGGGGAAAAAACCTCTCTCTATATTCAGACACTGGCTCTGGCATTTATTAACAGAGAACTTTGGGGAAATAAATTCTTTGAGCCTCAGAGATCTCATTTGGAAACTGACGTATACATCGCAGGTTTAGATGAGATGTGACTGTGAAGTTCCTAACGCAGTGTCCAGCTCACAGAAGATACTCAAATATGGTAGAGCCTGTTATTATGATTACTACCCCTTGGCCTGGGGAATAATCCTTTTGGACTTCTCTGGGTTGGGTTAGAAAAGAGGGCAGGAGGAGTAACAGTGACCTGAAATTTCCTCAAAGCCCTTCTAGTCTTCGGGCAATCTGCTGTCTGCACTTGATTTGTCTAACCTAGCTGAAGGGGATCTTTCAGGGAAAGCTAATTGTTACCACTCAGTGGTACTCCACAGAGCAGTGCCCACCCCCTCAGGGGAAGCATTATTTTACCTGTTTCTGCTAATACTAAAGACAACCAAATGCAACAGCTTGCAAGTGGCTGATTTAGGCAGAGCTTTAAGGATGGCTCTATTACTCAGGGACCCCACCCAGAAAATGAGTTACATGTTTCACTCACTCTAAAACTCCTCCCAACTGGAACTTTCTATGTGTATTTGTAAAGGATGGAGGTTGTGGAATCAAACCGAAACAAGGGAGGAGGACAAAGCAGTGACGTAAAAATCATAACGAGAGTAGATTTTCCGGGCACCTGGGTGGCTCAGTGGGTTAAGGCCTCTGCCTTCGGCTCAGGTCATGATCTCGGGGTCCTGGGACAGAGGCCCACATTGGGCTCTCTGCTCGGCAGGGAGCCTGCTTCCTCCTCTCTCTGCCTGCCTCTCTGCCTACTTGTAATCTCTCTGTCAAATAAATAAATAAAATCTTTTTTTTTTTTAAAAAGNTGCCTCTCTGCCTACTTGTAATCTCTCTGTCAAATAAATAAATAAAATCTTTTTTTTTTTTTAAAAAAGTAGATTTTCCATGGGAGTGCCTCCAAGGCCACAAGCACCTGGAACAAAGGTGGAATGACAAAAGGTTAACAGCTCTGCTTAGCCTTCTGTAGTCTTCCTATTCTAGTTTTCCTCTTTTTACCACAGACTTCAATGTATGAGGAAATTGAATTTATTGATGTACTCAGTAAATGACTAAACCCATGTCTGGGAAGCTGTGGATATCCACAGTCATAACAGAATGGCGTGTCCTCCTTCTATGATCCCAAAGAGCTTTGTTGAGTGGAAGGAAAAGCCCCTTTCCAGTCCTCCATTTTCATGCAACAAAATATGTCTGTTCTCAACAAAAATGTGGGCTTCTGATGTCCCATCTGACAGCTGAGCTGTGCCTGAGTAGCCCCTCTCTGATTGGCAGGGAAGGTACAAGCATGACAGCAAGATCTGCATGTGGCCACTAGGAGATTAGCTCCCTTCTGTGCAAGGCCACCTCAGGGCATCCAGGGAAGAGGATTGGGGTACACTTGTTCTACTGGTGTCTGTCCTTTCAGGCAGGCTGTCTTCCTGCACAGAAGATGCAGGAAGACATAGTGGCTGGATCCACTCTTTAGAGTAGAGTCAATCTGCTGCCAGCCAGAGGGTCACAACATCTGGAGGCATGAGAGGCATCATAGAACATCCATATGGGCATTGCGTAGTATCTCAGGCGAAACAAATAAGCACCTAAGTGTACGTATCATCTTTGCAGTAGATGTAGATACTCGTGTATTGAATAAAATGCATAGTCATTTAAAATCTTTACTTAAATCACAACTATCTAACTTAAAATATATACATAGAGTATTATAAGAGTATAATTATGAATACGTGAGAATTTAGAATGGATGTATGTATAAGCTGTGTGTGTGTGTGTGTAGAATTTATTTCATTTCAATGTTTGTTTCATTTTGTCATAAAATATGGAAAGAGCATTCTAACAGTTGTCATATGTGGAGACACCTGGATGGCTCAGTGGGTTAAGCGTCTGCCTTCGGCTCAGGTCCCAAGGTCCTAGGATGGAGCCCCACATTGGGCTCCCTGCTCAGCAGGGAGCCTGCTTCTCCTGCCTGCTGCTCCCCCTACTTGTGCTCTCTCTCTCAGAAAAATAAATAAAATCTTAAAAAAAAAAGAATAAATAAAAAAATAAAATCTGTCACATGTGAAACTGAGAGCATTCTACAAATAACAAATGAAATGTCTAAAATGGTACATATGTCTACAAGGTAGTGAAGTACCTTGTAGACATAAGTACACTGCCAATAGTAACTGTTTGATGAATTTCAATTATTATCATTAGCAGTAGCAGTTACTGGTTAAGTGAAGAACTGGGAAGAGTATGTATATGCATGGGTTTATATAAACTAGCTAATAAGTAAAGACAGTTTCCACACTAAATGAATCAAAGTTGGATATTCCCTCTTCTTGGTCCCATAACACTGCACATACTTTGTGCACCGCATCACATTCTATTGCAATCATTTATTTATAGGGCTCTTCTTCCCATTAGACCGTATGCACTTTGATAAAACATGAAGCACAATATGAATGTTATTTCTAATATCATAAATAACATTGTTAGATTTCATTTTAAGAGTTTAAAGAATACTTTTTTTTTCCCTTCATAAAGGGTCACCTTCCCTACCATTTCAAAATTTTAATTGTTTCTCTCTACACTGTCTTGTAACTCTTCACATATACATTGGCTAGCCCTACGAAGCATTATACCTATAAACTCCCCTTCTGCATATTACTTCTAGGACATGATAAGAGATTTTATTTTGCATGCATTAAAAATGTATCCAGCTCATACTTGTGCCGGTATAGCGCTAAGTGTTAGGGGTGCAAAGAAAATAGGATATAGTTCTTTCTATCAAAGTGCATACAGTCTAATGGGAAGAAGAGCCCTATAAATAAGTGCGGTGCATAAAGTATGTGCAGTGTTATTTTCTTTTCATAAGAACGATGCAATATGAGAATCATTAATTTTTCTTGGTTTGTGCATTAGGAAATTAAATCTTAGTAAAACTTGTTTGATTTGATTAAGGTCATAAAACTAGAAATGGTGGAATTGGGAATCAAACTCAGATCCTGTAACTTCAAGACCAAAGGTCTCCAAGACGTGTAATATACCAAGCATTATGGGACACTTGTCAGTTATCCTAGGGATAATCATGGCCGAGAATGACTAGGGCTGAACTTCATCTAGAAAATTCCGTAACAACTTAGATGACCATTACATGAAATCAAATTATGGCAAAGTTGTGTGTATGTATTTTGTTTTTATTTTTTTAAAGATTTTATTTATTTATTTGAGAGAGTGAGTGATGGAGAGAGCATGTGTAGGGGAAGGAGCAGAGGGAGAAGGAGAAGCAGACCCCCCGTGGAGCAGGGAGTCCAATGTGGGGCTGGAACCTGGGACTCTGGGATCATGACCTGAGCTGAAGGCAGACGCTTAACTGACTGAGCCACCCAGGCGCCCCTGTATTTTGTTTTTAATATTCTACTTCTCAGACCTATTATAGGTATAGAGTATAGAGTGTTACACTGAGCTTACAAATAAGAAGGCACAAATGAGTTTAAGTGTCTTTTTTTTTTAAAGATTTATTTAGGGCGCCTGGGTGGCTCAGTGGGTTAAAGCCTCTGCTTTCAGCTCAGGTCATGATCTCAGCATCCTGGGATCGAGGCCCACATCAGGCTCTCTGCTCAGCAGGGAGCCTGCTTCCTCCTCTCCCTGTCTCTCTGCCTGCCTCTCTGCCTAGTAACTTGTAATCTCTCTCTCTGTGTCAAATAAATAAATAAAATCTTAAAAAAAAAAAAAAAAAAAGAGGGCACCTGGGTGGCTCAGCGTGTTAAAGCCTCTGCTTTCAGCTCAGGTCACGATCTCAGCGTCCTGGGATGGAGGCCTGCATCGGGCTCTCTGCTCAGCAGGGAGCCTGCTTCCTCCTCTCCTTGTCTCTCTGCCTGCCTCTCTGCCTACTTATAATCTCTCTCTGTGTGTCAAATAAATAAATAAAATCTTTAAAAAAAAAGATTTATTTATAGGAGCGCCTAGGTGTCTCAGTCGGTTAAGCATCTGCCTTAGGCTCAGGTCACGATCCCGGGGTCTTGGGATGAACCCCTGCATTGGGCTTCCTGCTCAGCAGAGAGCCTGTTTCTCCCTCTCTGCCTGCTGCTCTACCTACTTGTTCTCTCTCTCTATCAAATAAATAAGTAAAAAAATAAGTAAATAAATAAATAAATATTTATTCATTTATTTGTAAAAGAGAGAAAGAGAGAGAGAGACTGGGGGGAGAGGCAGAGGGAGAGAATCTTCAAGCAGACTCCCCGCTAAGCGCAGAGCTAGACATGGGGCTCGATCACAAGATCCATGAGATCATGACCTGAGCTGAAACCAAGAAAGAGTCTGACACGCAACCAAATGAGCCACCCAGGTGCCCCATGAGTTTAAGTGTCTTATTTCTTAAGGTAAATTATGGCAATTATACCAATTGGCAAATAAAATATCAAGAAATGGCTTCTGGGATACCTGGCTGGCTCAGTTGGTAGAGCTCAAGTTGGTAGAAACCCTCTTGATTTCAGGGTTATGAGTTCAAGCCCTACACTGGGAAGGAAGGAAAGAAGGAGGGAAGGAAGGAAGGAAAGAAGGAAGGAAAAGAAAGAAAGGGAAAAAAGGGAAGGGAAGGGAAAAGAAAAGAAAGAAAGGATGGAAGGAAGGAAGGAAGGAAGGAAGGAAGGAAGGGAGGAAAGGGCTTCAAATAAACTCTAACTGATAGGCCAGTTTATATGTATTAAAGTTGCCACGGGCTTGTTCAAAAGAGAGCTTTGTTATGTCAGCACTTACCCAAAACTCAGGACTAGAAGAAAATTTAATTATTTATTCCTAGATAGTGCTGATAAAACTAAATGTAATTAAATGCCAACTGTTTTTAAAAGAATTATAAACATAATTGAACTTCATTTTTAACTAAAGGTGAGATGTTAGTTAAACAAACAGACCCAGAGGCCTGGTTCTCTTATGCGTTCTAATTATGTTCAGTCTTGTAACCCAGAGTTTTCCACACATCTCTATTTCATGTACTCAGTAGATTGTATCTTCACAGAAAATTTAAGAGTTTTCTGACTGACAAAATAAAGTAGTCTGGCAGTTGAAAAGAAAGTCACGTCTGGCTTCAGACAGGATTTCAGCTTTAAAAGAGTTTCTCCAACCTTTGTATAAACGCCAGCCCTCAAAAAGCCATTCAACCTTTCTTTCTCTCTCTCCTTTTTTTTTTTTTTTTTTCCTGACTGTACTGAAACAAGCCAGCACTGTAGAAGTATGGTAGGAGGAGGGAACGGGTCAAATTACACACAAAAGCAGTGAGACTCACTTTTACCAACATCAGCCGAAGGTGTGCACTGACAACAAAGCATCACCTAACAGGAGTTAAGAGCAATGATTCAAGACACGAGTCACCGAAGAATGGGGATAGGTCAGGTGGGTTTCATGTAACAAATGTGGAAGCATACGGGCCAAATGAAAATTTTTAGCTCAAAAATATATGCAGGAAACTTAAACAATCAAGTGTACCATGGGGAGCAAATTAATCCCAAAATGGCCTATTTCTTAAACTATTTTGTGTAAAGGGAAGTTTAAAAGACATTTGAAAGAGTTTAAGAAATAATGAATTACTTCAAGAAAAAGGAAACGAGCAATATTGTTTCTAAAGGATAGAATTATAATAAGAGAAAGAACATGTTGATAATCCTATGTATATTTGTAGTTCATTTATTTGGAACAATACAATTTTCCTTATTAATTAAGTTATTAATTTTTGGCTTCCCTCTCCCATTAGCATATCTGAGAATACTGAACCATGAATCTAGAACATTCTCCACACAGAAAGTCCAAACACTGAATTTAAAACTTCCTTTATAAGATATTTTGTCATTAAAAACCCAACAGCAACAACACAAACAAGTTGATAATAGCTCTTACCATCTCCTGGGTCAACAATCTCCACCGTGGTCACTGCGGGGAATTCCAGAGCAGCCAGCACAGGCTCTGACAGAATGATCTGGAAAGTCTCCGACTGCTCGTGCTCCCCATCGCTCATGATCCGAACTCTCCAGGTGGCCCTGGTCTGGCCTGGGTTGAACTGCACTTGCTTCTGTGCTTTGCCCTTGAAGTCTTTGTCTTTTTCTGCAGTCCCATCTCTTGTGCGAATACCTTCACAAAAACATGGTATCATTTTCTTAGTTTCATTTTCAATTGGATATTAAGGTTTTCCTTGATGCTAACTTTTTGTGTGTTACTTTATCCTGTGTTACTAGATTCAGGTTTGATTCCATAAAATGAATGGTTGCGTATGGGTCCCACAGTGAAAAATGTTCTCCTGTAGGCCTTGGTCAGTTCATGATTCTGTTCTATTCTTACCTCATGATGGTTTTCCTGTATATTCTTTGAGCTATGTTGGTGTTACGCGGAACCTCTTATACAGCAAGGCTCAGTAAATTGATATTAATGTTGTGAATATTCTTACTCCTACAAATTCATTCAGTCTAAAAACTTTTCACATTTGCTTTTGCATGTGTTTTACTGCACATGTCTTATGATAAAAACATAAGAAAAGTTCTCTAACTAGAAAATATAAAACAATAGGAAACTCTGCAAGTCAAGAATTCTTAGATAATCAAAGTTGTAAATGGCCAAGCACAATAAAGAATTATAATATTCTCTACAAATTTATTGGAACAGGGATACTTAAAAGAATCTAATCCAGTGATTGTCAACTTGATCACATCCAGGTTTTTTCTGGTGGAACACTTCAGAATTCCATGAAACCACATGAATAGAACTGGAGAGCTAAATATATATGATTATGAGCAGTACGTTTGGCTTACTCTGATGGTTCACTCAAGGTCAACTGTAGTGAGCTGAGGAGGCTGAAGGATCTCTGAGTTTTTCACTACATTACGAGAGGATCTTTCACCATTACTATACCATGTACTCAAATCATCAATTATCTATAAATAGCCAAGAGTCAATAAATCCAATGTCATAAAAAAATTATAAAATTGCAGTAGTACTTATACTAGTATATCCTTAAGTACTGAATCAGAACCTCTTAGTGAGTCAAGTTAATAGAATAATCTTCAAATATATTTCTTTAAACATTGGCATTTTGAGAGAAGTTGGTAGGAAAGACAGGCTTAAAGGGGAAAAATAAAATCTTATGACAAGTAGAATTAAGAGTCTGAAAAAGAAAGTCTTTGTAACATTTCTCATTTAATTGAAACAATTGTCTTCTTTTTAGAGAATGGTGCTTATGCAGGATTAATTTGAATATTTACTTCTTCATCTGAATACATTACTGTAAGTCTCATTTTAAAATGAAGATGAAAATAAATACTTCATTAAAATATTTTTGTTTTAAAGATCTCGGAAAAACTACTGAGATATAAATATTGCATTTTTTTTCAGTAGTAGGTAAAGATCTATTTAATGTCAGGAGGATAAAGCGCACAGAACAAGGAATTCCAGCACTACATATTTTGTTGAATGTTCAGGCTTCCTGTTGGCTCTCTGGTTCCTACTGCACACAGACAGGTTGTCAACACCTCTTGGGTCTACCATGATTCACTGCCAAGACGATGATGAAAGGAATCATTCTCACTGAGGTCCAGCACACATGCTGCTCACTGACCCATCTATTCCCAGTGGCATGGGCCAGCGAAGAATCTATTATTTGGTCTCTGATACCAACTGCCCACTTTTCTATTTTGTTTTGTTTCACCAATAATGCATTATTTTCCTAGAGATTCAAAAGACAGTTAAAAACAAAAAAGAATGAGTATAATGCAAGGAATCTCCACTAGTTCCAACTAGTCATCCTTACTAAGTGATAATCAAGTTATCCAACCTAATAAAGCATATGCTATAAAACCAAATCACATTGTTGCTGCTAAATACACATACAATTTTTTGGGTGGAGCTTATAAAATATCCCCAAGTGAATGCTGGATGTAAATTTTAAATAGGTAGTATTGTTGATTCGCCAAGCAAAGAGGAATGGTCTTCCTTTTTTTTTTTTTTTTTAAGATTTTATTTATTTAGGGACGCCTGGGTGGCTCAGTTGGTTATGCATCTGCCTTCGGGTCAAGTCACGATCCCAGTGTCCATGGATCCAGTCTCGCATCAGGCTCCTTGCTCAGCAGGGAGTCTGCTTCTCCCTCTGCCTGCTGCTCCCCCTGTTGGGCTCTCTCTCTCCCTCTCTCTCTCATTGACAAAAAACAAAAAACAAAACAAAATGAAACCTTAAAAAAAAAAAGATTTTATTTGAGAGGGAAAGAGAGAGAAAAAGAGAGCAGGAGCAGGGGAGAGGGGCAGAGGGTCAAGCAGACCCCCAGCTGAGCAGGGCCCCTGAGGAGGGAGTTGATTCTAGGACCCTGGAATCATGATCTGAGGTGAAGACAGATGCTTAACTGACTGAAAAACTGTGTTTCTGTTGTCCGTAACTTTTGTACTTTTGCATTTATTCTTCTCTTTTCTCAAGGCACAAGCTATTTCTATTTTTTAAAGTAATCTCTACACCGAATATGGGGCTCGAATTCACAAACCCAAGATCAAGAGTCACATGCTGTTCCGACTGAGCCATCCAGGTGCCCCTTTATTTTGTGAAAAAGAGATTGTTGCCTTAAACTGTTGATATGCTTCTCACACATGAGATAAAACTAAGAAGGACAGGTTATATTTTTAGAGGGTAAAATAAGACTTAGAGAAAAGACTAAACTTGCTTTGGGTCAAAAATAAAGATTTCCTTTTTATAATTAACACACAGTATCTACTCTGAGTGTAGTGCTAATCTACCCTGTTACTTACAGTGTGATCCATGGACCAGCAGCAGAAGCAACATTTGCAAGCTTGTTAGAAATGCAGAATTTCAGGCCTTCCCCCAACCCCCTGAATCAGAATCAACATTTTAGCAAGATCCAGGTATATCTTATGTGCATTAAAATCTGAGGGTAGCTAGACACATACTAAATACTTCATACCTCCACAGGGCCCTTTACATAGGTGCCCATTTTAATAAAGGATAAAGAACTGGCCTATAGACTTGGAGGACACAGATTAGTGCACATTTTAATCTAACGTGGTAGATGAGACAGTCAAGTATACACAGTGCTCAAAGAATGCTCTTACTTGGAGATACAAATATTCAGCTGGTAAACCATATATATTATAAATAACATGATTAGATGGGGCAAAAATAATTCTGGAAATCAAAAAGCTTACAAATTGGGCTTCAATTTATGCTTTTATTTTTTCAAAGAGAACTGATTATTAAACAAAATATATTACTTTGATTTACTAGGTGAAACCACAATCGCATCTTTTCCTCTGGCATGAAAAAATTGCATGGAGGTCAAGCAAGGCACTTTGGGAATGAGAGAGCAGATTTCATATCCTACCTCTAACACATAGCAGCAAGGGGTCATAGGCAGGTTATGAATTTCTTTCTCAGTTGTGGAGGATTTAAGAAGCACCATGGTGTGGTAGTTAAGAAAGTTAGCCCTGGGGCCAATCTCAGCTCTGTCCCTTAGTAGCTTTGGTCATATGACAACCTTTCTGTTTCTTTACCTGCATAATGAGGGCTATCATGACACTCCTCTTACAGGGTTGACTATGTAAGGTATGGGTAACTAGGGCTGGCACATAATAAGAATTCAGTAAATGTTAGCTATTATTGCCAGCTCATAGCCCATTAGGCAACACTGTGTCTGGCACTCAGGAAGCACTCCAGAAAATATTAGGTTGAGTTAGTGAGTAAAGTAAGTTGTAAGGAGTAAAAGATAAAGGTGCAGTACCTAATGTGCTTAATGAAGTATATTGTATTTAGTAAATTCTCGATAACTGGTAGCAATAAGATCTTTGAAATTCAAATACCTTTATAAAATGCACAGACATATTTAATTTACTAATGGGTAATACTGGTTATAAAATGATTAATCATCTCCAAGAAAATACATATATATATTTCATGTAATTCACGATTTACTAACTGTGCTCCTGAAGGTAAGTGCCTTTAGCTATCATGCAAACTATCTAATTCTCTAAGTTTGTAAGTGAAAGTTGAGGTTTTAGGAAACAGGAACATGAAACACATTCATTGTAGAACTTCTTGGAGCCTACCCTCCTCTTTAATCTGACTTCCATTCTTTGTCCCAGCTTGAATGCTATTGCCATCTTCACTGATTGATGGGTGTGGGCCACACACACATCTTGCCAACTTCCTATCTCCCCAGGTTACTAAGTAACGTGTGAGGTTAACTAAGTAGAGCTAAAGAACCTTTGCAGAATGCCTGGTGCTCATCTCAACACAGAGGAAATAATAGTTGGTGGAAAAAATAATGTCAGGAGAAAAAAAGAGCTCTCGTTTGACGTTTTAGGATTCTGCTTCAAAAAAGAAAATGAAGAGAAGAATGTGAAAAGATAGTCTTAAAAATATCTTTCCACTAGTAACTTTCCCATGACTTTCAGGAACTCTGTGTAAGTGAGTAAACAAATATACCCACCAGGAATTCAGGCAAAATGCAAACAGATGAAGGCATCCTTAAGAATTGCTGAGGTTCTGTTTTTCTGTTATTATTTTCCCCATATTTTCAGGCACAAAGAACAGTGAAGGCTCATCACTCACTGACAATAAGTAAAACAGGATCAGATTCCTGATCTGTAGAGCACGTGCATGGGTGCAGAGAAAACATGCTTCTAAAGAGAGGGCAGTAAGAGCGTTCACAATGCTTTCAAAGGTTTGACACAGAGAGTGGAAATGACAGCTGAGAAGAGGTACATGCAAATAAAGATGGAAGCAGAGCTGTCCTGACTGCAGAAGGTTTGCAGGTGGACCAGCCCCCCTTGAGCAAAGTAACCTTAAGGGATCAGCAGAGCATAGTGTGAAAATCTCTCCTCTACAGTTAACAAACAAAAAGCAATTTAAAAATAAGGGGTAATCCAAAGGTAATCCAAAGGTCAGAGGGAACATGGTAGGGGGGTGGGGGGATTGTGGCTGTGGTTAAGATATGGTGTATGCTGTGTGTGTGTGTGTGTGTGTGCATATGTGTACGTGCAAGGTGTGTGTGTGTATATGTATGGGTGAATAGGGATCTACTCTTTAAGGCTTTTGAATTTCACGGACCAGTACAATTTCAAAAAATTGTTTTGCAGACAAACACAGGATTGCCCAGTTTTTATTTTTTTATTGCCAACATTTTCTTGGATTCCTACCTTTACTGACACTCACTCAATGAAAGCTCTTTTACCTCAAGAAAATTCTATCAGCCTAAATGTCTATAAAACATACGGTACCAAATATAATATATTGTTTGGGGTGCTATCATTTTTCATCGATATGCCAAACTTTTTGTGTCAACAGTGTTACTGCTTAAAATTACCAATATACCTACTTTTCTCTATTTGTGTTTGTATGAAATTAAAGATGAACTTGAATTGGGCTTGTAAAAAGGCTTTCTACTTTGCTTTTGATTCTCCGTTTTATTTAAAAGGGTAAAAGCAGCAGAAAACGATTAGTATTTAACATCTTACTGTTGGTTCTGAAGAAAAGCCACAATGTATATATCTTTCATGTAGTGCTTTTTTTTTTTTTTTTTAAGATTTTATTTATTCATTTCACAGAGGGAGAGAGATCACAAGGAGGCAGAGAGGCAGGCAGAGAGAGAGAGGGGGAAGCAGGCTCCCCGCTGAGCAGGGAGCCTGATGCGGGCCTCAATCCCAGGACCCTGAGATCATGACCTGAGCGGAAAGCAGGGGCTTTAACCCACTGAGCCACCCAGGCGCCCTTTCATGTAGTGCTTTTATGTAAACTTTTCCATTACCTTGTGAAGTACTCCAATGCAAGAAACAAATAGTAGATTACACCTCAACGCCCAGTAGGTTACTGAATGGTTTTTCATTTACTCATTATTAAAGTGGCCCTCATACAGGTTTTACACTGACACTTCTACAGATTTTTATCTTATAGTTAAATTACAGATTGCCTAAGCCTCTTCTAAGGGCTAGTGACATTTATAATATTTTAACTTATGAGTGATTACTGCCATTTTTGTAAGGTTATTTACATCAGAGAAAGATCATACCTTAAGTAGAAGGTTTGGAAAGGTATGTTAATTGGTTACACATTTTCTATTTTTGCAGTCTTTTGTCTCTATATGCTTTAGCCTTGACACAAAACTCTTGGCATATTTCTTTAGCAGTTGAAGAACTTTAAGTGTCAACATCTCCCTAAAACTTAAAACCAGAGCAGTAAACTGAACATATTTTAATCATTGTAAAATTATGAACTTTTGCTAGAAAAGGGGGAATTTTGAGACAGAAGTGCAAATTAAACTTACTTATAAATGAAGTCTCTCCCAAGTAACCTCTACGTTTAAGAACGACATCTAGAAATTTGGAGTCTTCATTGATCAAGTAATATTCCTTTTCAAAGGAGATCCATGCCCAATTCAGACGAAAATGCTGCTTGGTTAATTTGTTTCCACCTGGAAAACAAAAATTTAAAGCCCCAAATCAGTGTTTTCTTGGATGAATGATGTTACAAATTCCATAGATGAGTTTTAAGGATGCAACATTAAGAATCACTATAGTTACGTGATTTGACAAGCAACTCCAGAATACATACCTGGAGATACAGCTTACTGTTCAGCGATTGTTTTACAAAAATACAACAGCTGACATAATCCTTCACAAAATCCTTTGATGTTTAGAAGGCAAAGTGGGTAATGGGGAAGAAGCACACAACTACCAGAAGCAATTTCATTTAAACACATCAAGAATCGGAGTTGCAGGATGACCCACATTCCACAAGGTGCCGCTAGAGAGCAAGTTTTTCTATAAAGAAGCCAGCTAGGCTGATTCGTGATGTTAAAAACACACACACAACTTCACAAATACCTTTTTCTGGTTCACCGAGCAATTGGGTGGAAGGCTTTAATTATAAGCACTTAAGAAAAAACAAATATCCCTTCTACTCCTCCCTTCCCCACTATACTCCACTCCATTCCTTAGAGCAAACAGACAGCTTTTTTCATTGATTCCATTCTACTCTCAAGATAAGGCTCTCTCCTCCCACTTCCCCACCAAAATGGAGGGGGCTGTCCATCAGGAGAAACCGAGCTGTGTGTGATCTCTCTAATGTGAAAGCTGTGAGGCTAGGAAAATGAAAGGAGAAACAGTTATCAGCTGATCACTCTGCAATATCCCTCCACTTCCTTTGATCTACACCAATTATTTCAGAGTAAAGTGAGGTTTATAAACAAAGGCATTGGTAACTTTCTTTTAAGTCCTTCTGGAAAAGGGTGGGAAAAAGCCCAAATAACAAACATAGCTAGAGGCACCATTTTAATTCTAGTTTCTTCTCTTCTGAGTTCACATAGAGCTACCCTAGAGGAAAAGAAATGAGACAGGAAAACGTAAGAACTTTAATGGACTGAGGGCAAAAAAAAAAAAAAAATCTGCACAAAGGGAAATGCAGTGAGCGAACAAGCACATGAAAGAACGTTCATCCTGGCCAGAAAAATTTAAAAACAAAAATCACAGCTTCGAGTTATCAATTGACAAGTAGCAAGGATGAATGAGAACACCCAATGCAGCGGAGATTATGCAGGGAAATTGGTTTTCTTGTTTATTGTTTGAATTGTAAATTAGCACAAGACTTTTAGGCAGCTGCGTGGCAACAGAGACAAAAAGACGTTGGTACCATTAGATCCTGTAAGTTCTTCTGTGGGAGAAATCATTACGAAATAAGATTTGTCAGGAATTCTTTGTTGCAATATTTTCTGTAATGGGTTCCCAAACCCAAAAAGGTTTTCGAGTTTGAGTTTTTGTGGTACATCAAATCAATAAAATATTATTCATTCATTAAACAATACATCTGAAATCTTTGTTGGAATCCCCAAGGCACTTCAAGACACAGAAACAAATGGCATTGATGCCATGAATGGAACAGTTTGTAAAATGAGCAAATGTGTCGCTCCTTGGTGTGTTAAATTGACAGGATTATGGACGTCCCACTTTTTAGATCATTATTTAGATAGAAAATATAAATGGATAGGAGAGCAGGAAGCACAGGCCCCGTTTTGTCCTTAGGGCCTCATTACGCCTACCATCTACTAGACACACTGGGTGCCGGTGCGGGGAGGAGAGCCCATGGCCGGGGGTCGTCCAAGGGTAAGTCCAAGGCCTACTTCATTTCCCACCCGCTGTCCGAGCAAGTTTGCTCCCTAGAGCTCTGTTTTCTCCTCTGGAGCGGCAAAGGAAGGTAGTATTAATGTCTGCATCCGGAGTGGGACTTAAGTGAGATAAGCCACGTCGGCACGCGCCTCCCTGCGGCAGGGAGATGGCGGCCTCCGGTAAACGCCAGTCGGCGTGCTCGCCCCTGCCGCACGGCGCATGCTCAAGTCCAGCCCACGTGCCCAGACTCCTGTGGATCCGCCGGAAGTCCGCTTGCCCTTGCTCGCCTTTGCCGGGTTTCCCCGCAGCAGCTGCGCGCATCAAGGCAGGCCATCCTTGCGATTTCCAGTTTCATCTTGACCTAGCCTGTCTTATCCCCTTTGCTCATGACTCCGCCCACTCCCCCGATCCAGCCAAGACCCCCGCTGCGCAGTGGATGTGGCGGCTTCACCCACTCCTCCTGCTCCTCTGTCCTCTGGCTGAAAATGACGGCGCGTCATTCCTTTGCTCCCATCTCCCACTGCTCACGGGCTTCCGCTACCACCCCCCTCATGAAGCCTCCTGCACGGACTCCAGCCCCTCATCTGGGTGTGATTGTGCAGCTGCTCACTTATATGCAGTTTTGCGCATTAGTGGATAGCCTCTCCTACTGCTTAATTGTACAGATTTACTAATTGTATCAAATTGTGCTAATTTTTGTTAGAGATTGAACGTGGCTGTTCATTCTTCTACCATTGACACTTGGTTTTACTGCCTCTAAAAATATTTTTAAAATTATTGTGTTTATGTCCTTCTCCTTGGAACATTTCTTTCAGAAAGTAATAGATAAGAAAGACCAGAATACATTTAATCGATGGAATTAACACATAAGACGTCTCTAATTTCTCAACTGGTTATTACATGAAAACATTTTTATGCCACACTTCTCTCTCTCATTTAGGCTGTGGCTTCATCAAGTCCCAGGTGTTTCTCCAGACTTCTTGGCATGCTCGGCCAAGCCATTCGTTGTCTATCCTAATACCTCCAGCCTCACAGCCCGTCACTGCTGTAGGGGAGCATGCAGTCACATCCAATTTCTCAGCGTTTTCTGAACACGGTCCAGTCTCTTGCATGTGCTGTCACGCGGCCAGAATACCTTTCGCTTCTCTGTTACTGGGTTAGCATGCTGTGTGTATTTCTCTTACTTCTCCACTCAGAATAATTGTAATCCTTTTTTTTTTTAAGATTTTATTTATTTATTTGAGAGAGAGAAAGTGAGTGAGAGACAGCGAGCACACAAGCAGGGGGGAGGGGCAGAGGGAGAAGCAGATGCCTGGCTGAGCAGGGAGCCTGATGCCAGGCTCGATCCCAGGACCCCTGCATCATGACCTGAGCAGAAGGCAGACCCTTAACCAACTGAGCCACCCAGGCGCCCCAGTAACTGTAATTCTTTATGTACATGCCTGTGTGCTTCTTCTAACTGAGCTCCTCCGGACTGGTCAATTCATCCTAGTCTCCAAGTCCAAAGTAATGTCTGCGACACAAGCAGGACTGAAGAAACCTATGTAATAAGTATGATTTTGGGGAGTCGAGTGGCCACTTTGTGACTCCTGCTTGTTTTATTCTTTCTTTTTTGCGTAACAGTTTTCAGCTTACACAAAGCACATACTTCAGTTTTGACTTGAGACTGGTAACACCTGACCTCTTCAGTAACTTCTTGTGTTCAACAAATGAATTTTGGTTGATAGTTCTGAATACTGTATTGCTATCTCTTTTCCTTACATCCAAGAAGAGTTCACTAAGCACACAGTTTCTCTTTCTCTGAATTTTGACACTTCACTGTAATTCACTGTAAGATTTGATTCTAATCCTTTCCTTGAATATTTCAGAAAATATCACACTTCAAAATATTACATGCTTTAGGAATATGGAGTCAATGAGGCCTTCCCCTGACATTCTATATAAAACAGCCCCAGTGCAAACTGCAGCAGGCTCTAGGCCCTTTATTCTGATTCATTTTTCTCCACAGTGCTTTCCATAACCTATAAAGGTTTACTTTTTTTGTCTGTTCACTTTGTCTCCCCCTTTTGCAACTCATGATCCAGGAGGGCAGGGAGTTCATTTTGCTTAATGGTTACAAAAATGCCTCCTGAATGAATTAGACACTCTACTGTCTCTGTTGAAAGAAATTCAGTAGTGGTTCATTTCTTGGGCAATATAAATGTCCTACATAAATGTAACATAACTCTCTCGGTAATGGGTCTTTTGCTCTGGAAAAAAAAAAGTAACTGTTTTTAATAATCCCCTTTCTAAAACATCCTGCATACTTCTATTCTTAAGCATTATGTGAAGGTTTTAAATGATTCCCTATGAATGTAAACCACTGGGATTTGTATTTACCTAAATGACACCTGCAGGGGTTATTGATGACTCCAGGCCTGTTTAACCCTTTCCTTCCATTATGAAGTAGCTTGCATGGTCTTAGGAAGAGCTAACTTCATCTCTACTTACAAATGCGTAAAACGTTTTTAGGTTGGTGCTTATGTTCTAGAATAATGAAGGTGCCAAGTTACTGATTAATCAAGGGTTTCGAATGACACACAGCTTAACAAGTTTTGCCAGGATTGCATATGTCTGCTGCTTTGAGAGTTTCCTTGAAATAAAATTCACACACAGTACTGAGAAACTTCACTTTGTGAGACAGGAACATGCTCTAGGATAATTGTTTGAGATGCTTAGCATTCACTCTAAACCTGGGCTTTTTAAGTACATATTTTGCTAGAGAATATGAAGTTAAGTGTATAAAGCTTAATGCTGAATAAATTAAATGCTACATCACCTCTGATTTAATATACATATGAATCCCACTGCGTTTTGGAATTTGTAAAATCTAAGGTATACTTCTCATGCAGGAGTGGTCCAGGGATCTGAGGGACTAAGCTGCAGTTTATTGCAATTCTTGTGTAAAACTGATCTTGCACAACTGACCTCTGTATTTTACCTAAAGAATGAAAAGACACATTATTTATTCATTTATCACATGTCACATAAACTCCTTAGAACCTTAATATGTGGAAATAATAAATGTTAATACTCTGAATAGGAATAGCTGCAGTTTACTGAATGTGAAATTGTAGGTGAAACTAACTTAAGAAACGGACAAATTTTTACTTCCATTTCATTTATTATTTTATTTTTATTTACTGTTTTATTTTATTACTTATGTTAGTTTCTAAAACAGACTCTGTCGTCTGTGTCTGTAACACACAAGGAGCGAGTCTCAACGACTCACTGGAAACATGCTAAAGTCCCTAACTGTGTCATAAATCCATAGAACAGGTGCCTGACAGCTGATAACCACACTCCCATAGGCTTTGTCCCCAAACCCTGACACTAAAGCCATTAAGGGTTTGATGAAAAGACCTCTTTTGAACTTTTCCAGCTGGTCTTTAGGATTCTTCATCTTCTTTTTCAGTGGGAACACAAGAGGTTTTTTTGTTTTGTTTTTGTCTTTTTTTTTTTTTTAGAATAACAAAGAATCACAACCTTCAATTAGCCCTCCCTAGGAACACAGAGCTGCATGGTTTCTCTAAAGTACAAATCTTCAGTACAAAACTAATGTCACAACTCTGACTTGTCTTGATTAGGGCCATTTCTGGGTGTCCTTTCAGCTTTGACAACTTTTTAAAAAAATGTTTTCACAAATATTTTTCTTGGAGAAAAATTAGTTGCTGATAGAACATAATTCTATTTTAGATGTTTCTAGCTTGCTAACATTTCATTTGCCCAGAATAAAGTTCAGATTGAAAGCTGAACTGGCAATCAACTCTACAGCCATTCTAAAAAGCTGGATATTGTCCTTTAAATAAGCAACAGAAATAGATATTTACATTAGAAATGACTAAGGCAACAGTATTACCTAAATTACTGGGAAAATTATATAATTTGAGTTTTAAGCAGCCTTGTTCTCTTAGAAGGCAAGGACCGTGGTTAACAACCACACAGCTTCCATCAACATCTATGTTATTAATTATAGTGAAACATAACAAACTAAAGCTAAAATAAGGGATTTATTTCCTTGTCGTTTCTGTGCTAGAATGGTCTTTTTAAAAAAAAAAAAAAGATTGATTTATTTATTTTAGAGAGAGCGCATGTGAACAGGGGCAGAGGGAGAGAGAATCCCAAGGAGACTCCTCACTGAACGTGGAGCCCCACTCAGGGCTTGATCTCATGACCCTGAGATCACGACCTGAGCTGGATGCTTAAGTGTCTGCACCACCAGAACCCCTAGGATGGTCTTTTAAACTCTGCTTTGCCTTCAATCTTCCATATAAGAAACTCTGAGAGTTCCTGGAACTCTGCCCTCTGGTCCTCCATCCTCGGGTAGATTTCACAGTTTATGGAAAACCCTGGATGCAAAGCAGAAGTCAACTTGGCTTTGAAACATCCCTCCCATTGCCGGAAGAGTTGACACTCAATGATGGGAGATGGCAGAAATACATAGATAAGTGTATGAGCTAAAGATTGACAAATGCTGTGGGAGAGGCACTGATAATGAGGTGGGAGTTCACAGAGTGAGGGATTGCTTTAACCTGAGGGCATCAAAGACAAATACATAAAAGAGATAGCGTGTAAAGGGGCCTTAAGTACAAGGTGGTATTCGGACAATTACAGAGATGGGGGGATTGTGTTCCTGGAACATTAAGTATAAGAATAGAGATAAGAAACCCAGTAAGGAGGAAACTTCAGGGAATTCAGTTTGGGAGCCATTCAGGACATCTACTACATATTCATTCCCTTCTCTTTTTTCTATGGAAATGATTGGATAGTAAAGACAAAGAGGAAGTGATCAAGATGCTTTAAAATTTGCCCCAAGGGGCGCCTGGGTGGCTCAGTGGGTTAAAGCCTCTGCCTTCAGTTCAGGTCATGATCTCAGGGTCCTGGGATTGAGCCCCATATCAGGCTCTCTGCTCAGCAGGAGTCTTGCTTCCTCCTCTCTCTCTGCCTCCTTGTAATCTCTGTCCAAAAAAAAAAAAAAAATCTGCCCCAAAGATGGGGGTGGGGGCATGCGTTCATCCTGCTGCGACCCTGCCCCCTTGAGATGAAGAATCTTGGCCTAAAGGCTCCTGGGCCTTTGTATGACTGACAGAGCTCCTGAAGAACNGGGGGGGGGGGGGGGGGGGGTGCTGACCCAGAAACATCGTCAATAGAGTTTATACTTTTGTAGGCTCCTTAATAATTCTGATTTTGTTCAGTATTGACTTTTGATAACGCATATATCATTTTCTTCCCTCGATCTGCACACTCACCCTCCACATCCCACCACATTCCCACTGCCTGGTTCATTCTGAAAAAGCTTCCGCACAGAACAAGGCATCCAATTCAGAGACGCAGAGACTAGAGAGAGAAATGCATAGGAAAAGAAGTAGGGTGCCAAAGACCCAGAGGTGGAGGGAAAGACACGCAGCACATGTTGACCGCATGTGCTGTGGGCTTTTAGGCTGTTCTCAGGAAAGGCTCCTAGAAGCACATCCTTCATAACCAAAAGCTTAAATGGAACTGCAAGGGCTTGGTCACTGTCACGTGACCTTCGGGGAATGATGCTGGAGCATGGATTAGTT